>JAGXJF010002275.1:0-270008 GCA_019208055.1 Stipa capillata
TACGCAGCTCCCTGCACTTAATATCCAAGTAGAGTGCGCATCGACCCATCGTCAAGAACACAAAACCCAGCATTGTTCCCCACCTGGTTTATCTGGACAAGAGCAGTATGCTCATCCTCAACCGTGCGATCTGACATCCTCAAATTAGCACGCATCTAACGCAAACCAGTTGTCCCCCTTGTGAGTTGAAGCTCCTTGACATGGATAGATATACCCCAGAATCACCATCGGCCCGTGACATCATGGTGTCTCTCTCGCCATACTCCACCCCTTGTGGGAGCTGAATTGTGGAGAAACTCGAGGCCGTCAAATCCAAGACGAGAATGTCGCTCATGGCGGCCGCCATGTAGATTCGAGGCCATATATGGGTATTGTCGACGAGCACAGCTTTTAGCTCCGATCGCGGATGGGGAGCTTGTCTGTGGGTATGCACGCGCCAGGAACCATCTTGCAACATAACCAACAGAAACAAGTAGGACAAGCCGCCAAGAGTAGAGATTGCCGTCCTGGAGTGGTGGGAATGGTGATACAATGGCGCACAGCGGGCGTGAATTCGCTCCAACCGTTGTTTGATGTAGGTATCCAAGCTGAAGCTTGCGCGGAGGATGACGGCGGCGAGCTCGGGGGCTGGGCAGCATCGGGACGTCACCCGAGGAGGCGGAGCCAGCGCTTGCAGACGAGACTGTTGGGAAAGGCGAGGCGGAGGATGATCTCCGTGAGCGTCTGTCGGCGTAGAGACGCCTCTAGCGTTGGTCCGGAGGGACCCCCTTTTGAGTTCGGCCCAGGGGAGTATGAGTTCCTTACGAACCCCAGTGGCTATCGGAGTTTGGCTAGTAAACTCAGTGGCTAAGGATGAATGACACAAGGATTTACCCAGGTTTCAGGCCGCCCCGGAAGGCGTAATACCCTACGTCCTGCTTGTTTTTGTGTATATAGTGCTGTGTAGGCAAGTATGATGAGTTACAGGGGTATGCACTGTTCTTCTTCTAGCTCTAGCCCGGAGGAAGAACGGTGCTTCTTTGATAAGGAGTAAACTTAGAGAGATCTACCTATGAGAATCGAACTGGGAAAATCAGCCGACCCTTTGCATGGACCAGGCTCTCCCCTTATATACTCGGGGGAATACCACATAGGTCGGCAAAGGAGAACATGAGCTGTACTTTGTGCTGTAGACGACGTGGGCGCTACTGGAAAGCGCCCACACCTTCATTTAATGCCCACTTGAGACTTTCGGCCGGGCCGTCGCCTCGCGGTGTGTCGGAGCAGGGGCTCTGACACCTTTGCCTTCGGCGGGCCCCGCGGACGGAGACTTACCGGGTTTTCTTCTGACTGGGTTGGTAAGACGTCCTCTCGCGGGCCCCATAGGTCAGCCTCTCATGCCGCGCAATTGATCGCGCGGCGGCGTCCCCCATGGGGTAAAAAGGGTTGACAGCGACAGGGCGTGCGAGGCGGCGCGCTTGGTCGGTCAAAGAATCTGTCAGCCCGGGCCCACCCCTCAGAGAGAGAGAGAGAGATAGCTCACAGAGCTTATCGCCTGCACCGGTGGGACCCGGCCTGATCGTCATCATGCCCTCACAGGGCTTTGGGTTCCCCGTCGGAATGACAGGCATTAAATGCCTCCGCCAGGGCGGAGGCTTGCTGGAGAAGCTTGGCGCCGGACGACGTGCATGGACGAGGGCCCCACCAGAGGACACGTCATCCCCCGGGCACTCGGTCCCGAGTGACCTCCTTCGCTAGGAGGGCGCCAGTTGTCTTCTACGCGCCCCTAAGCAACCCCGAGCGCTCGGGGAGCGACCCGCTGGGGGCCGCTCGGGGCGCCTTGAAGGGGAGCCCGAGGGAGAGCGCTCGGGGGGCGACCCCGAGCGCTCCCCTAGGCCCCGCATCTCGCCAGATGCCGAGCGCTCGGGAGGGGACCCCGAGCGCGCCCTTCGCCTTCTGGGACGCCGAGCGCTCGGGGACGGACCCCGAGTGCTTCGCTCAGACGCATGGGCCGTGGATTCCCGGAGGCCCACGATTCCTTCTGGCTTGCGGATGCAGCCTCTGGAGGAGACCCCTGGTTCCTTGGGATTGGCCGCGGGCTCCGTACGACGATCCGGGTGGGGCCCAAGGCCCCAGCGACCGGAGCGCCACGTGTCACCCTCTGCGGCATCGGTTGGCCTCCGCCGGCGGTTAGGGTACCCTGGGCCCCATTCCGCCGACAGGGGGAATGGGAGTTTAAAGGGAAGGGGAAAGGGAATTGGTGAATGAAATTCCCATCAATCTCTTCCCTGGTTAGGACCTGGTAATTCATGGGAGGGAGAAGTAATTGATATTAATCTTTACTCACCGCCAAACGGGGGATTGAGAGTAAATAGTCATTTTCCTTGCCTCATCCCTACGTCTACTCCCACCTCTAAACTCCCATTCCCCATCCATCCGGTTGACAAACACGTTGTTAGGGCACCAGGGTTAATGGCTCAACATTTCACCCCCTTAAGCCTGTTGCTCGGTGCGTACTTCCACGACGCCAAGCTTTTGCCTCATCTCGATGAATTTGACTCGACCCCAGCGCCTTGGTGAGAATATCAGCAAGCTGTCCGTCTGTACCGATGTGGTCGACTTCCACCTTGCCATCTTCAATGCATTCACGGATGAAATGAAACCGAGTGTCGATGTGCTTACTTCGATCGTGATGCACTGGATTTCGGCTGAGAGCGATCGTCGACTTGTTGTCGACACGTAGCTTCACCGTCGTTGGCGCGCTGCCGACTAACTCCCCGAGTAGCCGACTAAGCCAGACGCCTTGGCAAGCCACTGAGGCCACAACTATGTACTCGGCCTCACACGATGAGAGTGCGACGACCTTCTACTTCTGCGATGTCCACGTGATGATGCTGGAGCCGAGGAAGAAAGTGAGTCCAGTCATGCTCTTGCGGTCATCAACATCACCGGTGAGGTCGCTGTCGCTGAAACCCTGCAGAGAAGGTTTCGACATGTCGCCCTTTTCTTAGCAGCAGCCATATGCAGTGGTGCCACTGACGTAGCGCAGAATTTGCTTCACCGCCCAGTGTGCCGTTGTCCGTGACTCCATGTACCGGCTTACGATCCCGACTGCATACATGATGTCTGGCCTGGTATTGCAAAGGTAACGAAGGCTCCCGACTACACTCCGGTACCATGTTGCGTCCACAGGTTTGCCGGTGGCTGACTTGCTCAACTTCAGCCTGTTCTCCATCGGAGTGTGAGTGGTATTGCAATGCTTCATGCCAGCAGCCTCGAGGATCTTTATGGCGTACGCGCTCTGACAAAGTGTGATCGTGTTGTCCTTCTGCGCCACCTCGATCCCCAGATAATAGCTCAATGGCCCAAGATCGCTCATGTCGAAGAGGCGATGCATATGGTCCTTGAACTCCTTGAGTCGTCATGGCCGGTGCCGGTGATGATCAGGTCGTCGACGTACACGCCCACCACAAGAATTGCGTCGCCGTTGCTTCTACGGTACACGGCATGCTTGAGTGGACTACGCGGGAAGCCGAGTGACACGAGAGACGTGTCGAGTTTGGCGTTCCACGTGCGAGGTGCCTGCCGAAGTTCGTACAAAGCCTTGCGTAGCCGGAGCACCTTGCCTCTGTTGCCATCGTCGACGAAGCCAGGTGGCTGGTGCACATAAACCTCCTTCGCAAGGTCGCCGTTGAGGAACGCCGACTTGACATCCATATGGTGCACTTGCCAGCCAGCGTGCGCGGCGAGAGCGAGCAACAGGCGCACCGTCTCCATACGTGCTACCGGGGCAAAAACTTCGTCGAAATCCACCCCCTGTCGCTGAGCGTATCCCTTAGCAACCAAGCGAGCTTGTGCTTCACGATGTTACCTGCGGGATCCTTCTTGACCTTGAACACCTATTTGAGCCCTATGGCTCGATGCCCAGTCGGGAGAACTGCCAGCTCCCATGTCTTGTTGCCGTGGATCGACGCGAGCTCGACGTCCATCGTGCACTTCCAGCAGACTTCATTCAGTGCGTCTTGAACGGTTTGCGGGCTCCTCAGCAGCGACGAGGCACAAGCCGACTTGTTCAGAACACAAGCTGACTGATTCCTCCTTCCCCCTGTCGAGTTGTGTGAGGATTTCGAACATGGTGTGGTAGTGGCGCGGCGTGTCGTCGAGGTCGTGCCGAGTGAAGTCGTTACTCGGCGGCGTTGTCCGGTCAGTCGGGAAGGGTCCAGTTAGGGAGGTGTGTTGCTGAGGTGAAGTAGACGTAGAAGGGATGCTTGTCCGAGTGGGAGTCGACCCTGGGGTCGACTTTGCAGAAGTCGGCGTGTCGCAATACTCGACTGCAGAAGTCGGCATGTCGCAGTACTCGACCACCAGCTGCTCATCCAAGGACGGCACTGTGCCATGAGCACCCGTCGACCAATTCCACCTTCGTTGTTCCTCGAACGTGGTGTCACGTGTCACGTGCAGCTTCTTCGTGGCCGGATCGTACACACGGTAGGCCTTGGCTCCTTCCTCATAGCCGACAAAGATCATCGGCGTTGATCGGTCCGCAAGTTTGTCTATGCCGGGGCCGAGTCGCTTCACGTGGGCGACGCAGCCAAATGTGCGAAGATGGTGCACCGCAGGCTTGCGCTTGTGCCACGCCTCGTAAGGCGTTTTGCCGTCGACACGGCATGTTGGTGCGCGGTTGAGCAGGTACACCGCTGTCTTCACAGCTTCGCCCCAGAACTCGGCCGGCACTGACATGCTTTTCAGCAAACAGCGTGCCATCTCGACCACTGTTTGGTTGCGTCGTTCCACCACGCCGTTTTGTTGTGGCGAGTAGGTGAAAGGACATCTTAGCCCCTAAGTGGGTTTTGGTGTAAATGACAAGTGATTAGGGAACTAACCACATTTTCAAAGTGTATGAATAGGAGTTAGTCCGAGGATTGATAAGTAAAGGTGGTTGGGGACCCCCTAAGCAAAAAGGAGAGAAGAAGACGGTGTATTTAAATTTATGCATTTTATCTTATGATTGAGTCATAGGAAAGCCGGACTATTAAGAGGAGTAATGTGATGAACAAGAGGGTGGTAACAAATTTCCTATAAGATCTTTCATCCACATCCCATGTTTGAGAAAAACCCCAAGAGAGAGCAAGTGAGAAGCCATATAAAATACCATGCCTTTGTTCTCTGCTGTGATCCGGATGCTTGATCTGGAGGTTCTGGACCGAACCTCCGGGTGGCTCGGAATCCGGATTCGTTCCGGATGGATTTCCGGACGAGTCCAGTAGTGTCACGGGGATTTCGCGGCAATATACATTTCTAGTAGGATTTTTGGGGAGCGCGTGTGGAAGATTCAAGCGGGTTCACACAAGAGGTTTTTACCCAGGTTCAGGCCCTCCAATGGCGGAGGTAACACCCTACTCCTGCTAATTGTATTATAAGCCTTGCGTGAGAAAGATTACAGAAGCTTGAAGATGATGCCTCGCCTCTAGTCTATGGAAAGAGAAGAAGTTTTTTCTCTGCATGGGGCTCTCACCTTATATAGGCTGTACATGTGCCGACTCGGCCAGTCGACCGAGCTACAGTAACTGCATGACTTAATTGATACATTTATTCTACGTAACCGACCGAGTAACGCCAGTCTTCATGCCAGCGAAACGTATACCTTGATGAGGTTGTAACGCCTTCCTTGATGACACTCGAACGTTGCGTCCGTGTGGGCTTACTTGGGCCTTCAACCGAGTGGGCCTCCATGGAACTCCCCGAGCCTGTTGGGCCGACTCGCTGTACTGGGCCTACCCGGATGGGTTCCCCCCGTCAGTAGCCCCCGAGTGCTTCGAGGTCTCGACTTGGATGCCGACTGGTGAGCAAGCTGCGTATGCCCAAATTGCTGATGGAGAGACCTTGACGGACTCCCGTAATACCTGAAAAAAGGTTTAAGTTTGTGCTAAGTGCTAGGAATTCGGTGATACCCGCACTTTTCGGCTGGGGAAGTTAGCTTGTGGCCTTCCGGGAGGCGTATCATGAATTTCGAGTGAATCCGAAATAGCGCCTGGCATATCCGAGTGGACCGTTGCCACCTTGTGACCACAGGGGAGACGCCTTCGATCTTTAGTTTCGAAACCGAGTCCTCGAACTCCGGCATTGAGTCCCGAATCAGTGAACCGTTCTGCGTCGCTGTGGCGTCCGGCTCTGAATCAGGGACTTTCTTGCACCGTTGTGGATGTCGGGTTCGTCCTTAGCTTGGGTGTTGCCGAGTGACCTGCAAACCCTGTTGGGTCGGCCATCGACACCCTTTCGCTAAACTAGTCTACTTCGAGTGTGGCGGCCGGTGCGCCTCGGAATTGTTTGGTGGAGTTGGTACAACTTGTGACGTGTCCCAGTGAGCCAAGCCGACTTCAAGCTGACTCAGCGTCCGAGCATGATTCGACTCGATCGGGCCGAACCCGGTCGAAGCCGGCTTGTGTAACACGGTACCGTCTTGACTGCACACGACGTCGCTTCAGCATTTAATGCGCGCAGTTGGTTGGACAGAGCGCCTGCAGCGCCGCAGCGCAATGATTTTGCCTCGAGTCCCGCGCGAAGCGTGCCCGAGACATCCGCTGCCGCTGCTGTGACTTCGCGTGACGTCCGATGCGACGGTTCATCATGATTACACCTCGAATCACGCGGGCGGCGCGCGCGGAGTGGTTGCTGACGTAACACTCGCCAGTCAAGGCGCCTGGGACGCCGAGTCATGGTGAAAAAGGCGCCCGAATCTCGCGGGTTCGCGCGCGCGAGGACAGCGGTTGCCGCGGCATTTTGCCGCCACGTAAGACGCACGACTGCTGATGATTTGCCTCCCTCGACTATAAAAGTGGGCGCAGAGCAACCACGGCTTTCATCTGCCTTCGTCTTCTTTGCGACCCAAGCCTTTCGCTTCCAGAGCTCCGCCACCGCATTTTACTTCCCTTCTTCCCGAGGAAAAAACTCCCGTTTCGCCGCCGTCCTTCAGCCATCCGAACATGACGCACGTCGGCAAAGGCAAGAAGACCGATGCTTCCTCCTCCGCCGCCGCCACCCACTCTGAGGGGTGGAAAAAGGGCGACTGGGTCCCATTGGTTGTCACCGACCGGATCCTCACGGGCTTCGCCGGCGAGGGGCTGTTGCTGCCCCGCTCCATCGGCAACTGGAGGGCCCCGTACCAAGAGGAGAAGCCTGCTCCGCACGTGCATGAACAAGTGATGATCATCCCGTTCATCGAGCGGGGCCTCTTGCTGCCCCTGCACGATTTCGTGCGCGGCCTTCTCTTCTTCTACGGCCTCCAGCATCATCATCTGAGCCCCAATGGCATTCTACACATTGCGTGTTTCATCACGCTGTGCGAATGTTATTTGGGGACTCGGCTTCACTGGGGGTTGTGGAAGAAGATCTTCCTGGTGAAGGCGCAGCCCATCAAAGCCGGCGGCCGACTATCCGTTTGCGGGGGAGCCGGCATCCAAGTCAAGGCCGGTGCTCACTACTTCAAGCTGCAACTCCCGGACACCATGCGGAAGTGGCAGGACGGGTGGTTTTACTGCCCGGATGAGCGCACGCCGACTGGCCACGAAGGGCTCCCCCCGTACACCGAAGGTCCCCCCGAGTGGCGGAAGCGTTGGAGCGCCAAGCCCTTCCAACGCAGAGATGCCTGAGATCGATCGACTCCTGAGGAGGATTCAGAGACTCCAGGAGAAAGGGCTCATGGGCACCGATCTCATCACCACCTGGCTGAGTCGGTGGATCCAACTGCTTCAAGCGCGGGTGCACCCGATGTGGGAGTACTCGGGCGCGTCCGACACGACCAGGGTGTCGGTCGATGGGCTTCCAGATCATCTTTTCATGGATCTCCTGAAGAACTTGACCAAGGAGCGAACCGGGCTCACCAGGGTGCCGCACGTGACTCCCTTTTCTACCGCCAACCCCCCGCCGACTGTAAGTGTCTTGCATTCTGAGTCGGATTCTTGTATGTGTTGTCTATTCATTCCTCCTAACTCCGAGCCTTTTAATGCTGCAGACTTTCCTTAACTTGAACTCCATGCCGCCACTCCCCGAACAAAGTTCAGCTCCGGAGGCGTTGGACGACGCGAAGGTCAACGAGGAAGCCCCCGAGGGAGGCGTCCAGGTCGACTCGGACACCGAGTCGGAAGGGGTCCCCCTGACCACCAAACGGAGGCGTGAAGACGACGCCTCCGGGTCTAAGACCCCGCAAGTGGAGGCGGAGCCGGCTCAGGCAGAGTCGGCCGCCAAGCGGGCACGAGCCGTACCTGCCGGTCCCGCGGCTCAAGCTCCGGCTCCTACTGCCAAGCCGACTGCGCCTCGGCAGGCACCCGCCAGTTCCTCCGGGGGTCCGCCCGCCCCGGGGAAACCGAAGAAAACAATCCCCACAACCACCAGGTACGAGTCTTTTTGCCTTGCCTCATACTCCGGTCGAAGATGAAGATGCTGAAGCCGGCTTGGTTTTTAATGTTGCAGAATCCAAAAGAAGCTCTCCGACAAAGGAGACTCCGCAACCGGCACACCCACGGCCCCGACTCCGATCCCGCCGCCGGAGTCAGCTTCTCCGGCTCCGACTGCGGCCGAGCCCAGCACGCGGACGCCAACCACCCCTGCTGTGGCAACGGAGTCGGCCACGGGTGCCGGGCCAAACGTGCCTCCGGCTGCGACCACGCCCAGCGCGCCGCAGCCTGCAGCACCCATGCCTCAGCCTACCGCGCCCGTGGAGAAGGCGCCGGAACCTGGCGTGGGCGCCGGGTCAACCGGGGCTCTGGCTGACGACCCGTAGCCTCTGCCAATTCCCTCCAGCGAGGCGACAACGGAGCCGGCAGCTGCGATCAGTGCCGACTCCTCAGAACCGGCAGGCGGAGCCGGAGGCCAGCTCGTCACCGAGTCTTCTCCGGTGGCCGAGCAGAGCCTGGCCTTGGCTCCTGCACCCGCAACTGAAGAGTTGGCACCAGGTTCGTCCGGAAGCCTCGTGCCCGCATTGCTGTTGCCGAGTTGCAGCGCGGGGGACTTGTCGGCAGCGGAAGTAGCCACCGACCGCGTCGCTGCCCTTAGCTCCAAGCTTAGGGAATTTGCTGATGCGACCAAATCCTTGGCGGACTCGGCCGAGGCCCTAGAGTCTTCCGTCGCGGTAAGTTTTGCATCTGAACTTTGTTTAGTTCTTAACACTGGGAGCACGATCAGTGCACCCAGTGGGTGTAGCCCCGAGTCTCTAGCCGACTGATTGAGTCGGCTGGAGACTTATTAATTCGGGTTATGCTGACAGCTTTTCCTTGTCCAGGCTGCGATCCGGCTCGGCGGAAACGGCCCGGCCCTGATGGAGAAGAACGCCTCCCTCGAGAAGGCGTTGGCCGAAGAAAGGGCCAAGAGTTGGCGGCTCGAAGAGAAGCTCGCCGCCATCAGGAGTAAGTATCCGAGTCTTCAGCCCCTTTGCCTTAAAGTTTTGCTAGTATTGACTTTCTTGAGTCGGCAGACGTCGAAGCCGAAAACGCCCGGCTTCGGAAAGAAATGAAGACGATGATCCCGATGGCCAAAGCAACAGAAATGCTCGATGCCAAAGCGGCCGAGCTTGACAGCGAGCTGCGAGAAGCTCACGCGCAAATAAAGACCGCCGCCATGCTACAGTCGGAGCATGAGAAGCTGGTGGCGCAGTACGAGCAGTCGCAGGCTGCAAACCACAAACTGCAGGCGGCCGTCGACGACTTCACCAGGAGGATGACCGAGTCGTAGCAGTGACATGCCACGGCCATCGTCGACTGGGAGAAGCGCGAGGGAGAACTCATAAGCCATCTCAAGAAGGCTAATGAGACTCTACTCGGTAAGCCCCCGAGTCCTTTATTTCCCTCTCTTTGCACGCTTCCTTGTTCATTTCCTTGCAATAATTCGCACCCAGATGCTTGCCCAGAACTGGAGGAGCAGGCAAGGCGGGTGACGCTCTGACTTCACACACTTTTCGACCCGGCGAGGTCGGCTCTTGACGCCTTCTGGACACCTGAGCAGATGTCCAGCTGCATCGTGACTGTGGAGGACCGACTCCTCCAAGTCAAGAGCTTGGTGCAGAACATGAAGTCGGCCGCCCAAAGTCTCTGCGCCAAGCTATGGCCCGGAGAAGAGCCGGGCTCCAGCATCTTCGCCCTCGCCGACAAGCTGTCGCAACACTACTGTAGTATGGGCCTCTACTGACGGGCGAAAAACACCCTCTACTGACGGGCTGCGGGCCCGTCAGCCTGGGAATGTCAGTGGAGGGGTGTCCTCCACTGACGGGCCCAGTGCCCGTCAGCAGAGCCTTGGTCACCACTGACGGTCTGGCCTAGTGCCCGTCAGTAGAGTCTTAGTCACCACTGACGGGCATTCTTTAGAGGCCCGTCGGTAGTGCCTTAGTCACCACTGACGGGCTTTCTTTAGGGGCCCGTCGGTAGTAGATTTTCAGGGATTAAAAAAATAAAATTCAGAAAACAATAGATTATCACATGGGAATCACTGGTCGTACTAATACATGGGAGCATGTTTTCATAAGAGAATGTTACCCGATCTTAGAGCCATTTTTTCCAACAAGAATCTGACATTGGCTTTGCTTTGGTGCAAGACAAAAGAAATGCAGGCAGTTAAATGCAATATCTGCTAAAGTTCCAGAGAGAATAATAGCCAAGTTATTCATCCTAATCTCAAGTAGTAAGAATAGTAGAGTTGATATTTGCTATAATCATTAGTATTCTGTGAGCTTCAGCACTAGGTTGCTCGGCTTTCGTTTGATTGTTTCACATATTTCACTCCTAGTCAGGGAACATGTCCATTCATTTCCTATCTTTACCAAAATTACGAAGTTCTCATGCATGCTTCCCAAAATATTAAGAGGGGGGAAGTTTTCAAGAACAGCGATACCCAATATTTCTTTGGATTTCAGCTCTTTTATAGCTCTAATGCATGTAGTGCCATGGATGACTGATGGAATTATGTGTGAAACTTTCTGTGCTTCCTTTAAGATACATAACTAGGCCCAAATCTATGTTGTGTACTCGTGATGAACCGAAGTGCTCTGGCTGTGTAAAAGTATCGATACCTGAAAACTTAAGTATTGTGTCTTAAGCGCTAAAGAATGGACATGTATTGAACTTCAATTTCAGATATTGGGGTTCTGTAAGTGGATTGAACATCAAGGCACATAAAATCAGGAGTTCTGATTACACATTACTATCTTAGACAGGTATGTGTTTTATGGTGGAATGTGAATTTGCCAATAGTCATTAAAAAAGAAGCGTAGGCCAAAATTCTTGTGCTTGAGACTAGATGTGAGCTATGCTTATGATAAATGATAAAATGATCTTTTGTTTAAACAGCACAGACAATCGATGCATAACTTTGTCAGAATTGCTAACTACATTAGAAAAAGCTAAAGGATTGCAGAACCACGGACAGCTTAAATTGATGATCCAACTTAGAAAACATTTTTTTCATCACTTGTACCATTTACAGTAGTAGTACATCACATACCTTCACCTCATTAGTCATTATGCAGAGCACCAGGAGGTAAACTTTTGGAAATTTCCTCTTGCTCATGTCTTAGGATCAGGGAAGATTGGTGGCCAGACCATCATGAAGGGAAAGATCTGAAACAGAAAATCGTTCTTATATTCCATCTCATACACATTTTCCACCGTCCTGCTCCCAATATACATGCAAAAGATCTCAGAATCCATCTCTAAGAACACAAACTCAGCATTGTCCTCGGACCCAGCCAGAATAATACGTGAATCCACTGACTCCCAACTAGGCTTTACAAGATGACCAAACACCTGACGTAAACAAATTGTATCGCCTAGAACCCAAGTGCCAGCGCTGCTGCCATCTGTGGAACGGAGCCAAACATGGGACTCAAACCCCTCCAGATTGATAAGATAAATCCCGGAATTCCCTTCCTGATGCGACATCTTAAGACTCAACTGAAGGTTCTCGGGCCGCTCACATCGCGTGGCATCTGGAAACTCAATGAAGAATAAGCTCATGGACGCCAATTCCAACCCAAGAATGTACCCTGTTGTGCCCAACATATACAGCTTTTCATCGTGAAGCAAACTACGGTTCATGGATCTGTTCCAATCTGTTGGGAGCTCTATGGACCCTGAGGTTCGGAGATCATGGCAGACTCCATCTTGGAAGAATCGTACCTTCACGAAGACAGGTTGGAGGAAAGTGGGGTTGGAGGCGTGGTGAAGCCAGCGCCTTGCACACGAGGGGAGGCCGGCGTCTAAGGAGGAGAGGGAGGCTGGCGACCGCTGGATCTGGTCGGGGCAGAGGGAGCGGAGGCCCGCTGGGTCGTCGGCTGCTCGCGGAGGGGGACGGCCGAGCGACGGCGTGGAGGAGGGGGCGGTCGGGCGGCGGCGCGGAGGAGGGGGACGGCCGGGCGACGGCGTGGAGGATGGGGGCGGCCGGGCGGCGGCGCGGAGGAGGGGGAGAGGACTCCTGGTTCGAAAGAACGCGCGGGACTTGGTGAATTTTTCGCCAAGTCCCGCCCGTTGCCTTATAGACATGCGGAGTCTCCACCGACGGGCGCTTCGTAGCTGCCCGTCAGTGGTGGGGGGGTCTCCACCGACGGGCGCTTCGTAGATGCCCGTCAGTGGTATGGGGGTCTCCACCAACGGGCGCTTCGTAGCTGCCCGTCAGTGGTCGAACTTAATGTGAGATGTGAGATTTGTAGTACCTTGCAAAAATATTTATTCAAAATACTCCAAACTTTTTCTACATGGAAAATACTACATTACATTGTTCATGTCAAATTTTGGCATTTTTCTAAAATCATTTGCTATTATTTAGTCATTAAATGAATATCTAGCTATTTACTAGATATAATTCAAATTTGAACTACAAGTATCTTAAAAATGGCCTATAAATGGAAAAAAAATTATATCTAAGTATCTATGTATGTTTTTAGCTCCTACCCAGAAAATATATAAAATTTTCAAACATTTCCTTGGGAAAATTCAAACCTTTAGTTGCATCATATTGGTTTTTCATTTTTTATAAAATCTAAATGTGGTTTAAAAAATATGAAAATTAACATGGGGTCATTGTATGATCTCATGAGGTTGTGTTTAAAATTTCAGACAAATTCACAAAAGTTGGACTATGCATTGCTTTGTAACTTAACCATCTCTGCGAAAGCTTCATAGCATTTAAAGGGGAAAATGAAGATTGAAGTACACATCATAAATTCTTCATCATTTGAACTTGAGATTTAGACTACAACTTGATATTACACTATTATAAGCTAATATTTGTTCATGTTCCATCTTGTTATGTAATAATTTGTATTTTCTATTTTTTGAAATACCAATTTGAGGTATTATGTGTAGTACCTTCCCGAAATATTTATCTAAAATGGTCCAAAAATTTTATACATGGAACATACTACATTATATTGGTAATGTCAAAATTAGGCATTTTTCTGAAATCATTTGCTATTTTTTAGGCATTAAATGAATATATAGCTATTTACTAGATATATTTCAAATTTGAACTACAAGTATCTTAAATAAGGCCTCTAAATGGAAGAAAAATTCATATATAAGTACCTATGTATCTTTTTAGCTCCTATCCACAATATATATAAAAAAATACAAATATTTTCTTGGGAAAATTCAAACCTTTACTTGCATCTTAATGATTTTTCATTTTATATAAACTCTAAATGTGGTCTAAAAAATATGAAAATTGGCATGGGGTCATGAGATGACCTCATGAGGCTGTGTTTAAAATATTAGACAGTTTCACAAAAGTTAGACTATACATTGCTTTATAACTCAAGCATCTTCCAAGAAAAGAAATAAAAAATAAAATAAATACTAGAAATTCCAAAAAACTCAAAAAATAATGAAACTTGATCTTCTGTCTAGATCTATTTATTTTACAAATTTTGAAAAAAAAATCACTTTATTTGGACTTATAGATCAAAAGTTATTGATGTTTGTTGATGCAGTGCTTTTGGGCTGAAATACCAGTGACGGGCCCTTAGATACGCCCGTCAGTGGAGATCGCTTCGCCACTAATGGGCACTTAAATAGAGCCCGTCAGTGGAGATCTCTTCGAAACTAACGTCATCTTGGCACCTTTTTGTTCATCTCCACTGACGGTCCGCATAGCTGCCCGTCAGTGGAGACTTCCTCTCCGCTGACGGGCACTTAAGTACCGCCCGTCAGTGGAGATGATGCGTCATTTATGGCACCGGGGTTGCGTCTCCACTGACGGGCAACTTAAGGGCCCGTCAGTGGAGGTCTTCCGCTGCGGCCAGTCAGACTCCTCTGCTGACGGGCCTCTAGGTGCCTGTCAGCGGTGAGACCCTCCAACGACGGGCAAGAGTGCGCCCGTCAGTGGAGGGGGTTCAGCAAAGGGTCATTCTGCAGTAGTGCAAGGCTCGGCGGAGGTGGAGAAGTGGAAGGAGTCGGCAGCCCGCTTGGGAGCCGGCATGGCGCTGACAATGGTGTTGGTGCACCATCCTGATGCGAACGTCGACAGCATCTCCGCTGGAGCACCACTCGACGCGGAGGGACAGTCGGTCAACCCTCTAGAGCTCCTTCCCCGGGTCCGCACCGCCGCCAGCCAAATCGTCGAGTTCACCGACCTGGAGGAGCGCGTAGAAGCAACTCCAGAAGAATAAAAAATTATCATGTAATATCTCTCGGTATGCCGAGTAGAAAAAAATGTAAAGACTATGTTTTGCTTTGAATGGAAATGTTTTCAATTTATTTTGATTTTGTACAAGTTATTTGGTTCGTCCGAATTTGCTTTTTCCGCCGAGTCGGATCCTTTCGCGTGCAGGCCGACCTTTAGCTTTTGCTCTTGCCAACCGGACAGCCGGGTTGCGACTGTAGTTGGGGACGAAGAGTGGGTCTTAGGTACCGTACACGTTTACTTAGACGCTCGTGTAGAAACAAAGTTAGGAGACCCGAAATAACTTGTACCGAGTGATAAATCACCCAGTGGGTTGAGCCACTCGGTTTTTTAAATGTAGCCCCCGGGGATGCCCAAGGGAACGTAGTTGAGTCCAACATAAAATTTTGAAGAAATAAAGTGCTTCCCGAGTGCCGCTCGAGGGAAACAAATGTTTATTTATAATGAAACAATGAACTGTTGAAAGTACAAAGTTTAAGTGAAAAAGGGACGCAGTTGAGCAATATTCCAAGTCCTTTTAGTGACTGCGCCGGTTGCCGGGTCCTCTAGTCGGTACGCGCCGTTGTGCAGCACCTGGTTGATGATGAACGGGCCCTCCCAAGGCGGAGACAACTTGTGCATGCCCGCCTTGTCTTGGATTAGTCAGAGGACCAAATCTCCTTTGTTGAAGACTCGGCCCTGAACTTGCCGACTGTGATAACGACGCAAGTTCTGCTGATAGATGGCCGAGCGTGAAAGGGCGAGTTCCCGCGCTTCCTCCAAGAGGTCAAGATCGTCTTGTCGCGCCGACTCGGCATCCTTTTCCACATATGCGGTGACTCGCGGGGAGTCGTGGAGGATGTCACTCGGCAGGACGGCTTCGGCTCCGTAAACCATGAAGAAAGGCGTGTAGCCAGTCGACCGGTTTGGAGTTGTCCTTAAACTCTAGAGGACAGACGGAAGCTCATCGATCCAGCAGCCGGCAGCCCGTTGCAACGGGACTAACAGCCGGGGCTTAATGCCTTGAAGAATAAGAGCATTGGAACGCTCAACTTGGCCGTTGGACTGCGGATGAGCCATGGAGGCAAAGTCGATTCAGATTCCATGATCCCGGCAAAACTGGCGAAAGACTTCGGCAGTGAAGTTCTTGCCATTGTCGGTGATGATGCTGTGAGGGATACCGAATCTGAAGATGACTCCCTTCATGAAGTTGACGGCAGTCGGACCATCAAGTTTTCATGATTGGCTTGGCTTCGATCCACTTTGTGAACTTGTCCACCGCCACAAGGAGATGAGTGAAACCTCCTCGGGCTGTTTTAAGCGGACCCACCATGTCGAGTCCCCACACGGCAAAGGGCCATGTGATTGGGATGGTCTTGAGCGCGGTAGCCGGCATGTGTGATTGGCGGGCGTACCTCTGACACCCTTCGCAGGTTCGAACGAGTTCTTCTGCATCAGCATGGGCAGTGAGCCAGAAGAAACCGTGACGAAAAGGCTTTGGCAACTAAGGCCCGCGACGAAGCGTGGTGGCCGCAAAGTCCCGAGTGGATTTCCTCGAGCAACATTCGGCCTTCTTCCGGCGAGATGCAACGCTGGAAGATTCCTGTGGTGCTGCGCTTGTAGAGCTCACCGTTGATGATGGTGTAAGCTCGAGCGCGGCACACAATGTGGCGCGCTTCAGTCGGATCCTCAGGTAGCTCCTTGCGCAAAAAGTAAGCAAGCAACGGCTGAGTCCAGAGGGGGACAACCGCCAAGACGTCTTCCTCGGCCGAGTGTGGTGACCCGGCCTTCAGATGACTCGGTTGCCGACTCCAGTTTGACGGATGGCTGGAAAAGCTGCTGAAGGAACACTCCGGGTGGCACTTTCTCTCGAGCAGAGCCAATCCTTGCAAGGGAGTCGGCTGCCTCATTATCAACCCGGCGAACATGATGAAGTTCGAGGCCGTCGAAGTGTCCTTCTAGCCGACGCACAGTAGCACAATATGCCGCCATGGTGGGGTCCTTTGGCGTCCCACGTCTTCATTACTTGCTGCACCACCAGATCCGAGTCGCCGCGGCAAAGGAGCCAGCGAATGCCGAGTGAGACTGCAATGCGCAAGCCATGCAGTAACACCTCGTACTCCGCCACATTGTTGGAGGCGGCGAAGTGGATTTGCAGCACGTAATTCAACTTGTCGCCTTTGGGGGAGATGAGGACGACTCCAGCCCCCGTGCCTGCGAGCATCCTCGAACCGTCGAAGTACATGACCCAGTGCTCCAGGTGCACCTGAGTCGGAGGGGACTGGCTTTCAGTCCACTCGACGATGAAGTCCGCGAGAGCCTGAGACTTGGTAGCCTTGCGGGGCTCATAGCTGATGTCATGGGGCATGAGCTCGATCGCCCACTTAGCAACTCGGCCCGTGGCGTCCCGATTGTTGATGATGTCAGACAAAGGGGCATGGCTGACCACGGTAACCGAGTGGGCTTGGAAGTAATGTACCAACTTCCGAGTCGCCAGGAACACGCCATAGACGAGTTTCTGGTAGTGCGGATAACGCTGCTTCGACTCAGAGAGGACCTCGCTGACGTAATAAACAGGTCGCTGCACCTTCTGCACTCGGCCTTCTTCTGCACGCTCCACTATTAGAACAACGCTGTCGGAGTATTATTCCGGCAATACTACTTATGGGGCGGCGTGAGCACAGCAAATCTGGATGGGTGCACACGGGAGACAAGATTTAGACAGGTTCAGGCCCTCACGGAGAGGTAATACCCTACGTCCTGTGTTCGGTGGTTGGTATTGCTGTATCCCGGGTGCCGCAAGCCCTAGAGAATTGATCTCGAAGGGGCCTGAGCTATGAAACAATGGGGATTAAGCTAGATCAGGTGGTCTCTCCGATCAGAGGTCCCCTACCGGGCCTTATATAGTCGGCCGGGGTAGGGTTACAGAGTTCGGATCGGGTTAACAGATATGTTTCCTATTCGGTTACAACCAATTCCGGGTATGCCGGACAGGTATTAGTCCTTGTCTTGTACTCCACGTCGGTGGGGCGCCCCCGTGTTATAGTCGGACTCCGAGTGATCGGCCCAGCCCACCCCGTGGCCGGGAGGCCGGATTCGTCCTCCTTGGTAGTACCCGGGTGCCATGTCACCATCAGTAGCCCCCGAGTCCTTCACGATCTTGCTGCTATCGGCTGAGGCTTCAGGTCGAACTTCCCGAGTGGTTCTCGCCAGCAGGGAGATTGCGAAGGGCTGATTGAACTCCTGTAGAAAAGACAATAAGAGCCGAGTAACATTCACCTGAAAAGGCAGGAATATTATGGCGGGTGAGTTAATAACGGGTAAGCTCTGGTGGCACCCGGTCTATCCCTTTGGACAGAGACCGGCTGATAGCCCAGCGTGGAGCATGCCATGAATCCCGACTGGATTCCCGAGTAGCGCCTGGTCTTCCCGAGTGGGGTGAAGCCAACTAGTGTCCCCTGAGGGAACGCCTCTGAAACCTTCGTCAGAACTAGAGTCAACAAGCCATGGCACATAGGTTCCCGAGTGTCGAAGCCTTACGCCGAGTCATTCCACTGAACCCGGAAAATCCGGATACCAGGGCCTCCCGAGTCATGCTCCCGGGTGGTCTGGGTGAAGAATTCGGCAGCTCCGAGATGCTCGGCATCCGACTTGTGGCCCACTGAAGGCACGCCATCGCCGTCCCTCACTCGGGTGTACTCGAGCAACTGCATTCCTGCTTGAGGCCAGGCGCCGAGACCCTTTGCGACCGAAGCGCCTGGTTACGAGCTGGTTGGTAACCGGCTGGTGGTTTTACGGGAAACACGCCTCAATCGCCACTTTAAAAGAGGAATATTCCGATCGGCAATTAAACCCGGAAGGCCAGCCGTCAGATCCTCTTCTTCATTAAACCGCACGAATCGCGGCGCGGCCAGGTCGTGGGCGCGGGATCCGCGCGACGTGACCCGCCCGAAACGTACGGCGGAATCCGAAACAGCTCGGTCGTGGGCGCGGTGAATCCGGAACGTGCGAACGTGGGGAATCCGAACCGCCCGGCCCTCCCCTTTATATCCGGCAGAGGCCGCAGGAGGGACCCACGCTCTCAAACATTTCCGCACTTTCCAAGCGCCCGCCGCTTCGTCTTCCTCTTGCCCCCAAATCGCTCCGCGCGCTCCGCCAAACCCTAATCCCTTCTCCAACTCCCTCGGATGCAATCCCCGGATTGGGAAGCTGATCCGAGCATCGCCGAAGAGGACGCCCTGGTTTGGAAGCTGCTAAACGAAGAGGAGGAGTCGCCCGCCGAGACAATGGCCCCTTCCGCGTGGATGAAGTCGACCGCGTCGGAGGAGAAGCTCAACATCTTGGTCCGGATGGGGCTGCTGCCACCGAAGGAGTTAATCGAGTGGCGCGCCGCCGTGGGGGAGACCATTCCGACCCCGAACACCGGCGAGCTGGTGGTGCACAGCTCATTCCTCGAGCGGGGGGCTATCGGTGCCGGTGCATCCCTTCCTCCGCGGCCTCCTCTACTACTACGGGCTTGAGCTCCACAACCTCAACCCGAACTCCATCCTGCACGTCGCCAGCTTCATCACGCTGTGCGAGTGCTATCTCGGCATCCTGCCGCACTTCGCGCTGTGGAAGCACCTCTTCATGGTGAAGCCGCAGCCGAGCCGGGACAACCCGGCCATCGTTGGAGGAGCCGGGTTTCAACTGCGGTCGGGGACGGCGAAGAAATATCCGGCCCCGCCGATGCAGTCATCCAACAAAGGATGGCACGCGCAGTGGTTCTACTGCGCCAACCCGGAGCCGGCGTTGCCGGCCTTCGCGGGCCAGAAGCCGGTGGCCCGGCCGAGCTGGTCGGACCCACCCCTTGACCGAGAGCAGGACAGCGTCGCGGTGCTGATGGGGGTGCTGGAGCAGGTGATGAAGGTCGGAGTCACCGGGACGGTCGTCGTTGCCACTTTCGTCCGGTGGCGGGTGCAGCCGGCCAAGCTCCGGGTGCGACCCATGTTCGACTACAAAGGAGCGGAGGACCCGACCCGGGAGGCCGCCGACGAGCTGTCGGAGGGTGAGGTGCAGAGTCGGCTGGAGAAGCTTCTGGCACCAGGGACGACCCTAGACTTCTCCGGGCGTCCAGCGCCTTTCACTTGGAGAAACCCGCCGACCGACGTAAGTAGCCGCTGTTCTTCCTTATCTGCTTAATTCTCTACCGAGTCTCACTCGGACTTTGCTTTTATGCCTTCGCAGGTCCTGTTTGGCTTTGCTTCCAGCGCTCCCCTCCCGGAGGACGAGATCTGGAACCAGCCACGGTACGCTGATGTTCCGAAGGGCAAACCGCCGCCGCCGGGAGCGGTGGGGGTATCTTCATCCGGCGCCGGCAAAGCGAAGGGCGCCGGGTCCTCAAAGGGTGCCAAATCCTCCAAGGGGAAAGGACCGGCGGTTGCTACGCCCCCTCCTCCTCCCGTAAGCACGACGGCCCAGGAGGAGGAAGAGGAGGAGTCGGATGCTGGCGGCACCTTTTTTGTGCGGAGACGGAGGCCCCAGCGCAGCGATGACCCGTTGGCAGCGGCCAGCGCGGGAGTCGCATCCGACGTCGCGGAAGAATCTTCCACCGGCGCTGATCCTGCAGTGCCGGCCGCTGCCCCGAGTGAGGCCACTCGGGCAGCTGGCGATGACGCCCCCACTAGCCGGGGGGAGAAGCGCGACGCCGACACGGCCTTCGGGGCGTCCGGCGGGTCGGGGACCTCGCCAGCCCCGGCTGCCGCTGCACCCGGGCCGCGAGCCGCGGGGGTGAAGAAGAGGCTCGTCGTCGCTCGGTCTGCGAAGTAAGTGCCCTGCCGACTGACTTCTTGGATTCTTTCATCTTCATATACTGACGTGGTTGATCTTGTCGTTTCTGCAGGACGCGGAAGACGGGGGACACCACTAAGGCGCCCCCAGGTGGCCCGGGATCCAGCCAGGGTGGAGGTCCCCCGGCGCCGGACACCCGGGCGTCGCCGCCTCCGCCGGCGGCTGCTCCTTCTTCCTCCCGGCCGGCGTCGCCTCCACCCGTGGTCGCTCGCGAGCCAACCCCCGAGCAGCCCGGCACGCAGGCAGTCCCGCCAGCCACCCCTCAGGAGGAGTCCTCCGCCGGAGCGTCGGTGCCGACGGGGTCCGCGGGTGCCAGCCGGGACGTGGCGATGGCGGAAGGCGCGGATCCGAAGGCGGTCGGGGCCGCTTCGCCGGCGCGTGAGGGTGAGCCCGCCGAGACCTCGCCGATGCGGGAGATCAGCGGGGCTCCGCCCTCGAAGCCATGCTCGGAGTTGGTGGCGCAGCCGCTCCGAATCGGGGAAAAGGAGCCGGGGCAGCCGGCCACGGTGGTAGTCGACGACACCGAGGAGGAGAAAGAGTGGCGGGCGGCTGCGGAGTGTGCCGAGCAAATCGGGGAGATCCTCCCTGCTTTGCTGAAAGCGTCAAGGGAGGCGGCCAACCTGCTGAACGGTAGGCTGTGCCCTTTGATGGAGGTGAGTACTTTCCTTTGTGTGAGAATGTGTCCCTAGGAAGTAACCCCCGGGCCTCTGCCCGACTAAGGTAGTCGGGCGGAGGTCCCCTTTTGTTTCTTTGTAGTTGCTGCTCTGGGTGCACGAACAGTGCACCCAGAGGGTGTAACCCCCGAGCCTGCGGTCAACTAGGATAGTCGGACGGAGGGTAGATGTAGTATAGTCTGTAGACTCTTCTCCGGGTGCACGAACAGTGCACTCGGAGGGTGTAGCCCCCAAGCCTCCACTGGGTCCTTGGGACCGAGTGGAGGGTTTTGATGATTCTGCCGGGTGGCCTAACTTGTTTGTCTTCTACAGTAGGCGCTGAACCAGCGGTCGCAGAGTAAGACCGCCGTCCTCCAAGACCGACTGCCGGTGATAGAACGGATGGAGCTACGGAAGTCCGAGTGGGACAGAATAACCGCAGCAAGGCAGACGGCGGAGGACGTGGCGCGCAAACGCGGGGCGGAGATCGCCGGCCTGAAGGCTGGTCTGTCCCAGGAAATCGCCAAGTCCCGAGGTAGGCCTGCCGAGTAACCTTGGTCTTTCGCATACTGCTTGTTGCCGAGCTGACACGTTGTGTCGTTGCAGCCGCCGAAGACGAGGTGTCGAAGCTGAAGGCGGAGCTCGAGGCGGCGAAGGCCCGCACCTGGGACCTCGACGAGGCGCTTGAGGCGGAGAAGGCCTGGAGGGCGCAGCTCCAGCGTGAAGCCGAGCCGTTGCAAACCCGCGCCCGGGATTGGGACCTTGCCAAGCAATGGGCCAGGAGAGTCGAGAAGGAGCTCGAGTCGGAGAAGGCCCGGGCGGACTTGGTGGAAAAAATGGAGAAGCAGACGAAGCAGGACGCCGTGTCAGCGGCCAAGAGGGCCGCGGACGCGAAGGAGGCAGCCAAGGCCGCGAAGGAAGACGCCGAGTCGGCGGCCAAGAGGGCCGCTGACGCGGAGGAGGCGGTCAAGGCTGCACAGAAGGACGCCGCGGAGGCCGAGTCCCGTAAGTGCCCTGACCACTCCATTTTGCTTTGTCCGAACTTGCTGGCCGTTGACTTTGTCCTGACCTCTCCGCCTGACTGGTTGCGTATTGCTTTGCTGCTGCAGAGTGTAAGGGGCGGCTCGAAAAATCACAAGGGATGATCGAGTCGCTGCTGAACGCGGGGCAGGCGGCATGCGGCGCCGTCTGTTCGGATGACCCGGCGCCGGACTCCGTCGCGGCGGTCGCCGAGCGGCTGCACCAGGTCCCCGGCCAGGTGGCGAGCATCGAGTCGGAGGCCGCGCGGACGAGGGCCAGCCTAGTCTTGGCAGTGGCGCGGTCCCATGACCACGAGCTGGACTTGGAGGCGATCGGGGAAGGGTACGCCGCGGACTTTCCGGATGAAGACATTCCGGAGATGATGCGGATCGTCGAGCCCACCGTCGAGACCTTGCTGAAGCGCTCGGGCCTGTAGGAAAATAGAGCAGGTGTAAACTGCTCGGGCTAGCAGAGTAGAGTTTATAAAGGACTCGGGAAGGCCGAGTTAATTTTGGGTTCACTCGGTATGCCGAGTGAATTAGCTGTACACTCGGGGATGCCGAGTAACTTTTGTAAGCACTTGTCCAATTAATCAAGTAATTTTTAAGTTAGGCGTGAAACAGACTTGTGTTCCTGTGTATGTGAGTCTGTTAGCTGCTGCTCTGTGCCGACCCGTTGTAGCCTCCTTTGCGTAGGGATTAGCCGTGGACGTGTGTCCCGTGTAGCGTCAGGGTACGGCGTAAAACCGGCGGTCGGGGTCACAGAGTAAACGTCAGACGTTGTACACAGTACTTAAGTATTTCACGCACGAAGGGTGAAGTCATGTATGCGCCGAGTGCCCGCTACGAGCGGGCGTAGCGGGCCAGTCGGGAGAAGACTTGCTTTGAATGGAGCAAAAAGGGGTGCTTTATTCATGTTTCCAATACACTTAGAAAAAATTTAAGCATAGAAACGACGTAGCTGTTCTATGTTCCAGGCGTTGGTGAAGACGTTGCCGTCGTTGTCCTTCAGTCGGTAAGCCCCCGGGCGTAGTACTTCGGAGATGATGTACGGGCCTTCCCACGGCAGGGAAAGTTTGTGCTGCTCTTTGTTGGACTGCACTCGGCGTAGAACCAAGTCGCCGATGTTGAAGGAGAGGCCTCGCACGTGCTGACTGTGGTACCGCCGCAGGGCCTGCTGGTACTTAGCTGAGCGAAGGAGCGCGACCTCGCATGCTTCCTCGAGTTGGTCGAGGGCGTCCTGCCGTGCTTCTTCTGACTCGGCCTCGTTGAAGGCGCGGGCCCGCGGGGAACCGTAGTCCAGGTCAGTCGGGAGCACTGCCTCGGCGCCGTAGATCATGAAGAACGGCGTGTAGCCGGTTGATCGGTTGGGCGTCGTGCGTAGGCTCCAGAGGACGGACGGCAACTCGGCTGCCCACTTGCCTGCGAATTTGTTCAGTCGCTGGAAAATCCGAGGCTTTAGGCCTTGCATGATCAGGCCGTTAGACCGCTCGACTTGCCCGTTGGAACGTGGGTGTGACACGGCGGCGAAGTCGAGGCTGATGTTGAAGTCGTCGCAGAACTAGAGGAACGCGCGTCCGGTGAATTGGGTGCCATTATCTGTGATAATGCTGTTCGGCACGCCAAAACGGAAGATGATGTCTCGAAAGAACTCGACCGCCTTTTCGGCAGTGATCGTGGCCACTGGTTTGGCCTCGATCTATTTGGTGAACTTGTCGACAGCGACAAAGAGGTGGGTGTAGCCCCCGGGCGCCTTCTTGAGGGGACCGACCATGTCCAGACCCCAGACCGCGAAGGGCCAGGTGATCGGAATAGTCTGGAGCGCCTGGGCCGGCAAGTGTGTCTGCCGCGCGAAGTATTGGCATCCCTCGCAGGTGCGGACGATGTGATCGGCGTCCGTGACGGCAGTCGACCAGTAGAAACCTTGTCGGAAGGCTTTCCCGACTAGCGTCTTTGGAGCCGCGTGGTGACCGCATACGCCCGAGTGGATGTCGGACAGCAGCTGCTGTCCTTGCTCTTGAGGTATGCACCGTTGGAGGATCCCGGAGGTACTCTTCTTGCAGAGTTCGTCGTTAATGACGACGAAGGACTTGGCGCGCCGCGCGATGCGGCGTGCCTCAATCTTGTCGGACGGGAGGACGTCTCGTAGCAAGTAATTCAGAAAGGGCACGGTCCAGTCGGGGGTGACAGCCAGGACCTCCGGAGAGGGTTGCCGACTGGTTTCGCCTTCGGGGACCTGCTGTTCATCGGTCTTGGGTGTTGTGTCCACTTTGATGGAGTGGGTGTGCAACTCGTGAAGGAAAACCCCGGCCGGGACAACGTCCCGACTGGATCCTAGCTTGGCGAGTGCATCTGCTGCCTCGTTGTCTCGGCGTAGAACGTGGGTGATCTCAAGACCGTCGAACTTGGCTTCGAGCTTGTGAACTTCTTGGCAGTAGGCTTCCATGGAGGGATCTCGGCACGACCAATCCTTCATGACCTGCCGCACCACCAACTCGGAGTCTCCGCGTGCTAGGAGCCGGCGGATCCCGAGTGAGGCGGCAAGTCGGAGACCGTGGAGTAGAGCTTCGTACTCGGCGACGTTGTTGGAAGCCGGGAAGTGGATCTGCAGCGTGTACTTGAAGCGCTCGCCTTTAGGCGAGATGAGCACGACGCCAGCCCCCGCGCCCTGGAGCATCAGGGAGCCGTCGAAATAGAGCGTCTAGTGCTCGAGGTCGACGACGGAGGGCAGAGACTGGACTTCTGTCCACTCGGCCATGAAGTCAGCAAGAGCCTGGGACTTGATGGCCGTGCGGGGGGCGTAGACTATGCTGAAAGCCATGAGTTCCATTGCCCACTTTGCAATCCTGCCCGTAGCATCGCGATTGTTGATGACGTCGGTGATCAGGAAGGAGCTGACCACCGTGATGGGGTGTCCTTGAAAGTAATGTACTAACTTCCGTGATGTTATGAACACCGCGTAGATGATCTTCTGGATCTGAGGGTACCGCGCCTTGGACTCGGACAGGACTTCACTGATGAAGTAGACCGGTCGTTGTACCTTCTGTATGTGGCCGGGCTCGGCGCGTTCCACGACCAGAACCGTACTGACTACCTGAGTAGTCGCTGCGACGTAAAGAAGCAGTGGTTCGTTGGGCATGGGGGACGCCAGCACCGGGGGAGTGGATAAGAACTTCTTCAAGCCGTCAAGGGCGTCCTGGGCCTCGGATGTCCAGGTGAAGGACTCCGATTTCTTCATGAGTTTGTAGAGGGGCATGGCCTTCTCGCCGAGTCGAGAGATGAACCGACTGAGGGCAGCCATGCACCCGGTCAGCCGTTGGACGTCCTTGAGGTTCTTGGGTGGGCCCATCTTGACGATGGCATCGATCTTCTCTGGGTTGACCTCGATTCCTCGTTCGGAAACGATGAAGCCAAGTAGTTTGCCCGAAGGGACCCCGAAAACGCATTTTTCGGGGTTGAGCTTCATGCTGAATCTCCTAAGGTTGGAGAAAGTTTCGGCCAGGTCGCTCAGGAGGTCTTCTCTTTTCTGGGACTTGATCACCACATCGTCGACGTAGGCTTGCACGTTCCGACCGATCTGCGACTGAAGGCAACGCTGTATGCACCGTTGGTACGTAGCACCGGCATTCTTCAGGCCGAAAGGCATGGAGACGTAACAGAAAGCGCCAAAGGGAGTGATGAAAGATGTCTTGATCTCGTCATCCTCCTTCATCTTGATCTGGTGATAGCCCGAGTAGGCATCGAGAAAACACAACATCTCGCACCCGGCCGTCGAGTCGACCACTTGGTCGATGCGAGGGAGAGTGAAAGGATCTTTGGGACATGCCTTGTTAAGGCTAGTATAATCAACACACATCCTCCACTTTCCATTCTTTTTGCGAACAAGAACTGGGTTCGCTAACCAGTCGGGATGATACACTTCTTTAATAAAGCCAGCTGCTAGAAGTTTAGCTATTTCTTCTCCTATAGCCTGACGTCTATCCTCAGCGAAACGGCGTAAGCGCTGTTTGACCGGCTTGGCGTCCGGCCGAACGTTGAGAGAGTGCTCGGCAGCCTCCCTGGGAACCCCGGGCATGTCGGAGGATGTCCATGCGAAGATATCCCGGTTATCCTGGAGGAAGCTGACGAGCGCGCTTTCCTATTTGTCGCTGAGCGCAGTCCCGATCTGCGTCGTCTTGGAGGAGTCTTCTGGGTCGAGTCGGATCGACTTGGTGTCCCGAGCCGACTGGAAAGATGTCGACGTTGAAGCCTTCTTGGATGGCGGTGCTTCCTCGACCACGGCCGACTTGAGATCGGAGAGGGAGGCCTCGGCGATCTGGGCTGCGGCGAGGTTGCAGTTCTCAAGATCACATGTGTAAGCATGCTGGAAGCTGCTTTGCACTGTGATAACCCCATGGGGGCCCGGCATCTTGAGCTTCAGGTAGACGTAGCTGGGGACAGCCATGAACTTGGCGTAGCAAGGACGCCCCAGGATGGCATGGTATGATCCTGGGAAGTCGACGACCTCGAAGGTGAGAGTCTCGGTCCGAAAGTTATCGGGAGTACCAAAGGTAACGGGCAGGCTGACCTGCCCGAGTGGACTCGCCATCTTGCCGGGCACCACCCCGTGGAAGGGGGCACCAGTCGGCTTGATCTCGGATCGAGGAATCTTCATATCGTCGAGGGTCTTGACATAGAGGATATTGAGACCACTCCCGCCGTCCATGAGGACCTTGGTGAGGTGGACGCCGGAGACGATCGGGTCCACCACCAAGGGGAAACGTCCCGGCTGGGGTATGTAGTCGGGGTGATCCGCGCGTCCGAATGAGATCACGGACTCGGACCACCGCAGGTACTTGGGCACGGCCGGTTCCGCTGCGTTGACCTCTCGGTCGATGATCTTCTGGCGACGTTTGGACTCGTAGCCGTTAGGACCGCCGAAAATCATCAAGCAAGCGGTTTCTTTCGGGAATTCATCACCCTCGTCCTGAGGGGGTTCCTTCTTGCCCTTGTTGGGGGCGTAGGGCTTGTTCAGGTTCTTCAAGAGGTTGCAGTCGCGCGTCAGATGATTGGACTTGGGTCCGTGGAAGTGACACGGCTGACTCATCATCTCCTCGAAGGTTGTGTTGGTGCACGGCGGACGGCGCGCCGGGGCGCGCTCGGCAGCAGCAATGAGATCTCCGCCCTTACGCTTTCGGTGCTTCTTTCTAGACGACTCGGGATGATCGTCCCGACTGGAGGATTCGGACGCCTTGCCCTTGCCTCTGCCCTTGTCGTCCCGAGTAACACTGCGGACAGCCTCTTCGCCGGTAGCGAAGCTGTTGGTTATATCGAAGAGCTCGCGCGTAGTCTGAGGATTCTTCCGCGCAATCTTGTGGATCAGGTCGGTGCTCCGAACCCCCTTGGAGAAAGCGGTAATTACGTCGCCTTCCCGGATCTCGGGCAAAGAATTCTTCTTCTTGGAGAAGCATTGGATGTACTCACGGAGAGTCTCATCTGCCCCTTGCGTACAACTGTGAAGATCCCACGCGTTCCCAGGCCGACTGTAGGTGCCCTGGAAGTTGTTTACGAAGAGGGTCTCAAGGTCCTTCCACGTATGGATGCACCCCGGAGGTAAGCTGGTCAGCCAGGCTCGCGCCGAGTCGGCCAGGAAGAGCGGCAGGTAGTGGATCGCGACGTAGTCGTTCTCACCGTTGGTCCTGCATGTTGTGTTGTAGTCGGACAGCCAGATGTCTGGTCGAGTCTCTCCCGTGTATTTGTCGATGCCGGTGACTCGGAATCGCGCCGGAAAGACGACGCTGCGGACACGAGGGCCGAACGCTTTCGGGCCCGAGTATCCCACGCCGGAGGAAGTCGGAGGAGAACGTTCCTGGCTGGTGGCGCCGCTATCATTGCGCTGGTAGCCACGATCTTCTTTCCTAGAACCGTGATGGGCGCTTCTCTCAGCGTCCGCGAGGTTTCGGGGTCCGAGTCGATTGTGGACCGGCGCAGCCTGGCGAGCATTGTTGGCCGCGTCTCGTCGGGCGCGGGTTCTGGCGTCGATGGTGCCACGAGCGTCTCGATCGGGGCCGAGTCGCCCATGGACGTCGCCGGTTGGCTGACGCCGGTCGGCGCTTGCTCGTTGGCCATCCATGCGTGATGGACTCTTCTAGGGTGTAGAGCGCCGACTCCTTGCACCTGCGGAGGAGCCGGGGCGGTCTTCAAAAACTTCAGCGTGCTGGAGGGCGGTTTCCTCCAGCAGAACGCGGAGCCGTCGAAGTTCGTCATGTCCCGGGTTGCCCTCGGGGATATCAATGGCGCGGGCCGCCATTGTGGCTGCGACGATATTGTGACTCGGGAGAGGGAATATCGGGACTCCCTCCCTTTCACGCATGCGGAGCTCATTGTGAACCTGGCGTCCACGAGCCCTCATGTCATCATTGCGTCGCTGGTCGTCACGCTGGCGGACAAGCCGAGTCTGTTGTTCGATCAACTCTTCCTCCTTGGCGAGGAGTCGGAGTCGGGTGGCCTCGAGCTCGGCCGGTGTTTGTTGCTCAATGGGGACTTCTTGGCCATCGCCGTCAACTTGCGAGTCGGCATTAGCCATGAAGACTTCCCTAGACGGATGGTGGCTGCTAGAGCTTTCATCCTCGTCCGAGTAGTACTCGAGGACGGGGAGGAGAGAGTCGATAGCGCCCACCAGTCGGGATCCGAGTGCGAATTCGTGCGCAACAAACGGATCTGGTTTCGGCGAAGCCTCTTCCCTGGGGAGAGGGGCCGAGTACGCGGGCTCCGTGGGAGGCCCGGGCTGAAGAGCTAATGGGACCTCTACTGGTCGGGGTGTCGCCGAGTAGCAGAGGTGAAGCTGGCCGACCTTGTCGGCAATGAAGTTCAACCTTCCAAATCGGAAAAGCTGGCTGGGATCCGGGGCAGCGTTCTCGAGAGCGAATCTCATGATGCTTCCCGGGACGAAGACGCTGTTGACGTTGACGAAACCCATCCGGATTCGTGCAGATGGATCTATGCGCACCGCCCCTACCTAGCGCGCCAACTGTCAGAGTATTATTCCGGCAATACTACTTATGGGGCGGCGTGAGCACAGCAAATCTGGATGGGTGCACACGGGAGACAAGATTTAGACAGGTTCAGGCCCTCACGGAGAGGTAATACCCTACGTCCTGTGTTCGGTGGCTGGTATTGCTGTATCTCGGGTGCCGCAAGCCCTAGAGAATTGATCTCGAAGGGGCCTGAGCTATGAAACAATGGGGATTAAGCTAGATCAGGTGGTCTCTCCGATCAGAGGTCCCCTACCGGGCCTTATATAGTCGGCCGGGGTAGGGTTACAGAGTCCGGATCGGGTTAACAGATATGTTTCCTATTCGGTTACAACCAATTTCGGGTATGCCGGACAGGTATTAGTCCTTGTCTTGTACTCCACGTCGGTGAGGCGCCCCCGTGTTATAGTCGGACTCCGAGTGATCGGCCCGGCCCACCCCGTGGCCGGGAGGCCGGATTCGTCCTCCTTGGTAGTACCCGGGTGCCATGTCACCATCAAACGCTGACCACGTGATTCGTGGCCGCGACGTATAGCAGCATGGGCTCTCCTTTCATTGGCGCGGCGAGAATTGGAGGCGTTGACAGAAGGCGCTTGAGATCCTCGAAGGCTTTTTGAGCCTCATTCGTCCACTCGAAGGAGTCGGATTTCTTGAGAAGTCGGTAAAAAGGCAAAGCCTTCTCACCGAGTCGGGCAATAAACCGACTTAGAGCGGCTACGCACCCGGTTAGGTGCTAGATAGCCTTCAGATCCTTCTGTTTGCCCATCTTGATGATGGCATCAAGTTTGTCCGGGTTCGCCTCGATTCATCGCTCGGAAACGATGAAGCCGAGTAGCTTGCCGGCAGGAACTCCGAAGACGCACTTCTCCGGGTTGGGCTTCATGTCGAACCTCCTGAGATTGGCGAAGGTTTCGGCCAAATCAGTCAAGAGGTCCGCAGTCTTCTTTGTCTTCACCACAATGTCGTCAACGTAAGCCTGGACATTTTTGCCTATCTGGTCGTGCAAACATTTTTGCATACAACGCTGATATGTTGCGCCAGTATTTTTCAAACCAAAAGGCATGGTGATATAACAAAAAGCCCCAAACGGGGTAATGAAAGAAGTCTTTATTTGATCTGATTCTTTCATTTTGATCTGGTGATAACCTGAATAGGCATCCAGAAAACATAAACGTTCGCAACCGGCCGTGGAGTCGACGACTTGATCAACACGAGGTAAGGCAAACGGGTTCTTGGGACATGCTTCGTTTAGGGACGTGTAGTCCACGCACATGTGCCAAGTTTTGTTCTTCTTAAAAACCAGGACCGGGTTTGCCAACCAGTCTGGGTGAAGAACTTCCTTGATGAACCCGGCTGGGAGGAGTCGGGCGATTTCCTCTCCGATAGCTTTGCGCCGGTCTTCAGCGAAGCGGCGGAGAGACTGCTTGACTGGCTTTAAGTCCTTGGCGACATTGAGAGAGTGCTCGGCGAACTTCCTTGGGACACCCGGCATGTCAGCTGGCTTCCATGCGAAGATGTTCCAATTCTCACGAAGAAAGTCGACGAGCGCGCCTTCCTATTTGGCCTTAAGGTCAGTCCTGATCTGGACCGTCTTAGACGAATCCTCAGGGTGGACCTGGACACGTTTAGTGTCCTTGGCCGATTGGAAGGTGGACTCGGTTGTCGCCTTCTTGCAGGGTGGAGCTTGGTCTGGATCAACAGACCTTTGGATGCTTTCCAGCTCCTGAGCCGCAATCAAGGATTCGGCTATATCCGCACTGGCGAGGTCGCACTCATTGGAGCGCTCAAAGTCGCCAGTGATGGTGATGACGCCCTTTGGACCTGGCATCTTCAGCTTGAGATATGTATAGCGCGGCCTAGCCATGAACTTGGCATAGGCCGGGCGGCCAAAGATCACGTGGTAGGCGCTCTTGAAGCCGACTACCTCGAAGGTCAAGGTCTCGACCCGGAAGTTGTCCGGTTCGCCGAACACAACTTCTAGGGAGACCTGACCCAGGGACTTGGCGCACTTCCCAGGCACTATTCCGTGGAAGGAAGTGCTACTGGGACGGAGCTGGGCCTCCGGGACCTGCATCTTCTTCAGAGTATCCATGAAGATTATGTTGACGCTGGAGCCACCATCCATCAAGACCTTGCGGAGTTTGAACCTGCCGACTTGCGGATCCACCACCAAGGGGTGCTTGCCAGGGTGCGGGACTCGATCCGGGTCGTCGAGTCGGCTGAAACCGACTGGCACTTCGGACCAGTCCAACCATTGAGGAACCGCCGGTGCCGTCGTGTTTACTTCGCGACAGCGCAACTTCCGACCCCTTTTGGAGTCGGATCCTTGGAATATCATGAGTACACCCCTTTGAGGGGGGTATTGCACGGCACCGCCACCTACAGCGGAACCTCCTTCTCCACCGGCGTCAGGCTCGGGCTGCTTTTCTTCCCGAAGACGCTGCAGGAAGCTGCACTCTCGGGTTGAATGCCCCACCTGATAGTCGGCGGTGCTGTGGAAGGAGCAGGGCCTATCGAGGATTTCCTCGAAGGTGAGCTTCGGCGCCTTTCGCTGTTGCCAAAGGCGCTCTTTCTTCCGGCTGGTGTCGCCGCACTGGGGGCCATGCTCAACGGCCGCGACTAGGTCAGCGCCGCTGACCCCATCTCCACCTCCAGCCTTCCGCTTCGGGGGGCGACTGTCCACACGCTTCCGACCTGAGTCGGCGGGGATTTTATGGCTTGAGGACTCGGCTTTTGACTTGCCCTTGTCCTCGTACCGCATGGCCTCCTCACCCGTCGCGTACTTGCTGGCGACTTCCATGAGTCGGCCCATAGTCTGGATGTTAGACCGGGCCAACTTGTGCTTTAGGAGCTCATATTTGACTCCTTGGGAAAAGGCCTGAATGGCCTGCGTCTCGGTGACGTCTTCAATAGAGTTGCGCAGCCGAGTCCAGCGCTGGATGTAATCGCGGACCGACTCTCCCTTCTTTCGGATGCAAAGCCACAGGTCTTGCACGTTCCCGGGGCGCTTGTATGTGCCCTCGAAATTTTTGACGAAGGCCTCTTGGAGGTCCCTCCAGTCATAGATGCTATCTTCGGGCAGGCTGTTAAGCCATGCCCGAGCCGACCCTTCAAGCATCAGGGGTAGGCTTCGGAGGGCGACACGCTCGTTGCCTCCTCCAATGTTGCACGCGACTAAGTAGTCAGCAAGCCAAGTTTCCGGCTTGGCAGTTCCATCGTACTTGTCGACGCCGCTGGCGATCCGGAACCGGTCCGAAAACGGCTCAGACCGAATCCGCCGGCTAAAACACAGCGGACCGGTGGAGGCGGAGCCGCCCGGCTGGTTGACTTCGTCACCACGATGTTCGGCCCGCAACCTGGCGGCCCGTCGTCCCTCGATGTCATCACGAGCGTCACGGGCATCGTTTGCCCGGGCTCGGAGGGAGCCGGCCTGACGTCGCTCTGCCTAGAGTCGGTTGATCTCCTGGCGAGCATCAGGACGCCGATTCGTAGATCGACTCGGCTGTGACGAGCCCACGGTGATGGGGTGACTCGGAGCCGCTGAAGGCCGGCTTCACGTGGCTCCGGAGGCCAGTCGGTTGCTGACCGACCCAGCCTCGTTCTGCTGCTCCACCGCCGTCTTCATCAGGGTGACGACTCGGCGGTGGATTTCTGCCGCCAGACCATCCACCGGGGGCGGCAGCGAGTCGGCCAGAGCGGCAGCCGCGAGAAGATTTTGGGCCGGTGTTTGATAGACAGGGACACCGTCTTGCTCTCGCCCGAAGAGAGAGGTCCGAACGACCCGACTCCTCCGGGCGGTCGAAGAAGCACGCCGGTTCACGCGTTCGCGTGAACCGTGGGGCTCGTCTTGTTGCCGTTCTCGCTGCTCGAGAGCTGCTCTCTCCTGATCGAGACGCTCTCGCTCAGCAAGGATGGCTCGCCGAGATGCCTCTAAGGCCCTCTCAGCTTCCGATTGCCCATCAATGGGCGTGAGCAGATGCTCATTCGCCACCCTGGCCGCCGTGACCGACGTGTCCGCGTCGTTCGTGGCGCCGGGGCCGACCACATATACCTCAGCCGAGGCAGTTCGGCTATGCGAACTCTCGTCCCCATCGAATTCGGAATCCAAGACGGGGAGGAGAGACTCGGCGCCCACCATGACGACGAGCTGGGAGCGCTTCGCACCATTGCCTAGAGCGGAAGGAGATCCCAGCTGGCACTCGGGCTCCGATTCCACCGTAGAACGGGGAAGTGGGTCCTGAAGGTTCAGTTGGCCGAAGGTGTCGGCCACAAAATGAAGGCTTTCGAAGAAGAACTCCGTGCCTTCGGGGTGCACGGCGAACGGCGTGTCGCCGGCCACCGGCTTGCTGCCGGTTGCGGGAGAGGATCCCGCATTGATCATGGCTCCAACACGCGCGGCCCCTACCTGGCGCGCCAACTGTCGCGGGGATTTCGCGGCAATATACATTTCTAGTAGGATTTTTGGGAAGCGCGTGTGGAAGATTCAAGCGGGTTCACACAAGTGGTTTTTACCCAGGTTCAGGCCCTCCAATGGCGGAGGTAACACCCTACTCCTGCTGATTGTATTATAAGCCTTGCGTGAGAAAGATTACAAAAGCTTGAAGATGATGCCTCGCCTCTAGTCTATGGAAAGAGAAGAAGTTTTTTCTCTACATGGGGCTCTCGCCTTATATAGGCTATACATGTGCCGACTCGGCCAGTCGACCGAGCTACAGTAACTGCACGACTTAATTGATACATTTATTCTACGTAACCGACCGAGTAACACCAGTCTTCATGCCAGCGAAACGTATGCCTTGATGAGGTTGTAACGTCTTCCTTGATGGCACTCGGACGTTGCGTCCATGTGGGCTTTACTTGGGCCTTCAACCGAGTGGGCTTCCATGGAACTCCCTGAGCCTGTTGGGCCGACTCGCTGTACTGGACCTACCCGGATGGGTTCCCCCCGTCAAGTAGCCTCTGGACTCGCCCGGAAGACTGTCCGGAGGTCAGCCCGGAATCCGGTCATCCTGGAGGCACCGGGAATTCCGGTGATACCGGGAATCCCGGTTGGTCCGGAACTCTCGGAGGTTGAATCCGGAGGTTCCGGGCTGAACCTCCGGGTGACCCTATTTTCCGGATGGACTCCGGATGAGTTCCGGATGAGTCCAGTAGCTTCTGGATTCACCCGGAAGGCTGTCCGGAGGACAGCCCGGAATCTGGGTGATCCGGAGGTTGAGTCCGGAGGTTCTGGATGGAACTCCGGACTGTGCGTGCAGGCCCCAATGGGCAGATTTCGGGGGGACCTATAAAAGGCCCACCCCTTCTTCCCCAAGGGGTACCCAACCTGCAGCTTTTGAATACCTCTCTCCTCCACCATTGTTGAGCTCCAAAGCTTGAGGATCTCCTCCCCTAGTGCTCAAATCCCATCAAGCCTTTGAGGGAAAGGAAAGAGGAGACCTAGATCTACAATCCCACCAAGCCAAATTTGAATCCCCTTGAGTTCATCACTTTGCTTGTTACTCTTGGGATTGTGGGGATCCCTAGACGGTTGGTGTCTCCCGGAAGCCTCCAAGTTGTGGATTCGTGCTCCGGGATCATTTGTGAAGGTTTGGAGGCCACCTCAAGGTCTACCACGAGTTGTTTGAGCTCGGGCTTGGTTTGCCGAGGCTGAAAGGAGAAGAAGGCAAGACTTTGTGTCGCGAGGTGCTTTGTTGGGCCTCCGCCTCTCCAACAGAGATTAGCGTCCCCCCAAGGGTGTGAACTTCGGGTTAATTCTTCGTCTCAAACTTGTGGTTGCTTTATATTCATATCCATTGTGCTATTGTGGTTTAGCTTGTATTCCTTGAGTTATTCATTGCGTTTTCATTTTGTGACATATAGGTTGACTCATTTAGTTGCACATTTAGAGAACTTATATTACGCACTTCCCTAAAAGCAATTAAGAAAAAGTTAAAATTTGTAGTCGCCTATTCACCCCCCCTCTAGTCGACATCTTTGATCCTTCAGTAGGGCACGGTGGTATGATGTTTGATGCCTTCGTCCTCGCAGAAGCTTTGGAACTCACCGGAGTTAAACTCACCACCGCGGTCGGACCGGAATGCAATCAGCCTGCACCCAGACTCAGCCTCGGCGAGTGCCTTGATCCTCTTGAAGCGTCGGAATGCCTCGTCCTTCGTCTTGATCACCTCGAGCCACATGAACTTGCTGTAGTCATCGATGATGAGGAGGAAATAACGATTACCTCCTGCCGTCGCGGGTGAGATCGGTCCACACAAGTTGCTGTGGACCAGCTCAAGGACGCGTTCCACGCGATACGACGATGCTTGCAGGAGCAGGAGTCGATGCTGCTTGCCGAGTGCACAGCAGTCGCAGAACTTCGTGACACGGTCGATGAGTGGTACACCTTCAGCCATGCCGTGTCGCCCAAGGTTGTGCAACGCACGAAAATTTAGATGACCGTAGCGTGCGTGCCACAGCCACGCTACGTCATCCACCTTGGACGGCATGCACACGGGCCTCGCGAGCGTCAGAGGCAGCACGTATAGTCGGCCGTGGTTCCTCCTGACACGCGCGAGTAGTCGTCCAGTCGGATCGCGAAGCCGTAACCAGCCGTGATGAATATGGGTTTCGCAACCCAATTCGTCCATCTGGCCGATGCTAATGATGTTGCTCCGGAGACAAGGGATGAAATATACCTCAGAGAGTTGCAGATGTTGTCTGTTTCGGCACTCGAAGATGATGATCCCCTTGCCCTCGATCTGGATTTCAGTGGCGTCGTCGAGTTTGACGGAGCCCTTGACGCTGGTGTCCAGCTCGGAGAAGATCTCACGACGCCCGGACATATGGTTACTTGCCCCCGTGTCTAGATACCACGAGGTGTCGCAGCGATCACCGTCCTTGGCAGCTCGAGCTTGTGAGCGTTCCTCGTTGAGCAGCACGTGTTGAGCTGGTCGCTCAGTGGTGACAGTGAGCGCGCACATCGTGGTGAGGAGGAGCGCTGATTCATCTTCGTCACCCTTTTTCAGGTTTGCTTGCTCCTTCCGTTCACGACGTGGCTCCTTGCAGTTCCTGGAGATGTGGCCGTATTTGTTACAGTTGTAACACTTGATCTGTGACATGTCACGTTCGCCACCGGTCCCGCTCCCCCATGTACCGCCATCACGTTCGCCCCCGTCTCGTGCGCCGCGATCGTCGTTCCTGCGCCTGTGATTCTGGGGCTTGCCATGTCGACGGTTTTGGCTGCCGCTGGAGCCTTGTCCCTGAGCTGCCGTGCGCTCCTTTCGTCGCGCAATCCACTGCTCCTCCGTGAGCAGCAGACGGCTGTGCTGCCACCTTGTGCTTCATCGGGGAAGAGGCGTTCTTTGGCCGACACAGTCGCCCCATCAGCTCTTCGACCGTCATGCCGTTCAGGTCAAGCAAAATCTCGATGGACAGTGCGATCTGATTGTATCGTGGAGGCAGAACGTGGAGGAATGTTCTCACGACCTTTACCTCCTCAACGATATCCCCGAGTGAGCGCAGGTTGTTGACGATGTTCGTGATGCCCATCCCGAACGCGTCCAATGTCTCACTGTCGTGGAACATGATGTGCTCGAACTCGGTGCGTAGTTGTTGCGCCATAGCCTCACGCACACGAGCAACGCCCATGCGCATGACCTTCACCATGTCCCACGCCTCCTTTGCCGTCTTCTTCACCGCGAGCGTGCCAATCATCTCAGTTGGCACAGCCCGCAGGATTGCCGCGAGTGCAGACTTATCATCGCGTGTGCTCGCCGCGTTGCCTTCCACCGCGTCCCACAAACCTTGGGATTCCATGGTGATCTGCATCACCAGGGCCCACTCGATGTAGTTCGTCGCGGTGAGGGTTGGGTAGATGGTGCTGCCACTCGGGATGTAGCGCTCCTGCACCACACGCTCGTGGACGATGACCTCGTTGCCGCCCCTTCGTCCCCGGCTGCGTCCGCGGCTTTCTGCACGTCACTACTACAGAAAATGTCAACACTGACGGGCCAAAAACCCACATCAATGACGGGTTTTTGGCCCGTCAGCAACTAAAGGTCAGTAATGACTCGTATTATCAGTGACGGGTAATTTACCCGTCACCGATAAAGTCATCACTGACGGGTTAAATATTTATCCGTCCGTGATGGTAGAGTCATCACTGACGGGTAATTTTTTTACCCGTCAGTGATGACGTTTTCACAAGTGACGAAAAGTCATCACGGACGGGTAAAAAAATTACCCGTCAGTGATGACTCTACCATCACTGACGGGTAAATATTTAACCCGTCAGTGATGCAAGTCATCACTGATGGGTACCTTTTCTACCCGTCAGTGATGACATTTTCAGAGGCGCAAAAAAAAGCCCTACCCGGGCACTACCGGGTAGGGTTTTACTAAAACAGCTATAACTTTTGCATACGGTGTCCGTTTTGGATCCACAACCACTCAAAATGATCGTATCGATGAGGCGCATCTAAAAAATCTACTCATCTTTAGATTTGTACAATTTTTCACCTCCAAATTTTCCCTCTAAGACTGACTTTTGCCCCTCCGAACGAAACGTCGCCTCTTCCGACCCTCCGTTGAACTTCTTCCCGAGCTCCAAATGTAGTAATTTTTGTGGATTCCGAACCGTGAGGGAGTAGAGCTGCTACAAAAAAAATACGAGAAAAAATTTTAAAAATAAAAAAATTTCACTCCAAATTCGGCCTACCGAATCCTCCGAACAAATAATCTCCGCTACCGAACCCTCCGTTCCCTCCGTTGAACTTCTTCCCGAGCTCCAAATGCAGTAATTTTTGTGGATTCCGAACCGTGAGGGAGTAAAGCTGCTACAAAAAATACGAAAAAAATTTTAAAAATAAAAAATTTAGGCACTAGTGCCCAAAAAGACATAAAAATTGACTCGGGAGGATCTTTCTTATGTTGAATCCAACTGAAACTCCTGTGTAATCTCCACCATGTTCCTACGGGGATGGTGACGTGAGGAGGCTATGCACCCTTGTGGTCGATTTGGATGGGAAGGATGAGAGGCGAGGAGGAGAGGAGGAGAAGGGTGGAAGGAAGGAGAGGAGGAGAGGAGGAGAAGGGTGGAAGGAAGAAGAGGAGGGTGAAAGGGAGAAGGAAAAAATATGGATTTGGATCTGCACTGAGGGGCACTGAGGTGAATTATATACCCCGCGGGATTTTAAAATTTCGGGTTTTAAAATTTCGTGGCGGGATTCACATCACGGACGGGCCTCTTTTTAACCCGTCAGTGATGATGAGTTCCACATCACTGACGGGTCAGAAAACTACCCATCCATGATGACAAAATTTAGGGTTTTAAAATTTTGAAGTTGGCGGGATTCACATCATGGACGGATCTCTTTTTTAACCCGTCAGTGATGAGTTCCACACATCACTGACGGGTCAGAAAACGACCCGTCCGTGATGACAAAATTTAGGGTTTTCAAATTTTGGAGTTGGTGGGATTCACATCACGGACGGGTCTCTTTTTTACCCGTCAGTGATGAGTCCACGCATCACTGATGGGTCAGAAAAGACCCATCCGTGATGACAAAATTTTGGATTTTAAAATTTCGGAGTTGGCGGGATCCACATCACGGACGGGTCTTTTTATTACCCGTCAGTGATATGCTCGACATCACTGACAAGTATTTATGATGTTTTCATCAAAACCCGTCACTGATGGTTTTCATCACTGACGGATATTTCTTACCCGTCAGTGATGGCAGGGTCCAGGATGACGTGTTTTGTAGTAGTGCGTGTCCACGGAGACGTCCTGAACCTCCCACTAGCGCCACCATCCATGATCCCAGAGACGTCAACACGCTCTGATACCAACTGTAGTGGCTAAACCTAACAGACGCGAACGCCTGGAGCTGGAAGATGCAAATGGAACACCACACCGAAGACCTTTTTTTTATTGCCGCGTAATGTTGCGACGTTTTTTCCTTTTTTCTTCTCTTATTTATCACCCGTTATATGCTAACAAACTAGATCCTAAATTTATGGCACGAACGAGCGTTATTACCGTGCCATCCCGGGGTCACTCATTCCACCATCCGACTCTGCCGCGCCACGATCGCCTACATCTCGTGCCATCCCACGACGCGACCAACGCGGCTGACTCTCCTAACAAACAAAGCTAAAGACCAGGTCAGGTCGTGAACATTCTCACGCTGCATGACTGACGTTATTTGCTAATGACTCGACTAGACTTAACACTAAAGGGCACCAGGGTTAATGGCTCAACACATGCGACGACGACTGACAAATTTCGTCGCAATCGGAGTCCGAGCTGTGCCGGTCATGAGCCGAAAGACGACTAGCAGGCCGAGGACAAGAAGGATTAGCAATAGAGCGCAAATCCAAATTATTGACCTGAGATGGCGTATATCCTGCCGCAAGTAGATCGTCCCGACGAGCCCCCACCCCGGCTCTTGCATGCACTTCACCCCCTCCAACATCGTGAGAGAGAGATCGTGAGGCGCGCGGTGGAGATCGGAGAAAGCGTCAGCCGCCGGCCGCGGTGGCCTCCTCTCATCCGCGCGTTTAGCCAATCTTCCTCAAGGTGTAGCCAGTAAAACCTACACCTTTTCTTTTATATACTTCATGTTCCTTGGCAGCAATGGATGCGGAGCTCGAAGGAACGGTGGCGGCGGCTCTCCAAACGTCAGCAATGGTGATTTCATCGACAGTGGCAGAGGCCCTCCAAGCAAAGGCTATGCCTTCCGCGGTGGCAGACGCTTCACACGTCAGCGGCAGTGGAGCCTTCCGCGCTAGCGGTGGCGATTCAAGCGACTGCGGCAACGAGCGCAGCGGCACTCCAAGCGGTGGCCATGGTTATGCGCGTGGAGCAGGCCAGACGCTGCACCCCGGCGAGGAGAACATGGTGGGGCGCACGAGCAAATGAGCGATAAGGTCTTTTCTACCGTACAACGGCGGCCGCACACCACAAGACAGGCACACATGAGAGAGCAATAAAATTAATTTTACTCTATTTGAAAATGCGAGTTTTCCAAAAGTTTTACGGGGAACTGAATAGATATCCGAGTCGCCGACTAATAATTCATACGTTTCCAACGTGCTCTAATCATGTCCGAGTTGACAGGCTACTGCTATTTCGGTTGTCAGTTGGTACCTGAATGAAACCAGAAACTGAAAGGCGATGCGTCTCTTCGGTCAAATGAGGATGCCCTCCCTCCTCTTGGCTTGCTGCCCACAATGCAAAACATGAACGTACCATGTACTCCTAACTTGATAACTAGTATCCAGGTGAAATCCCGTGCGTACTTTGTCCATCCAACCACCAGTAGAGTCCAAAGTAATTTTTCATTCGGTTACGTCGGTGCCTTCGATAATTTTTAATACGGTAGGACCTGAGCCTAGCTCAGTTAGGTGAATGAATGGACGTACAATCCTATCATCAAAATTCAAGTCCTCGCAACTCAAATTTAGATGCCTATTTCTTGTCTATTAGAAGATCAAGCTCCTCGTATTCCTTCACATAAGATGCAGTACGGCGCCGAGGATTTAGTGCCTGTTTGGTTGGGCTTCTAGCAAGCTTCCCATTAGGAAAAGCCGAGCCCAACCAAACACCCGGCTTCAAGCCGGCTTTTTCCAACAGCAGCTTCCGCGTTCGTGTACGTGTATAAAATGGGCTGTCCAGAGAAGCTGCGTTGGGGCAGTTTCCCGCAATCCCCCGGCACTGTGCACTAAACGTGTATCGTAACTGCCTCCGATTGACCGGAAATTACACGGGATTGCCCTTTCCCGATCCCCTTCCCAACGAACGCAGAGCACAGCCCCGAAACCTCTCCGCCGGGACGAGGGGGAGCTGGGCGTGGCGCCGGTGGCCAGGGCATGGGGTTGCCAAGGGCGGAGCTGACGCGGCGCCGGAGGAGGGGGTCGCCGGGGGAGGGCGAGCGCCGGGGGAGGGCGAGTGCGGGGGAGGAAGCTGCGGCAGGGGACCGGATGCGGAGGGGGAGGACCGGCGGAGAACCGGATGCGGAGGGGAGGAGGAGGTGGAGGACCGGACGTGGAGAAGGAGGAGGAGGAGGACCGGCGGTGGAGGGCATGGCGGACGCGGCGGTGCATGGCGGGGATGGTGGAGATGGGGATCGGGGGAGTCCCCGTGGAGAAGGGAGGGCGGGGACCGAGGGGAGGGAGGGCAACGGTACGCACGGTCGACGAGGAGCGGCGGCGGTCGCCGGAGCCGGAGCCGGCAGCGAAGGTGCGTTCCTCCGCCGCCCACGACGGAGCCCTCAAGCATCGACGGAGCAGTGCCCTAGTCCTTCCGCATGGCCACGGGGCGCTGGAGCAGGAGCCGGTGGTGGTCGCCAGAGATAGAGGCGGCGGCGGTGTGAAGGGGGAGGCGGCGGCGGTGGAGTAAGCTAGAGGCGGAGGTGGAATTGGGCCGGGGTGGCCGATGCCCCCTGGCCCCCTTTTTCTTTTTCTTTTTGTTTTTATTTTTTATTTGTATTTGTATTTATTAGATTTTTGGGATATTTTTTATCATTTATCATTTTTCTTTTTTTATCATTATCATTTATCGTTTTAGCCATCCGAAAAGAAAAACCCTAACACAAGCGTCCATACGTACAAATACACTCAAATCAGCATACGTACGTACTCTCAGCACTTTAGGGGCATTTCAGACATTTCCTTCGCACACAGCCAACAGCTACAGCTCAACCAAACATCATAGTTAACAGGTTCAGGTGTCAACAGTCACAGCAGCTTTCCCAAACAGCCGCTTTTATAATAGCCATAGCCCAACCAAACAGGCCCTTATCTTGCCCATGCACATTTGGAAGGATCCAGTGCGTGCAAAACCCCAGAAGGGAGATTTGGATCCTGCGATTCTTGTCTTGCGACTCTATTTCTTTTCATTTTTCCTGTTTTGTTATTCTTTGTTCTTAGGATATTTTATCCTTTGCAATTGATAAAAAAAAAGGCTTGTTAATCATGGGACGTGGCCCAGCACCAAACGATGGCAGTGTGGGTAAGTAGGTAGGTGGACCAGTTGTGTGTTGGCTCTTTCTCCAGTCATGATCTAATTAAATTCCATCCACGGCTATAATTGGTCCAGCGACAACTCGTCGGTTGCCTATTTAATTTTGTTGTTTTAGTTTCATACCAGTGACTCCGGCCCAAGCAATTTCCTAGTAAAGTTACTGTGAATTTTCAAGAAAGTAGGGATTATTACTCTCTTATTTTTATTTACAAGTGGACTAAGGGCTCAACGCTAAGTCACAGTTCATGCTTCGCACGCTCCACAGTCCACGTACACGCGGAGTTGGCAGCCATGGCCATGGCCAGCTACATGTCAACGGGAAAAATGATACTTTAAATTCCATTGGTAAGAGCCACAAACTTCCAAACATTTGGGAGATGGTTTTGTTTTTTATAGATTCTCCTCAACAAAATGGGTGGAGCTCATGACTCTTCTTTAAAGAAAGGAACTTGTAATACCGTAAGACATACGGCTAGACCTACTAACTAGTGTGGTATGAACTTTCGATTGGACAAAAATGGGCCCTCCCCTCACGCTCTTCACCTCTCCTCTTGTCGTAATTAACTTCTCTTCGAGATCTAACTCTACCCTCTCTTCCTAGTGGCAGGCAAGTAGGAGGGGTCTTAGCCAGCTTCCACATATATATACAGTTAGTCCATTATTTTTATATATCCAGAACTACGAGGTGCACGTATTTTCTAAGATTTAACTTTGACTAATGATTAGTCCAACTATATATGGATTACCTAATACAAAATTGATATTATTGGAAAGTTCTTTTAGTAGAAATCCAATAATATCAATCTTGTATCACGTAATCCACATATTATTGAATAAATTTTTGATCAAAAATAAATCTTGGAGAATATGTACGCCTTATATTTCTTTTTTTTCTATTGATGTGGTGGTGGATACCAACCACTGAAAGGGTTCTTACATGGCCACCCTTTCTCTAGCTTCCTAACTAGAGGCCCCTTGAGACGAGATGTGGTTGATATGTGTCCTGTTGTTGGCGTATACTGGACCACCGGTGTACACCTCCCTCTTCGGCTCGTTCAGGCGTTTTGAGAGTCGACGCTCTCCAAGTCTTGTAAAATTTGTAGGATATTCTACTCTGATTTTCTTCCAAAATAATACCATTTCTATGAACATGGATTTTGCACACATGGTTACGTCCACAGCCCTTTTGGAAACGTCACTCCTTAGGCTAAATATTTGGGCCTTCATGTCTGTTATGGAATTGCTCAAGTGGCCCTTACTATCCACACTATATAAGGACATACAAACACTGTCTACACTGGCTAGTCTTTTCTTCTATACTTAGTGTTTTGCTTCCGAGCGACTGAGCCACTCATGCTAAAGCACTGTTGTGATTTCAGACGACCGAGCCACTCACATCGAATCACAACTTGATAAGCACTACGTACTAGAAGTATGTAGCTTACCAGAGAGACCACACTTACATAAGAGGGATAGCTCAAATTTTTATCCATCACAACAAACTTTGATACAACACTATTCTTAGCGACTATCCTACCATTGCCTAGAATCCATGCTACTCGCTAACACTCTCTCTACTCTGGTGGATAATAGTGGTAGCTCCTCTCTTAGTTGTACAGTTAGCATCCTTATTTATACTTGTACAAGCCCATAGGATTGGTGCTAAGTGACAATCATCCAAAGTCTTTTACTATAAATATATTTACTATAGAATTCTCTACTAAAATATCTAAGTCTAGATTATTCATATTTATCCATCGAGAGATTTTTCTAGCATCTTCCATGGTAAATATTTAGGTCTAGATGTTTCTTAAATTTGTCATGAAGCATAGTAAGTATTTTATTATAGAACTTTTATGGCAAATATCTAGTGTCTTGCAAATTTTCTAATACCTCTACAGGCTTCTTACTTTGCCACGAAGAATTATCTCTAATCTTCCATGGCAAATATCTTGTCTCCCAAAGTTTTTAGAGTACTCTTAAGTATGCATTGCATATTTTTAACAATTTTGTATCATAAATCTTCTAGAGTACTCTCAAGTATGCATTACATATTTTCAACGATGCCCTTGCCTTATTCGGTGTCGTTTCTGCCGTGTCTTATTTTGTGTATAAGTGATAAAGTTGAAAAAAACTACTCCTACATAAGTCTAGGTCAAACAATTAAGACGTTGGAGCATATCTCTCTCCCTCTTTTGTGAAGTTACACACTTCTCCTCCCTTTATCCTTCCTGCAAACCATTAGTCAGAAACCAGAATGCCACATTGCCACATTGACTTGCATAAATTTCATGAAGTTAAGAAAGCAGGGACACGACAACATAAGCTAGGCACTAGTCCCAGTCACAAACACCTCCATATCGCATCATGGACACCATCATCCATCTTTCCTTTTCCATCAATCAAAAGGAGAAGAAGAGAAAGAAATAATGTGAGAAGAGAGAGAGAGACAAAAGAGGCAGGAAAACAACCTCTGACCTCCATTCTCTATGAAGAAAAAGATGCAGCTAGCACACTCACACAACAGCCTTTCAACTGTATAAAAACGATATTAAGTGCCCTAATAACAGCTCGCTGGCTAGCTTAACACCAATTAGCTAATTGAACATGATGTGACTAATCAGAGATTTTCTTTTTAGAAAAAATGTAGGCTATAGTGGAATGCAATACTACCTGCTCTCTGTTGCATAATTGCTGTCATCTTTCTTGAGACTATTGGATGGTTGACGCTGTAAGTACAATTTGGAACATAGAAATTGCTGAATAATAATTCTATTTCACAAAGTTTGTATAGAATTGCTTCTTCTGGCATTCAAGCCCTGCTCGGGATGCAGTACATTGAAGGTGTTTAGTTTTCTGTGAAGTTCATGCATTTCAAACTAGCTCTGTATACCAATTTAAAGTTCGGTTATTTGTTTTATTGAGCTATATAATAGAAGCTAATCACTCGCTAGATATTTAAATGGAACGCTAGGGATAAAAGTTATTCTTTTTTCCAGATAATGAAAGAGATAACTTCCCCAGCCTCTGTATGAGATGCACGCAACCTCGATTTAATACAATATCATAGCAAATAGTGTGCTACAAAGCAAAAAAAAAGTGTGACAAACCACATAAAAAGAAAATCATATATTAAACAATCTACTATGAAGTCGCCATCCAAACCAGAACATAAATTATCTGGTAACCAACGTCTATCTCTTGGAGCTAGCTACAATCGACTCCATGTCCTCCAAATGTTATAACGAAGACCAAGATCGTAACAAGTTGATAGACAAGTAGAGAACTACATAGGATTAGATAATTTCTTTTATCAAACACCATATCATTTCTACATCGTCGGATCGATCAACATAAAGCCACATCCCCTGCCAAAATTTGGGAGCGTAAAATTCCACTTATCCCCTATTAGCCAATTCGCAAATATACGAAGAGCATCAAAGTGTGGGGTAATATTAAAATTAATGTAGATTGAGTGCGATGCGAAACGAGCTAGCGGTAAATCAAAAGAGAGGCATTGATTATGGATGGTCTCTTCATCTGTACAAAAATAATATTGTTTGCTCCCTTGCAAATTACATTTGGCGAGATTATCTTTGATGAAAATGATCCTTTACTCAAATACCAAACAAATATATTTTGAAGAGTGTAACATCCCCTGTTTTAAAATGATATTGATTGTGCATCATGGCATTGCATTAGTTGAATTAAAAGTTGAACTATGGTTTTAAACCTAAAGAGAGGCTTCAATTCTATTCGGAATTTCAAACCAAACTCAAAGAAACAAAAGAAATTGGGAAAACTTTTTGAAATTTAATTTGAATCGAAGAAAGAGTCTTGATTTGGTTAAATTGTAAAAAAAATTTGAATTTGGATTTGGTTTAAAATTTGTAAAGTAGCAATCAAAATTTAAAAGAAAAAGGAAAAAAATAAAACCTATCTAATCGGACGGGCCTCCCTTCCGGCCCGTTTCCTCTGCCCCGCTTGGGCCCTTCCCCGGCCCGCTTCTCCCTTCGGCCCGCCCCCGGCCTGTCCCGCACCCCCTCTCTCTTCTTCCTCCCTCTCTCTCCCTTCTCACCCCGCCGCTGCTCTCTCCCGCCGCGTGGCGTGCGCCCCCTGCCACACCCGCGCCACCTCGGCTGCGCCTCCCGAGCTCCCATAAAACCCTCCCCTCTCGGCCGCTCCGCCCCGCCCTCTCTTTCTCCCTTCTCTCGGCTGCCCCGCTCGCCTACTCTCTCTCCCTTCCCCAATTTCCGGCCGCTGGCCGAGCTCACCTCGCCGCCCGTCTTCGTTCCATCTTGAGCCCGCCCCCTCGGAGCTCCGCCCCCATCGCCGAGCCTCGCCGCCCTCCGGCTTTGCTCCGCCTCGGTCTACCGCCAATGAAGCACCGCCGAGACCGAGCCCCCCCCCGCTTCACCGCCCCGGCCACCCGAGCTACCCCGCCTCCATCCGCCGCCTGACCCGAGCCCGCGCCGCCTTGCCCCCTCGCCGCCGGTGTCGCCTCGTCGCCGGTAAGCCGCCGCCTCTGGCCCCGCTCGCCGTCGCCCCGGACCCCGCCGCCGGCCGAGCCTCAGGCAGCAGCCGGTCCCGACCGGGCATAAGTAGGGCCTTAATGGCCATTTAGTTAGGTCATTAGGGCAAATTAATTATCCCCCTTAATGCTAAGTATGTTTAATGCAACCATTAGTGCTAATGATTGTAATTTATGGTTAATCCGACATATTAATGGCCCTTATTAATGGTTAACAGTGTATTAATTGAGCTATTGAATGTGTGTCTTTGACACCTGGGCCCCACACGTCGGATTTAAGTAAATCAGTAAAAGAAAATAGGAATTATATGGCATGTGGGCCCCACTTGTCATAGACTTGGTCAATTTCGACCCAAATTGACCAAGGGGGACCACTGTCATTCTCTAAGGTTAGTATGGAGCTGAGTAGCAAAAGTATTTAGGTTTAAATATTTATTTTATTTACTGAGAAAAATACAAAAAGAGGATTAAACCTTATAAAATTCATAGAAAATTCATCTGAACTTAGAAAAATGCAAATAATATATCAAAATGTTCAGAAAATGAGAGCTACTCAAATATATCATTTTCATCCATGTTAGTATGCTGAGAAAAATGAGAATGACTAAAAAATCCAATTAGGGTTTCTCCGAGTAGCCGGAGAAATTCGGATCGCGATAATTCGAGCGTCCAGACTCCGATTAACTTGATTCCACCTGCATTAGTCCTCATTTTGCATCCTTTAGGGCATGGCATACATTTTATATCATGCTGATGTTCTTCGATGTGGTATTTATTATGGCGTCTGTGTTCGGTGTTTTCGTTCTTCCGATAGGACCGGAGGATCTCGACGAGTATAACCTTGAGCAGGATCAGGACGTAGTAGCGGAACCGCAAGGCAAGCAGCCCCCTTTGAACATCTTGCGGATATCCCAGTACTTTCAAATTACTATTTGTTTTCAAAGCCGTATTGCATGCGTTCAACTGATATTTTATGCTAAGGATTAGCCCTATTCCCTGCATGAAAACTTACTTTGTCGCTCAATCAACACCACCGACCCTCCCAACTTAATTAGAGTAGATTACTTGTTGTGTTAATATTACTTATACAGCTAATGATACTTAGACTTGCTTAGAGGTGTGAAAGTCGTAATTCCTGGGATGGCAGACAAAACACAACACTCTCGATGGTTAGAGGATAGGTGGGTGTTCACCGGGAAATGTTTAATAATCCTGACTAATATCAATCAGGCATAGACGAGAGGCCATGCTCGGAGCATGGTGGGTTGTCTCGTTCATCCCACAAGGACGGTTCCCGGTGTCCTTTCGAACCAAGATTTGCGTACTACTACACGGGTGTATAATGGGTCACCCCCGACCGAATAATTTGTCTAGACTTAGGTGATGAGCCGCATAGTTTGCCATTTTCGTGTATTGGGTGAGTGGAAAAGAAGGTGGTGTGGTGCAACAATATAAGAGTGAGGGTTACACACGGTCCGAAACCGGGGATGTATCACCTGCTACAACTAGTGGGACCCTGTCGGAGTATCGGCCGAACTGTCGTACACGGACTAGCCCAGTAGGGCGGCTCATGCCTAAGTCGAAAGCATTGTAAAGGTCGTGTTCAATCACCCTCCGCCAGCACACCTCGTAAAAGTGTGTAAATTGCATTGGCATTAGGATTCGATCGATACGTGTAGGTAAAGATGTACACCCCTGTAGGGTTTGAACTATTCGAATAGCCGTGTCCGCGGTTATGGACAGCTTGGTAAGAATCCGCATCGAATAGACAACTACAACCTTAACCTAAAATTTGCCAACTCTAAGGATGTGTGTTAGCGATCGCTTTCTCCCTGGTGGTGGAGGAAGGATCGAGGGTTTTATGTGTTCGACGGTCTGCTTTAGGTTCTACTACGCAGTTTCAGCTCATCTCCTTTACAAAGTATTCCAGTAGACGGATTTCAATCTATGTACAGGTATTCTCGAAAGAACAAATTAGCTTTCTGCAAAATAGTCCACAAATAGCCCCTTCTTGATACCTGATGCATCTATTATTAATTTCCCTTGTAAGTCTTGCGGAGTAAATTTTGTACTCACATTGCATTCGTTGATAATATTTACGTGCAGAGGAAACCACTCCGTAGTGGATGGTTTCTACGTTGAGATCGACGCCAACACTGACTAGTCGCTTGTGATCCCGGGCAGTGGTCCTGCCCTGGGTTCGGCAGCTCGGTTTGTTCTGCCGCCACTTTTGGCCCTACCCTTAGGCTTCTCAGCCAACTTAAACTTCCGCTGTGTAAATAACTTTTATTGTGTATATGTTGTTAAGTTTCCGAACAACTAGTATTATTGCAGTTTCGATCGTAGAGTCTCTGTTGTGATTCTGGTTTGTTCTCCCCTGTATCGTGTACAATGCGTGTATGTTTGAAGTGCATGATGCAGGTAGGATTTCAGAGTCTTTAACATAGAGTTATTAAGTTTAATCATTCCTATGAAGTGACTCTCCACTGAGAGGTCGGGAACTATATCACCCTACTCCAGCCGCGCATTAATTTGCCAGGACGAGGTCGGGGTTGATGTTCCGGCTCAGTGGGAAAGAGTGAGGAGACCATATCACCCTACTGCTCTGTGCATTAATTTGCCGGAGTAAGCTTTGGGGTTGACGTCTCGGGCTATTCGAAGCCATATCACTCCACTCCTCTCGGATTTGACACCCGTGAGTTGAGGTCGGGGTTGACGTTTCGACTTAGCGAGTGATTCCTCTTAAGACTCTCTGTTATAGAATCTAGGGTCCGACAAAGAGGAATTTCAATTTTCGTATGTGTTTGCAACGGAATCGGAATTCTAACGGTAAAGCACTAGGTGTATAAATCTGAAGCAACTAAGATTAGTCCCATAACTCCCTAAGGTGCAATTGGTATAGAGATGTGTAGCTGTCCTTCACTAATGACTTTGACCAAGTCCAAGAGAAGAAATAAATGAAGTGTTGAAACTTCAAATACCAAAGCAAGTGGTGTGATAGATTATAGACGAAATCCTATGGCATCTCGGCAATAAATTAGTATCGACCAAACGCGGAGAAATCTCCACACTACATTTGATAAATGGGTTTATGCATCGTTTTCTGGGGCCATATCAGATTAATCACTTCTCTGAATGTGATAGTGTAAGCTTTCTTGTATGAAGCTTGGGTGTTTGCATCCAAGAAATATCCTTGTCCACACAACCGTTGCACATAACAATGAATCGATTTCTTTACATAATTTGAATTTACAAGTAGAAACATCCTTTTATGAACAAATGTCAATCCCTCTTCTTCTTTTCTTTGAAAAGACTGCTACAGAAATAATGAAAAATATTATTAAATTAACAATGTAAATTTAGCCGCCTACTATGGCCGCTTGCACCCCACGGCTTTTACGAAGTTGGTGGCTAAATCTCGGGTCAGTTTCGATTTTGGGTCAGACTTGAAAAAGCTCGACCCAAAAATGTCAAGCATGAGCTCTGCCTGGACTAGCATGCGATATGTAAAAAAGGAATTTTTAAATTAAAATAATATTAATTTAATTATTTTAGATTATAAATAGCATTATTCTAAATGAATAAAATATTATATTTAATTTTTGGGCTTTTAGGCTGAAAATTAGAGCCTGAGTGCGGGACAGCTTGTCTAGCCGAGCCACCCATGCTCGGGCTACTTGTGCTGTGCTCTGGTGAAGCTAGTGATGCTGCCTCCAGCTATGCAACGTGAACATTGGAGAAGAAGAAGGACGAAAATGAAAATCGAAAAAAGAAAATGACCCTAGTGTTAGCAAGACAGAGCCTCTCAAGATGCACACCTTATTTGCACTTATCCACTTTTAGAGAAACCCAAGAAGAAAAAATAATTGGAGGCAGAGCAAAGGAAGAAAAGCCATTACTATGCTCCAGGAAAATGACGGGGAAAAGGGGGCCCAAATTAGAAAGACTTTGCCTTTTTCTATTCCCATTCTCTTCCACATCTCTTCTTCTATTCTTCTCCACAGTCCACACTGTTCATCTCCTCTTCGATCCCCAAATCCCAAGCTGACCAACCAAACCCCCACCTCGCATGGAGTGGACGGCGCCGAAGCCCACCCCGTCCTCCCCGCCTCACCTCCTCTGGGACTGGGGCGACGCCGCCGCCCCGAGCTCCTCCGGCGAGGCGGCGGGGAGGCGTGGGAAGGAGAAGCGGGCCAAGGGGGAGGAGGGCGGCGGCGGTGGAGGGGAGGTGAGGTGCCAGGTGGAGGGCTGCGGGGTGGAGCTGCGCGCCGCCAAGGAGTACCACCGAAAGCACCGCGTCTGCGAGGCCCACACCAAGTGCCCCCGCGTCGTCGTCGCCGGACAGGAGCGCCGCTTCTGCCAGCAGTGCAGCCGGTGGGTGTTTCTTGATGCGCCAAGATTGGTCGCCGGAGTCGTGTCCTTCCACTCCGACTGCTCGCCGGAGCTGTTGCGTTTCTTTCCTTGGATTGCTCTAGCTGCTCTCTGCAAAGCTGCAAGCTCTGGCCTTTCGGCGATTGCTCTGCGCGAGTTTGTGTGTGCCTTCCTTTCTTGGAATTCTGGCAAAGCTTCAGCAACCTTGTGTCTTCACACGATTACACTTCGTAATGTCTGCCCTTTCTTAGACCAGGATGCACCGCGATATGCTGTAATTGCGTGATTGGTAGTTGATTAATCCGTGCAAGCTTGCGTTTTTATGTGCTTATTGTTAGTGGTCTCTGAAAAGTTTGGTGATTTAGTCTTATGGTTATCTTGTGCGAGTACGGCCTGTTTCCCGATTTGGGAAGCAAAGATGCTTTTTTCCCACTATCAGCACTTCCTACCTGTGCAAAATCGTACTGCATGGGTAAATGGCTGTGCAATGCGTGTTCCAATTTTGGTATGGTTCTTGTCCTGTGTTTGTGTATTTTTGGGATGAAATTCGTCTGTGCTGTTGCTACTGTGATTCGATTACTGTGTGGAGACTTTCTCTTATATGTACACTTTTAGGTGGTAATTAACCCGTACTAGTAGCTTGTGCGGTATGTGGTTTTTCTGATTGCTTGGATTTTTGTAATCAAGGTTCCATGCTCTGTCGGAGTTCGACCAGAAGAAGAGGAGCTGCAGGAGGCGACTGTCCGATCACAATGCTCGTCGACGAAAGCCGCAGCCAGATGCATTCTCCTTTGCACCAGCAAGGCTGCCATCATCGTTGTTATTTGGTAATTTATCCCCATATCTTAAATGTGTAATTATGAAGGATTTTTATTTCTCTTACTCGATACATGGAACTGAGCTTACTGATCTTTTATGCGTGGTTGTAAACTGAACTTCATGAAATTGAATATGGCTAGGCATGAGTTTTGATGATATCATGATTAGTAAGAAATTATCTTATGCCAGTCAATAGATTGGATGTTGAAGCGCAGTTACATTCTTGTGTACCTTTTTACCTCTTTTGTCAAATCAAATGCTTTTCTTCACCCCGAAATTTTCAATGCCAATGCCCACTGCAGATGATAGGCGACAAATAAGTTTTGTCTGGAACAAAGCGCCACTTAGCCATGTAAGGCCTTTCGCATGTCCTCCATGGGACAGCCCATCTGACTTCAAGTCCCCACAAGTGAAGGAAATAAAAGAAGTATCAACTAAAGTTGGGACAACCAATGGACAAGTTCATTCGGATAAACTTCATCTATCCAATGCTGTTTCGACCCTGACTCATGACATAGATGAGCTGTTACCAATGAGAGGTATGATCTCCCAAACATTTTTTAAGTGTTGTGGAAATGTTGACATTAATGAAGAAGCTGCTGTCTGCTTTCTTATGTTGTTCAACACATTTATTTACGAAAAAACAATCTTAAACGTTTAAAATATTTCAACTGTACACAATGTTTCAATCTAAATCCCAAACATTTTTAAGTCTTGTGGAAATGTTGACATTAATGAAGAAGCTGCTGTCTGCTTTCTTATGTTGTTCAACACATTTATTTACGAAAAACAATCTTAAACGTTTAAAATATTTCAACTGTACACAATGTTTCAATTTAAAAGTTCACATTGGTAGTGTAGCTACCACAGGAACTAAACTATTATAGTTAGGTTGTTTAGATGTATTTGTTGGTCTTGGATCCCAAGAGGCCAAGATATGATGGTGTTAGGTCTAAGAGTAAGGAAAAATAAAAATATCATTGTATATAACAAAATGGAGTGTCAGAGGTTTTATGCAAGATTCTATGTGGCGAAATTTGTGTTTTGTGGAGTTGCGTTGCCTGAGGTGATCTAATTGAAGTTATAGCTCAGTATTGACATATGCTAATCATTATTTTCCTAATCCTAACATATGAACTATAAACTTCAGTCTGCTATACTTGGATATACATAGTTTAATCAAAATTTCCTGCTTATAACTTGACTAACTACTATGAATATTACATTGGAATAACTTGCACCTACACTGGACTGGATTAATTGGATTTTTAGTATAGCTGATACATATGATTCCATTAATTGGTAGGTAACAGTTCTGATCATCTGAAGTAGCAATGATAATTCCTATATTACCAAATTTTGATTCCCTAATTCTCTAAACACTGCACATTTGAAGCTACATTTAGTAGTGATCTTGTTGCTATGTAACACCTACAGAGTGATATCAGATAGCTGTAGATATTTTAGATTGAAAACTTCTCCCATCTGGCATTGCAAACACTTATGATAATATGCAGAAGTCAGCTTAAGAACCATAAATTTCACCTTGGGATGTCGTTCTCCAAGGTCCTGAATAATTGAATCATGGATTATCGAGTTTCATGCTCCAACCAATACACCAAAAGATTAAGCTGATGAGGGAAGATAGACCGTAGACAATATACTCATACTTCAACATGGAGGATTAGTTAGATATTACCAAAGATACTGCAGTATGCTTGTTGGCAATATCTGCTCAATTGTAATGCTGGTTTTTTTGAAAGGGGCGATATCTCAAATGCATATGAGCCACATAGTTTGCATTCATCATTCCAGACATCTCTGCCACCAATATTTGGATGTTCTTCAGTGTCCATACTCTGAAGAATCACATTCTTTGATTGATTGATTGATTCTGCAGGTTCGGACGCATCTTTAACTGCTTCAAAATTAGATGGAGCACCGGATCTTCAACGTGCTCTCTCTCTTCTGTCAGCTAGTTCTTGTGGATTACCTGATCCTGTACAGCAAGCATCTTGTCTAGTCCAATTCACTGGTGCCAGTCAAAACAGCCGGGGTCTCTCTTTATCACATGGAGGGAGCTCTGTGTCAGCATCCTGTGCTGAAGGACAGCCTATGGCACCATCATCTCAGTTCGACCGTTTCACCATTGATGGCAGCAGCAATGGCTATGAGTCCACCTACTTTGGTGTAAACCAGATAAATTAAGGCGTGATATGTCCAAGGCCTTGTCGATTTGGAGTCAAGAGTTTATGCAAGAACTCCTTCTGTCAACTACTAGGGTGTAAAATCTCACTGTTCACGTTACCTTCACGCTCATTGATCTACTTGTTATTTTCTATTGTACAACCATACTGTCAACTGTTGGTTCAGTTTGAAACCATTATTGATGAATCTGGACATGATGTTCTTTGCCTAAGTGTTCTTATTTCAATGGCCACAGGATTAGAATGCTTCAACTCATGCATAGAATTTTCTTTTTCTTCCTGACAAGCCATTGCACTTGTAACTGCAACTACTAGTGCAGCAAAGAAGCAGAGGAGATGTATGGTAGATATATTTTGATATTTTTTATGCAAACGACACCAATTTGCCTTGTGCGGGAAGAAGAGAATAACATAATTTAACTTATCCGCCTTTTTAATTATATTTGCTTTCTAGAACATGCATCCGCATACATCAAAGAAAAGTCTAATCCAATAATTCCAAGTAAAGAAACGATCTTGTCTCCTGAAAGCAAACAAATCAAACAGCTCTTAGGACAAAATGCAGAACTGAGTCAGCATCATTGTTGTCTTCATATAAATCTGCCTGAAAGGTATGTGGCTGATTTTTTTTTCTTTTGTCTTCAGTCCAGACGTGCCACTATAAGACTCAACATGGTATGATTTCCAAATACAAACCATCAGCCAAGTTGCTAATATGTCAAAATTTCTCCACGAGCATCATATACTTTGGCACATAAATATGGATCAAGTGCACGTGTTTGGACTACCGAACAGATAGTGATTGATCCAGAGGACAGGCACCAAGCAAGAATCATATCAATCTGGGGTGCAAACAATGGCAGTACAGTCTCCAAGCAACAGTCACCGCACAAAATGATGAAATGTAGGTAAACACCGAAGAACAAGGGCGCGCAAATATGAAGCATAGTTGAGCAAGCAGATGTTATTAACATAGGAAAGCTCCATTAGATCTTGTTGACATACAAGGAAACACTTATATTTCAGGAGAGATTACTTGAGCTGTGCAACTTACAAGAGATAGAATGCAACAACATAGAAGCTCAAAGCCTAGACCCCATGCACTGATAACAATGAATACATTAAGATAGCCTCTTTCTTCATTCTTCCCTGCTTTCTCTTCTAATCCCCATTGTGATCATCTACCCTGCTTTAATTTCAATCGGTGGTCATGGGCTCGGAAATGCAGCGGCGGAAGCGTACTTTACGGACATTACTCACGATCTCCATCTCGGGACTCTCAGTAAACGGTGGGCGAACTTCAGGGTTCGCATCCCAACAACGCGTCATGATGTGGCTCAGAGAAGGTAGGCAATCTTGTGGGATTACCTGACGAGCACCCTTATTTACAACAGCAAAAGCTGCCTGAAGAGCTGTCATGTTTATGAAAGGAAGCATGCCAGTTATAAGCTCCCACAAGACAATCCCAAAGCTATAACCATCAACTTTATGATCACAAGGCCTGTGCTTGATCATTTCCCTGCAAACAAAAAAGACCAACCAGTGCATTGTGAAGAAAACTCTTTCCCCTTTCCTGCTACAGTAGAGAGGGGTGAAAAAAACCGGTGTCCTCAGTTCCGTCACTTTCTCCCCAGCGAGACCGCCGTTTCTCCTCGCCTCCGGTCGCCTACGGGCACCGCGAGGTGGGGGGAAATGTGGCCTCCGCCGGATGTGTAGTTAGGTCTAGTTTGTCTAGGCTTGTTGTCCATGGCGGCGTCGCTCTGGCGGTGGTGGCGGCGGCGGCGTTCGGTCTTTTGGTCGTTCGGCTCCAGGCCCGTCTCGGTGGCGTCCTTTCCGGCGGCATCGAGGAGCCTGTGAGGTTTTGTCCTCTTAGCTTGATGGTTCAGTCGAGCTCGACCTTGGCGGTCGGCTCTGGTTCGGTGCCGGCTGCGGCGACGTCGACCCTGAGTTTGTTCCGGCCAGCTGCTTCCCTCAAGCTCTCTTCGTGCTGCGGTCGCGGGTTTGTCTGGCGATGCGATTGCGATGGCCGGGAAGAGCTCGGTTTCCTGCTCAAAATTGGGGCTCCGCCCCCCGCCGACGATGCTTTCAGTGGCCTTTAGATCCGCCTCTTGCGGCGGACGTCAATTGCGACTTATTACCGAGGCTTCGTCCTCTATTTTTTAATGCAGGTTTTCGAGCGATCTTCGGCTCTTCGTCGTCCTCTGCTCTGGCAAGCCGGCAGAGCGGTGCACAAGATCGGCGGAGAAATCTCTCAGGGACCAGTTTGTAATTTTCTTTTTTCAGGGAGTTTTTCGCTAGTTCGTAGGGACAGCTGTCCTTTTCTAGAAATATCTGTTGTCTTCTCCTTATCTCTATGAATGCATATATTTTCTATATAAAAAAGACCAACCAGTACCTCATCAATTATATGCACGGTATAATGCTCAACTTTTGTCGAGAAGATCACAATTACAGAAGCAGCTTGCTACATGTACCCTACCCCGCTGCTGGGAAAATAGTTACCAAGACAGCAAAAATTCAGTTTGGACTATGATGGAGCAATATTTTGTACAGCCAAAAGATTAAAACTGCTGTACAATAGACTTGCTTCATTAATAATTATAAAGGTTAGTCTAACCTTTTAAGCTCAACCCCACTAACGTGGTTCATTTTTTCAGGGGTGCAACAGAAGGCTGTTAGTCAGATGACAAATCATGATGGCACTGGGTAGTTGATAGTTCTATTTAGCACTACCCACTGATTCAGGGAAAATGCTATGTGGCACGTACAGTTTGATTTTTATGAAAATTTGGTGAATACAATGGAATATTTGGAAAGAACGAAATCAAGAATTTTTTCAAACCTTTCCTTTGATGAGGAACAACTTGTGCAGATCACTCATGGGGAGGTCACTTGCCGCTCATGGATCACCACCACTGTCTTGCCTAGTAGTGCCCGCCACTACAGCATGGGTCATTGAAGACCCCCTACAGGATGGGTCATTGAAGACCCCACATCACAGGTGGTTCCTCAAAAACCGCCTCTAGTATAGTACATCACAGGCAGTTCACAGGAAGACCCGTTTGGGTTGACTCTCAGAGATGCGAACCATCACAGCAGGAGGTTTTTACTAAGAACCGCTTGCCATATCGGAGTAACATATCGCATGTGGTTTTTAATACCGACTGGGGTGAGGGACTTATCACAGACATTTTTATATGAAAACCGCATGTGATAAGATGCCCATTTATTACCACCTGACAGACATCGAATGTTGTCTTAAATTATCAGTCCTTACACATAGTTGCGGTGGAGCTGAGGCAATTTTTCGGTTTGGACTTGAATTGATGCAAAAGAACCATGGATTTGGAGAGGATATTGCATATCTATTTCATATTGGTGATCTAAAATCAGTGATTGGTTCAAAAAATTGAATAATCTGATAGATCTAATGCGGTAAAGAGCGAAAACATATATTTAGTTTTAGTTTAGTTATGGCAAATTCTATTTCTTCTGTTGATTTTTGAGGCATATAATTGGTTATGGCAAATGATAGACTAACTGAGGATGGTCTAGATATTATGAAAGAGACAGAAGTGTATCTTTAGCATATATGAGCAATTCATTGTTTTACAGTTGATTAATCTTATCTCATAAATATATATTGTAATTATTGTGAAGTTTGCATGAAATAAAATTTTGAGAATATTATGATATAGTAAAAACCAACATATTAATGACATGATTAGTTAAAATTTTATTTATTAATTTTAGTCTTATATTAAGTTGTACTTGTCACAAACAAATTTATAATTATCAGTAAATGGTATATTTGTGAATTGAATAGAATAATGGTAATTATTCTTCACATATAGTTAAAACCGACATAGTAATGATAGTATTAAATAATATTGTATAGATTAAATAAGTTTTGGTAGGCACTTTGTGAACCTCAACATTTAACATGAATTAAATTTATTTTTATGTGCCGTGTAGATGGACCGAAGCTGGATATACGATGATAATCGCTTAAGTGAACAATACCTTAATGGCGTGTCAGATTTCATAAGAGCTGTGGAAGAACATAAGTTTAACAGAGGGAAACAATATTTTTATTGTCAATGCAAAGACTGCGAGAATCTACGCATATTTGAGAACTCAGAGTAGATCCAAGATCACCTGATTCGTAGGCATCATAGAACGGTACTTGGACAAGTCACGGTACGCAGCAGACAATACATGAATGTGGTAATGACGACATCATGGAGAAGATAACTACATGATGGATGGTTTCAATTCTGATTTAGATGAAGATACATCATCGGATGATCATCACTATCTGAATGAGATGTTGCACCATGGAGAAGGGAACCCTAATACGCAGGAGTACGAGAAATTCAGAGTCTTGAAAGGGGACTCGAAGAAACCTTTGTTTAAGGAATGCAAGAATACGTACACAAAATTGTCATCAGTACTTGAATTGTTGAAAGTGAAGGCAAGCAATGGATGGTCAGATAGAGTTTCACGACATTGTTAGGTCTCATAACGGACATGCTTCTAGAGGGAAACGAGTTTCCTAGAAGTACATATCAAGCCAAGAAGGTTCTTTGTCCGTTGGGAATGGAAATACAGCGAATACATGTGTCGACGATTGGTGAACCACCGATCTTACGGTAGTCGTGAGACAGAGATACTTGTTGTTGCGTAGGGACCCCTAGGGCACAAGGCCAAGCGATCTGACGACAAGGAAACGTCATTTTTATACAGGTTCAGGCATCCCTTAGGATAATAACCTTACGTCCTGTTTGTATATATTGATCAGAAAATATCTTACAAGGATGTGTATGTTAGTGGCTATCCTAGACCTAATCGGAGGCTACTTCGACTAGTTCCGCGGGGCTTGACTCCTTCGAGGTGGCGGGTCTTCTAGTGGAAATCGCTGGGGCTTCTGGATGGCTTCAGGCTTCAGGCTTCTTGGATCTAACTTGACCTCTTGGGACTTGGAAAGATTTGTCCTCCCCTATGAGATTGCTGATCCTTTTATAGGGGGCTCCCTGAGTCGTACCGGACATGGACTTATGCCTGAGTAGAACTCTGGCTTCCTTAAACATTGGGATTGACTTCCTAGTTTAAGGAGTGTCTTTCCTCCTTACGGGGGGTTACCTTATCTCCTGGGGATCCTTACCGGATACGTATTCTTATTCTAATAGTTCAGGGAATCGTATACGGATACCTCCTCGTATAGGGATACTATACTATTCATCGTCAAGCCCCCCATCAGTACATGAAGTGAGGTCATGACTATTCTGTAGGAAATCTGCCCTTTTAGGGAAGCAACTCCGAGTAGGTGAAATCGAGTACTTTGTTTACAACATACCCGAATAGGCACTATCTCTACCGGGTAGTCGCGATATCCTTGTCAAGATAAACCTCCGAGTAGTCCAAGGTGGGATAGCTTGCCCGAGAAGTATCTTTAATTTAATCTGATCCGTCGATCACGGACACGCGTTCGCCTGGTAGATTTCTGGGAAACCAAACTGTCGTGACAGAATTTTCGCGTGGTGATGAAGAATCTTTCCTTTTTCTGCGCTACTATTCAGCTGACATTAGTCAAAACGTAACGCGCTCGTCGGAGTCGTGGGTTTGTCAGACCCTCATTTTCTCGCGCACATCGTCTCGCATACGGGGAAAGCAACTGTTCGCATTTAATGCAATGCAAAAGATCGTGCTGTTAACCGTGCTCCGGTCAGGCAAAAATTGAATATCTTAAGAGACCGAGAGTTGGTTGGGGTTTTGCCCGCATTGCTCTCTGTCTCCTAACATCCCCATCTTCTTCTTTGCGCCTCTGTCTCCAATCCTTGCTTCGTCGTCGCTGACCACTGTCAGCGATAATGGGAAAGAAAATCGCAGCGAAGAAGTCCTCCGAGATCAAGAAATCGGCGGAAGATCCTTCGGGAGAACCGATCGTCGTCATCCCCGAGTTTGAGCCCTCGGTGATGGACTCCGCCGCCCTCAAGAAGCTCGTGGCGGAGGAGGTCATCCTCCCAGAGGTATTCGTACCTTACCGGAGGGCTGCGAAGGAGATGGTCCCGAGTCCAGACACGAATTGGACTATCGTCTTCATGGATTTCTTCAGGTGCGGATTCCAATTCCCCACCTTCTCACTTCTTCCTCCTAGTGCTCCAGTTCTAGGGATCGAGTTGATACATCTCAACCTGAACTCGGTCCTGATGCTAGCGGTCTTTGCACACCTGTGCGAAGCGTACCTCGGCATCAGGCATAGCCTTGAGCTCTTGAGGTACTATTACAACCTCTGCCGGATGAAGGCCAGCGGTGGAGGCCTCGTTGGCGGCGCTAGGTTTTGACTCCGGGAAGGGAGGAAGGACGCCTACATCTCCTCCTCCTGGAAGTCGTCATGGTCGGGCTAGCACTCGAGGTGGTTCTACTGCCAGTCCCCACTCTCCTCCGAGATCCACTACCGCGGCCTGGCCCCCCTCCCGAATAAGAGCTGGTCGGAGGCCCCCAAGGAGACCAAATGGCTCAAGGCCCTCGTCAGCGACATCACCGCCCTTGCCGGAAGGGACTTGTCAGCATGGGACGTCGAAGAGGACTTCCTTCGGTGCCGGATCAGCCCTCTTCGGTCGAGGGTCAAACCTGCCTGGGTGATCCCGGAGGCCAAGACCAGACAAGGGATTTCGACACAGGTGTGTGTCTGAACCCTTCCGTGTCGTTTTAGTCAGAAAACTCCTGTCTTCTCACTCGTTAGATTTCTTTTGATTGTGTAGATTTTTCACCCGAGGAGCTTCAGAATAGGTTGAACAACCTGTTCGAGCAACCTCCTTAGGGCGGGTGGACTGACGTGCCCTTACCGATCTTGAAGCTTAGCTCTGACAACCAAAAGGAAATCCTTTCAGTGAGTTAACTGTTTCTGCATTGTCTAGTCATGGTTCGTCCGAATAGCGCTACTAATGCTATCCGGGTCTTCTTTTGCAGTGAGTAGGCCGCGGAGCTCTCGACTCAGGGGCTGAGCGGGCTGGTGCCCCCATTCAGGACGAAGATGTCGAAGTCCTCATTACGACCGCTCCGACCCTTGAGACAAGGGTCGAAGGTCCATCTGAGGCTGAGGCGGCAGCGGAAACTATCCGAGCGAAGTCTCCTACTCGGGCTCCTCCTCCGCCGAACCCCCAACCTCAGGTACAAACTTGTGCTTGACTAGCTCTTCCCTTGGTTTCTCCATGCACTAAGATGACGGGAATGAGCTTGTCGGAGAGCAAGACATGAGCGACCCTCACCCGGAGGAGCCGACACCTTCCTCCACGACTACCCGCGCGGAGGAGGATGCACCGACAAAGGGGACGCCACCGCTAGTCTCTACCGAGAAGCGGAGTTCAGAGGTTCCGACGAAAGGATCCTTACCTTTAGTCTTCCGTTCCGATCTCTTTTCCTTGAGGATGCTGATACACCTTCTTCTCCGACTAGGTTGTCCATCCCGTTCGACCAGAGCTACTACCAAGGCTGTTGTGGGTAAGGAGACTTCCGCGGCGAGCCAGGCGCAGCCCCTGGTCGAGAAGGCCAAAACCCCAATGCCGGAGCCGTCAGTGCCCGAGGACGACGATGCTTGCTCCCTGCTACAGGTAATCCAAGGAGTCAGTAACCAAATGTCAATGTACTCGGTACTAACCTTGTTGTTTTGACAGCGCGCCCTTTCTCAGATTATCCCGTTGCGAGGCGAGCTCGAGGAGCTGAAAAAAACGCCTCGAGGAGTCTGAGAAGAGGCGGGCGGAGAGCAAGGCCGAGCTCCAGGTCGTGAAGGCCCACCTCTTCGAGGCTGAGTCTTCACTGAACCGGAGTCAAGCCTATGCGGGGAAGCTGGAGGGAGACCTCAAGCATGCCCTTTGCACGCTCGAGCTGTCGCTCGTAGAGGTCAAAGTCGTCGTCTTCCCCAGCCCTCCGTGTGCTATCCGGATGGTGGAGCTGGCGGCGTCAGTCTCCCGCCTGAAGCCTGTCGTCGAAAAGCTCCTTTTCGAGTAGCTGCAGCAAGGCGTTCGGGACGTTCTGGCCACGGCACTGGCTTTTCTGAAGTGCCAGTACCCGGAGCTGTCCCTGGAGGCCCTTGAAGCCGATCTGCCGGCTGGCAAGGAAGTTGAGCTCCTTGATGCTGTACAGGGTGTGGCTGATGTTTTTGCGGACCGTGTCCAGGCACCTAGTCTGCCTAAATAACTTTGTAACACTGTGATTAGTAACTGTGCTTTAATCAATATGTTTTTATTTTCTAAAAACCTGAACTCTACTGCTCTGCGAATGTTTGTCGGACGCGAGGGTTCTCGTAGACTTAGTCAAACTTTGCATCCACTTTCCTTGACTTAGGGTTATGAGTTGTGCCGTATGCCACTGACTGCGATCGATCAGGCCTTAGGTTTAGTCGGATGGAGGTCTCATTGGCTGCTGTCATCAGTAAACGCGATAAGGGGTCTTCGTACAGTCTATCATGGCCATAGCAGCAACTTGCGTTCCCTTGTCGCAGGGATATTGGACGCTAGTTAGTAAGTTTCACGTTTGCCCTGTTGGTGACAACATTGCACTCTATCCATGACGTCTTCTGTTCAAAGTAGTCAGGGATGCGGATTAGCAAGCGGGTTCTGTTGGCCTAGTCATATTCGCACCTTCTCTTCTTCCTTTACTCGTGGTCGGGGAACGTTACTACAGAACCGGGGAGCTTAGTCGACCAGGCTTTAGGTCTGGTCAGGTGGGGGGCTCAATGGCTTCCCCGTCACATGCAGACACGTTAGGGGGTCTTCCTCGCATCCCTGACAATTGCAGCGCGGAACAATTTCCCCTTGTGCAGGTTGAATCGTTGTTACGCGCATGTGCACGCCAGTTTTTTTTGCCTGATGCCACATACTTATCCAGCCCCCGACTGTCTTATTCGAGAAGTTTCTTGGATAGGCAGTCTGAAAAATAAATATTGAACTAGGAACTTGATATTTAAAAAACTGTGAACTGACTGAAGTATCATTTACAAGCTACTGTAAGAAAAAACTGCTTGGAAAAACTAGAAATAAAACATCATCCCCTCCTCTCGAGCTTGTTGTTGGTTGCTCCAGAGACTCTCGTGCTCTTGTTGTGATCGGCTAAAAAAGCTTGTCGAGTGCGCATGCTGGGCGGTGGCACCTGGAGCGTCTTATCATCGGCTTGTTCATAGCTTGACGACTTGAGGCTAGAGCTGGCGCAACCTGAGACGGAATAGTTTTCGGAGAGGTGATGACTGTGCGATCTTACCGAAGGTGTTTGCACGAGGAACTCTCTAAGGGGACTCGACTATCTCTTTACTGCTAACTCGAGCGACCTGGATCCGGTGACTTCTCCTGTGGAGCCGTTATCTTGCTGAGGAGAAAGCTCTTTTTGCCCCGCTTCCGAACCAGTCGTAGAACCTGCTCTCCAACTTGGAGGAGTGTTTTCCAAAGTCGTCACTCGTAGTTGCGGTGGAGGTCTTGCTGATGCCAGGGTACGTGTAGCAGCGTCGGAGTCTGCTTCCCTACTCGAGAGTTGATGCTTTTCTGCGAGGTCGAGGCTACGCTTATCGAGTGCTTCCTGAGGGGAGCTCTTTATTGTGAGGACACCCTTTGAGCCGGGCATCTTCATGCATGGGTAGGTGTAGTGCGTTGCTGCCATGAACTTGGCCAGAGTTGGACGCCCTAAGATGGCATTGTATGCCGTCTCGCAGTCAACTACATCAAATATGATCTTCTCTGTTCAGAAGTTCTCCGGTGTTCCGAAGGTAACCGGTAGTGTGACTTGCCCGATCGCCATAGTCGAAGAGCCTGGGACGATACCGTGGAATGCCTGTGTCACCGTCTGGAACGATGACCACAGTACATGCATCGCTTCGAGGGCTTTTGTGAATAGGATGTTGAGGGAGCTCCTTCCGTCTATGAGCACCCGAGCCACTCGACAGTTATTGATCGTTGGTTCGACAACGATCTGGTATCGTCCTGGTCGAACACAGTTCTCAGGGCAATCGGTTTGGTCGAAAGTGATCGTGACCTCCGACCGCTTGACTACCCAAGGGACTCGCGGTATACTCATGAGAACTTCTTGGGCAATCGCCTTGTATTGCCTCTTCGACTCGTAGAAAGCCGAGCCCCCGAATATATGCTCGATCGCTCTGACATGTCCCTGGAATGGCTCAAGGGCGGAGTCATCGTCGGAAGTCGTGTCCCGGCTATTGTTTGCGACCTGCGGGCTCTCCCCGCGGAACTTCTCTCTTTCTTCCTTGAGGTACTTCTTGAAGATGCGGTACTGACGGAGATCATGCGAATCGGTCTAGTGGAAATCGCACTAGAGTTTTCCGGTCTTGTCAGAGGAAGTCTTTGGTGCGCGGTCGCCAGGCACGCTTCTTGGGGAGATCGGCCAACACCTCATCGGCTTGAGATCTCTTCTTCATGTTGCCTCCGTTGGATTTCTTCTTGCGTTTCGTCTTCGTTGAGTCGTCTCTGGTCCGGAGGGGAGACCTGGGCAACCTGTTCTATTGCTGCTTGATGTAATGTAGGGTCTCCTCAGCACAGGCAGCCTTTTCGGCTAGGTCCATCAGCTGTGCCATTGTCTTTGGAGGATGCATGATCAGGTCGTGTGTGCACATCTCGTTCCTGCTTGCCTCGAACAAAGGCGCGGATGACGTCTAAGTCTGTTATTTTAGGGATAGTGTTATGAACAGCACTGAACCGCTTGGTGAACTCTCAGAGGATCTCGTCTGGGTGTTGGACGACTAGGAATAAGTCGTCGACCCGGCCGGGACGCGTGAAGGTACCTTGGAAGTTTTCAAGAAGCATGTCGCAAAGCTGTCCCCAGGAGCGGATCGTTCCTGGGGGTAGGTTCGTCAACCAAGTCCTAGCTGCTCCTCTAAGAGCGGTCGGGAGGTAGTTGGCCATGACCTTCTTGTTCCCGCCTACGGCCTCGATTGTCGTAGTGTAGATCTGCAAGAACTCTGCAGAGTTTGTGGTGCCATCGTACGACTCTAGGGCCCCAGGCTTGAAGCGAGACGGCCAGCGCACATGTCGGAGCTCTTGGGATAGCAATTGGCATCCGTTGATGGTTCTCCGATAAGACACGTTCTCACCGTTGTTCAGGGTCGGAGATCGTCCCCGATTATTAGCACGGTGCCTGTGGTCTCTCCGGGGTGGAGATTGCTCTTGCTGGCGCCTTTGGGATCGGCGCTCGTTGAGCGTGTCACGGAGGTTGACGTGTTGTTCCTCCCGGTGAGACCTGGTCTTGGGATGTCGTCCTTCTCCGTCTGATTCCTCTTGTCGGAGAGGGGTCTTCCCTCGGTTGGAGCTGTGTGTCACCGACTGGAGTCGAAAAGACTCGGCTTGGGCTTGGGCTTGCTGTAGTTCAGCCCCCAGCCGTTGTAGCCACTGTACTCCATCGGGTGTCGTCAAATCTGCCACCAGTGGTCGTGACAGCAGATTGTGCACCTCGGCCAGTCTTCGAGCAGTTCGAGACATATATACCCCCATCCCTTGAGGGGTTCCATCTGCTGCCGTAGGCATATTCCCGTTCTCGTGGGGAGTAGCCATCGGGCTTCGATGTTGTGAGCCCCCATGCTGATCCGGGTCCTCGAGATCTTCCCGACCGTCATGGATCGTGAGAACCACTCGAGGGTCTAGATTAGATGAGATGTAACTCCACTCCATCGTGTCTTCCTCATCGGGAGGGATATTGTGATTAAGATCTTGATCGCTTGGTCGATCAGAAGTTGCAGGCGACAGTCTGGACATCGGGCTGGTCGCTCCTGCCTGGGAATCGTCAGTCAGTACCAACGTTCCCCTGAAGGCCCTGGTGCATTCAGTCCTAAAGTGATCAGCTTCACAATTTGAGTACTCGCCAATGATGTATTCTCCAAGATCTACGTGGTCAGTTGTCGGGTATAGATATTGTGGTGTACCCAGTTTTTAAGCCGGATACTTCCCTGTGTTCCCTGTACTGGTCCCATGATCAGTAGCCAGTACACACAGAACTTGATAGCATAGTCATACAATACCGAATTCTTTTATTACACAATAGCCATTATAGCTTTAGTTTATACAAATGGGCCTATTGGCCTAATAGAAACAGCAGCGAAAAATAGAAATACGATAGATAGCCCATCAATATGCCTACCCAACAGGCAACTGACTGGGGAAAACGCCCTAGCCCTCGTAGTCACTGTCCTCGTCGTCGGAGATGAACTCTTCATCATCTGGCCATATCAACAAGCCAGGTGAGTACATTGAATGTACTCGCAAGCTATTCCCACAGGAAAAATATACGGCAATATAGCATGCATTGTATATGTCAAAGGAACAGCTCTACCCTAAGTTGCTTGTTGTGCGGAAAAGTAAGTTTTTAATTTAAATATAAGAATAATAGATTTCAAGCAGTTTTGGAAATCAGGACAATTCAAAGTAACAACACTTCACGTGAGGTAGACCCGGCTACCTCCTTTTATCACTTGTGATAGCTCAGTCCATGCTATCCCGGGCAGTATGACTAGCCTCATCATTTCATTGCTCAACTCGTACTATCCTGGATAGTACAGCTGGCCTCCTCAACTCAGTGCTCAGCCTGTGCTATCCCGGATAGCTCAGCTAGCCTCCACTTATCTCAAGGCTCAGCCTGTACTGTCTCGGACAGTACGGCTAGCCTCCTTCTCCTGCAATTCCTTGCTACCAACCGTGTAGCGTAAATTGCACCCTATGGACACATCATGCCCACGTCCTTAATCCCTTTCCCAAGCTTTCACAAACAAAACTTAGTCTAACCAGTGTGTGGCCTTGCCAGTTCATGTCCATGACCGAGGACGCGGCTATTCGAATAATTTTTAACACTCTGCAGAGGTTGTACGGCTTTACCCACAAGATGTAAATCCCCCTTGTTGCCGAGCGCTAACGAATACACTTCACGAGATGTATCGGCAGGGCTATTACAACGAGGCCTTCGCCCGCTTCCATACTAGGGCTGGACCCGCTAGGTGGTTGACCCAACTTTCGCGTCACAGACCCCAAAAATGGGACTCCCCACCTTTGTGTCGAGTCAACACCCAAACGCCCAGTGGTGGGGATCTCTAGGACTTTAACCACCTAGTCACATACTTCCTACTTCCCACGGGGCGTGGCCGCTGAAGCTAAATGGGCCGAGTGGGCCAGGAGTTTTGCATGTCGGTGGCGTTGGTTCCTTACCGGTCTTACCGAGTCTTTACTCTGGTGGCGGTTAAACTGGTCCGAGCTCCCAACAGCAAGCGGCACCGGCAGTTAGGACTCTGGTGGTCTCCTGTGGCATCTCCGTCTGGAAGGTGTGGCCGTGCCTAGCTCGGGTAAGGTAGCTACCCTACGGCGTGGGTCAAGAGCCAGTGGGGCTCTTGGAGAAGGGGCTTGGAGCAGGTTTGTCGGAGGTGGTTCGGGTGGAAGAGAGGGGCTCGAGGCGACTATTGGGAAGGACCTGAGCTACGAGGGAGTTGGGAAGCTACTAGGATGAGAAGGAGGAAGCTCAGCAGCTCCTTAAATAGGTGGGCGGCGAGCTCGGACGAGTGGCAGCCGCGGTGGCTCCTCCGGCTTGGTGATAGGACTTGACCGGCTGGTTGGGGCAGGTGTTGTAGCTACAGGGGGCGGCAGAGTCATCCGCGGCGCATTCTGGTTGGCTGGTTGAGGCTGCGACCGGCAGCCGGCGCGGCTGCCATCGACGGGCGGTGCGGCGGAGCTGTTGGAGCACATTGTGGCAAGCTCAAGTGGGGGATGGGACGGCTCGGGCGGCATTGATGCCACGGCGCTGTAGGAAGAGGCCAAGGGGAAACGTCGCGGCATGCACTAGCAAGGCGGACGGTGTTGCATCAGCGGACGATGCGGCCTCGAGCTCTGGATGCGCACTGTGGCCAGCCGGAGCACGTCCGAACTCTGCTGGAGCACATCCTGTGCGGCATGCGCTATCCTACAATGCCCTGGTGAGGCTGGCCACGCGCTACCATGTCACTGGGGGGGGCTAGAGGACGTGTCCAAGACAATAGGGAAGTTGGGCACCGAATGCACATTGCTCTGGTCAGATGATTGATTGTCACAACGTGCCAAGTACTGCGTTTAAAGTGGAAAAGACGGGACGTTGTGCTGCCATGGAAAGTTATGGAGGTAGATGTGTTGGGAAAACCGAGAAGAGGTCCCACGTGGTTTTTGGTAACTTTTGGTTATGATCCACTCGTGATTTCATGCGATGAAAGGATTTGCGCCCAGGTGTTCGATGGCGACCATTCTAGGTTTTTGAACTGAGTGTGCCCATGTTTTTGTAGATCTGGACTCCTGGAGGTGTGTAGACTAGTGTGGAATTTTGCCAGAATTTTTGGAAATATATTCCTAGGGGTTGCAGTTCGACGCATGTTTATTACCCGAACATTTATTATGTTTATATTCTGATGTTTTGAACTGGGCATCAATATTTTATGATATAATTGGGTTGAGGATACTATTAGGCTGTCCCACAAATTTTCTCGGAATTTTTGGGAAGGCCGAGGGTCGTTAGGTTTCGTGATTAGGGTTTTGGTTGAGCTTGGATAAAATAGTGGTAAAGGAACCGGGAGGAGGAGCTAGGGTTTCGGGTGCGGCAAGGGTTGGAGGAAACATGGGAATTCTTGGAAATCCGTTCACCTTGATTCGGGGCTAGTCGGTGGCAAGGTGCTGTTAGTGTAGGTGCCACGTTGGGAAGTCTTTCGTATTTAATTTTTTTGCGTATATACGGTGTATGTGTGTGGCACGTTCACTTGTTTTGAGCCCATGTATGGTTTGAAATACACCAACTACATGCGGTGTTATGTTACCATGAAAAGTTTGGAAAATCAGGGTGTGACAGATATGTCTGGCCAAAGTTGTCGTAGAAGCCCAGATCTAAGTACCCGGTACGTCGCGTGAGAGCGATCGGATCTCCCGCCGAACCTGCTTCTTCCTCCTCGGGTCAAACCGGGGAGGGCCATGCAGTCGGCGTCATGGGCTGATCGCGACTAGTTGCACATCTTGCCGACTCCGATAATTCCTTAACGGCTTGAGCTAGAGAGGTCCCCACGGTCGGCGCCATCTGTCGACGATTGGTGAACAATCGATCTTACGGTAGTCGTGAGACAGAGATACTTGTTGTTGGGTAGGGACCCCTAGGGTGCAAGGCCAAGCGATCTGACAACAAGGAAACACCCTTTTTATACAAGTTCGGGCCTCCCTCAGGATAACAACCCTATGTCCTGTCATCCATGAGTTGGAATTGCTCCTTTGTGTTCATACATGTCATATGTGCTTACTAAATTGGTTCATAGAACTTGTAAATGCCTCTGACAGTGACAAGTGCTTTAGGGTTGTGATGCTATCATTTTAACATGCCTAGCTGATAGTTGTAGCAATGTCAAAACTTAGAACAAATTCACTTGAAGTATATAGTTATGTATATCTCATAAAGCAAAACAAGATGCATAACAAGATGTATGCTTTAGTTGTAAGTTTTGCTATGCTTCCTATATATGCTTTGTAGACACTTAGGAAATGTTATATATGCTTTATTTTCAAATTTTTCTTGATTTCCTGTATATTTTTTATAATTTTTGACACTTAGGAAATGCTATATATGCTTTGTTTCCAAGTTTTGCTATATTTCCTATATATGCTTTGTAACATTGGACACTTAGGAAATGCTATATATGCTTTATTTTCAAGTTTTGTTTGAGTTCCTATATATGCTTTATAATGTTGGACACTTAGGAGATGCTATATATGCTTTTTCAAGTTTTGCTTGAGTTCTTATATATGATTTATTTCCAAGTTTTGATTTATTTCCTATATACGCTTTATAACGCCGGTCACTTTGGAAAATTTGGAGACATCTAATTATTTATAATGTTTTGCTTGATTTCCTATATATGCTTGGTTTCCAAGTTTTTCTTTATTTCCTATATATGCTTTATAATTTTAGTCACTTAGGAAAAATTGGAGACATCTAATTCTTTATAATGTTATGCTTTATTTCCAAGATTTATTTATTTCCTATATATGCTTTATAATGTTGGTCACTTTGGAGAAATAGGAGACATCTAATTATTTATATTGCTTGATTTCCTGTATAATGCTTTATTTCCAAGTTTTACTTTATTTCCTATATTGCTAAATTATATTGATTAAATATGGGTCTTTCAGAAGATGTCGTGCCCTCATGCTATGCCTATCCCGTCAACTTCTAGAGGCAATTCTGACGCATCTGGGAGCACGACAAAACCCAAACACGCTCAAAGAGCACCTAGTCAATGGCCAAATGACTGATTCCCCATAACAGAGGTAGGTCCGTCTGGGGCACCGATTGCGCCAGAAGGAAATGCGGTGAAATGGAGAACTACATGCGGGATCATCATACGCACGCGGGTGCCATTGACATTATAGTCTTGGAAGAAGGTAGACAATGATGTTCATCAAGTTCTGGTCGATGATATCAACACTCACTTCATCATCCCAATAGAGCTAAAGGTCCACGTCGATAAAGCCGCGATGAAAGTGGCTAATAAAGCGTGGAAGGAGTTCAAGTTTATGCTCCGCCAAGAGTTCAAAGGACGAGGAGCCCTTCAACGTGCACAAATGGATGTATAGAGATATGTGGGCTCAATTTAAAAGATGAAGGAAACGGAAGAATTTAAGGCTAAGAATGAAGCGGCGACTCTCGTGGCCAAGAACACTCACCATCATAGACTAGATAGCTCTAGATATGCGCTCAAAGTTCAGAAGTGGATAGATGAGGAGGAGAGGGCACGCCTTATTGACCAGCCTCTGCCTTTTCCCAACATAGTTGGACGGCATGCCTGAAATTGGTTGTACGCGAGGAGGAATCCAAATGCGATGTCTTCTGATACCAACTCCTTCACAAGCCAAGCAACCTAGGATGTCTACTCCAAATTGGTAAGATGTTGATTAACATACCTACTTTACAATATGTCCATCACCTCATTATAAGGTTTATTAACTTGGTCGCCTATTTCAGGAAAGCATTTCCACACAATCCTCCCTTTGCAAATTCCAAAGGGAGAAAGATATACTAACCCAGGCCATCGGGACCAAGGAGCATCCAGGCCGCACGAGGGGAACAGGTGTTACGCTACTTAGAGAGATGGATTCCCCAAGGACTCACATCGATACAAGAATAAGAGCATGGCCAAAGTTGAGCGTGAAGCAAGAGAAAGAGCCTCTCTTATAGAATAAATTATCACCACGGTGGAATCAAGGGTCAATGCTCATATAAGATCCCTAGAGCAAATGGTGGTCATGGCTCACAAGGCAACATTCAATTGCAAAGCAGCCCGCTGCTAATTGAAAGAGTAGCCAAGCCTCCATTCCTAGTGGGGAATTTGATCTTCATATTACATATACTGTCTATGAGATCCTTTAAATATATTTCCATCTCAAGGTCCACTTACAATACCGTTGCAAGCCATATGTAGTTAATTATTCTATCTTGTACCACCTTTTACCTTCAAGGATATGACATGATGCAAGCTATTGGTGCGGCTTCTTGATGATAAGCCTTTAGGTGTTGCAAATGGGATGACATGTCCATCCAATAAAGGTGTTTACATCCACTGTGTGCCGGTTGCACGTGGCAATGCGAAGGTCAGTGTGGACTATGTGTATGATACATGCAAGTCCATCAAGTTGAAGTCTTCACTGGATGACGAGATCACGAGAATGTGGCAAGCAAAAGGGACATTTATCCAATAGCCCAAGAGAGACATAGTCTTGGAGGACAGGCACCCTCCATGTACCGACCAAGTTGAATCATGGGAGCTAGACCTACCCGTGCTTCGAGCCTAATGTTGCACCTAACGAGGCCACCACACTGGCTACTGTGCTAGCGCAAACGACGTTGGCTCCCAGCTTCCAAGTCGTCAAAGCCGACCACTAAAAGAAAGCAAGGCACCAAGTCAAAGGCCAAGGTTCCCAAGGAACTACACATTTACATTGACGAAGAGTTCTCCTTGACGCCTTTGGCCGATAAACACGTTGAAGGAGAACCACGGGTCAAATCGCTAGAGAGGAATACACTACAAAAATATAGCCGTGAGTTGCACGAGTACTACCTAAAAGAGGTCAAGAAGCCGCCGAATGCACGGTACACGAGTGTCAAGGCGCAGTTCACTAGGAATCATTTCCACAACGACTTCGAGGACTATCAATTCTTTATGAACTTCATGGACTTTGGGAACTCTACAACAACCGATTCCTCGAAGTCTCACTCATTAGATGCTACACACTGTAAGTGTTTACAATCACGGTCAATATTTGTGTGTACTAATTCCACATATATGTAATTCCTAGCTTTCGGATGTGTAGGATAATGGTTGAAACATGCGGAAGGAAACACGTAAAAGTAGGGTTTCTCAACCCAAACATTATCTCTGCGCAGATGATCAAAGAGAATAAAGACTTTGTCTCCAATTACGTGCTAAATGTGTTGTGTTCTCAACAAGATAAGGAGTTCATACTTTTTTCGTACAACTAGGCGTAAGTGTTGCACTAACTACTTCACCATCCAAGGTTAAAGTTTATTCTCTAAAATAATGTGAATTCACTAACCGTCGAGGCATAACTATATACAGGGAGCATTGGATCTTGTTGTCCTTATACGAAACCATCCAAGGCTTATGTCAAGCAAACTTTGACACCGGAAGATTTATGAACAAGTAAGCATATTTTCAACTTATAGAAATCTACCATTCGCTTCTTTTTTGTTGCATTGCCTAAGGCAAACTATTTGGATTCACGTAGGGTGTGGAAGAGCTACAGCAGAATGGGAGGAAAATGTGCCAATCAGCCACTTATACACAATAAAGGCATATAGGCATGTTGCAATACACAATAAAAATATATCATAAATTATACTAATGATGATCTCGAACTTGTGACCAAATTCTATATATTACTAGTGCCACCAACAATAAGGAGAAACAAGCGTTTGTGGCTTCTACATTTGCCACAACCTAAAAATCATACTCACTAACATTCAGAAAAATGATATGAAGGTTTGAAACTATAGCGATACGTATTATCATATTTCTATTCATTTTATAAATGCATGACTTAATATATATTCTGATCGACAACAGAAGGGCATCCTGGAGACGATATTGGATTCATCCCAACTTGACAGAATACGAGAACTCATCGCTGCTTCCTTGTTAGAGAGATTCTCGACAATTATGGCCAATTCCACGCCTATAACATGGAAGAAAGAGAGTTCTTCTTAGTTAAGAAGTGACAACTTTTAAACTCATCTCATGTATATGCATGTCCATTATGATATGTATTTTTTGTATATTTTTGTATAGATGCCGAATTTACTTTCCAAATTTATGTGATATGAGGTGGATGAAATTGGTTAGTGATTATTTTGTGAGATATGAGGTTGATGAAAGCGATGAGTTCACTTTGTGAGTCAATTTGTGTGATATGTATCAATTTTTTGTTATTCAATATCATTCAAATCAAATTACTATGGATGAATGATGGAATGTATGGATATATATGTGCTATGTGTTTTGTTTCCTAATGCTAGGCAACAATCATGAATAATTATGTTTCCTGTAAAACAGATCACGGATAGTTTTTTAATAGAATCGTCTATGATGAGGATATATCACATACTGTTTCTATCTGGAACAGCCTGTTATAAGCCGAATATTGCAAGTGGTTCTCTGTAAAAATCGTTTGTGATATAGCCTCATCACAGACGGTTCCCTATAAGAACCGCCTATGATATATCCTCATCACAGACTTCTCGGTAACCACCTCTGATGAGAGGGGTTAATCACATGTCCTTACTTACAGGCGATTCAGGAAATCACCTGTGTTGGAGTTTCTGAACTACCTATAGTTGTATTTTTCTATAGTAGTGGCTTCTACTGGCAAGTAGTCTGTTTTTGTTTTTCATGGGAAGAGCCGCTCTAAATATGGGGCTCAATTTGTAATTAACATTTTCTTTTTCGTCTATAAGAATGGCTCCTGCCGGTTAAGTTAAAAGAAAAAATGCCACTCTCCGTGGTGACAGATTATTGACAAACAGTAGAACATTCTATAGTGAAGGTTTGGCCACTCATGAGCCAATACAGGACTTAGCATATGCAAATAAATTAAATGCCAAACACCATGGACACAAAGATATGAAGATTAAAAATTTACGTAGGAAAATAGTCAGGAAGGGAACTTATGGTGCCATCCAGCGGTAGGTTCCTGTCTCCGGTGTCATCCTCCTTAGTTTTCACTTCGATACGAGCAACTCCGAAGTCAGCAATCTTTATGAATCTGTGCTGCAATTAGTAGATTATCTGACTTCAGATACCTATGGATAAATCCCAACGCATGCACATATGCCAATCCCCGGGCTACATCCAACGCTTGTTTGGCAGCCAATCTCAAATGTACTGACTTGTTCTGCCTTTTTGCCAGGAACTGCCCGACTGAGCCACCTTTCGCATACTCAGTAACAATGCACCGCACGATTGACTTCCTGCACGCCCCTATAAACCTTACAATATTTGGGTGCCTCAGTGTAGATAACATCATAACTTCTTGCACAAATTGATGTTCCAACGATTGTGCTCTCTCCGTGTCATTCTCAGGCTTCTCCAGCAGCTTAATGGCAACATCTTCTCCAATGTATGTTCCCCGGTACAATTTCCCAAAGGGCCCTTGAGCAAAAGGAACCCATATCTAACCTCCCCAAATCAATGGCCCACTGCTCGTACTTACTTAGTATCTCCGTTGGATGATTCCGGCCCATCAATACCCGACCCAATGCATCCTCAGTTTAGTGTGTGAAGCCACACGGTTGGGGCGGAAGACGCTATTGCCGACCGAATAGCTCGCAGCGGGGGCATCACGGACCCGGGTGCTTAAGTATGACCGTGCGGGACTCGTTCGAGCCCACGCTGCTGTAGTCCACTGACATGGCAATGGAACCACCAGCGTAATTGGACAGGTTGAAGCTGTCGACATTGTCCACAGACATGTGGGAGCCCTCCCCGATCTTATGGTAATAGGGCATGTTGTAGAAGCCATTGAACTCGTTTTCTCAGGTATGCCCCTGATTTCGGGTCTCCAAACCTGGGCAGTGGTGCTTTGGGTGTAGCCGTGTGGGAATTTTCTTCACCCGTTCGCCCGCTTGTCGGCTCGCTACTCGCTGCCTTGCACGAGTTGGAGCTCCCTCCAATGCCGGTGGAGTGCTGGCTCTGGCGTTGTGCCCTAGCTAGCCCCCACTGCTGCGTATCGGTGAGGAGAAGAGAGGGATCGATGTGAGAAGGCAAGGGAGGAGGTGAGGCTTATGACTCGCGTACCATCACGTGAGGAGCAGGGACGAAGCAGCCGGCTCCATCCGATTGATTTGGCCGACTCTCTTTATACCAAATACTGATATATATTCCCTCCAGTTGGCAGCCTCATCTACAATACACCCAACAAAACAGGTGGATGGAGGTCAAAAGCATGAATTGTTTGTACACATCCATGTTTATCCATCCAACCAAATGCACTCTAAACAGCCCCACAGGAGGGGAAGACGCGTGGGACGCATCGCAAGCGGTCATAATTTGACCGCGCCAGTGCGCAACCACAAACTATCAATTTTGGTTTATTTCTTTATACTGCGTTCGTGCGTCTCTTTTGCATTTTCTTTTTGCTCTTTCTATTTTTCCTTCTTCCCGCCTTTTCTTTCTTTTTTTTCTATCTTCATTATTTCTTGCGCTAGTAGCCATGAGTTGTTCCTCTTACTAGTTCTTCCATCCGTATTTTTGGTTTGTCCCACTAGTGTAATACTTCTCGTTTATCTTGATAATTCTCTATTCTATTAATAAAGCATTCTCAGTTCATTTCGCTCATTTTTCATTTCTTTTTGTTTTGCAGTTGTCTTGCAACTAACAGTCAGGGTTTGTTTCCTTTTTTACAATATACTTTTTGGTCCCAGTATTTTTAGAACCCATAATAGTCATTGTATTATTCTGCAAGTACATCATTCCTTTTTGTTAATTATAATTTTTGGTGCACTAACTATTGTGAATTGTTCTTACGGAGTAGTTCCACTACTCGTATTGAATTGCTAGACCTTTTTTCTCTGTTGAATTTCTATTTTTATTTCAGCGATATTCCGGAATTGTTCCATTTACACTATCTTATTGTTTCACTTTTTTTTTCCAGTTGTAGTCGTGACAGTTGTTCCTTGTGCACCTCGTGTTATTTTACATGAGTCATGTATTTTGTATCAGCGCTTATGTTTTGTTCCAGCTACGTACTCTATTTTTTACTCCACTAGTAGCCGTGAAATGTTCCAAATGCATTTCCGGTTGTTTCACAATACTCATGAATTGGTTCCATGCACACTTTCATTTTATTTCACTTATACTATTTTTACATGTACATTGTCATGTCAGTTCAATGTCATGTTATTCTGCACTAGCCATGGATTGTTATATGACCACTTCCTTTTTGTTCCACTTCGAAACGTTTGTTCCACAAGTGGTCGTGAAGTGTTCCATGTGCACTTTTCTTTTATCGTGCTCCATGAGCACTCCAATTTTGTATACCAACCAAATTTCTTCATGTTGGTTTTAGTGTATAAAATATGGACCAAATTAGAAACTTTTGATCATCATTGCAACATGTTATGTACACTAAAATTTTGTTCAAAATTAACAATCGAAATGTCATTTGTGCATGTAAAAGTAAACAACAACCTTTGTGATTATAAATTACCGGAGATTGATGGTCAAGTATTGTATAACATTAGGTTCATCCTTAGAACCAATCCAACCAATCCTCATCCCATAATGCTCATAAATAAATGCTTAACCAATTGAATTCCTAAATAGTCAAATCTGAATCTAAATAAAATTTGTAAACGAATGCCCTTATACTATCCTTAACATAACTATATTAGGTGTTTTATATCCCTAGGAAGGCCTCTGAATTTTTTTAGAATTTTTAAAAGCAAAACTACTATTTGAATCAAGTGTTATTCTTTCAAATTCAAAAATTGGCAGAACTGTACTATATTTGCTGGAGAGTATGCATGCTCCCTCTCACACACGCATATGCATGCTCTCTCTTCTCTAGGTTCTTGACTTGCTTCTTATTTCATGCAGCTTGAAGCCATTGAAAGATCTGGCAGTGTTAAAAAAAGTTGGTAAAGAACGTCTATATTTTTTGTCAAAAATATGTCAAACCAGCATGAACTCCTTTCAGAACGTGACTGTTTGAATAAAATTTTGTTCAAATTTAAAACTTGAATTGTCATTTGTGCATGTAAAAGTAAACAACAACATTTGTGATTATAAATTACTGGAGATTGATGGATTCAAGTATTGTATAACATTAGGTTCGTCCTTAGGACTAGTCCAACCAATCCTCATCCCATAATGCTTAACCAATTTGATCTCCTAAATAGTCAAATCTGAATCTAAATAAAATTTGTAAACAAAATGTCCTCATACTATCCTTGACATAAATATATTAGGTGTTTTGTATCCCTAGGAAGGCCTCTGATTTCTTTAGAATTTTTAAAGAAAAATTACTATTTGAATTCTTTCAAATTCAAAAATTGGCAGAACTGTATTATATTTGCTGGAGAGTATGCATGCTCTCTCTCACACACACACATGCATGCTCTCTCTCTCTCTCTAGGTTCTTGACTTGCTTCTTATTTCATGCAGCTTGAAGCCACTAAAATATCTGACAGTGTTAAAAAAATTGTAAAGAAAGTCCATCTTTTTGTCAAAAATATGTCAAACCAGCATAAACTCCTTTCGGAAAGTGACTGTTTCTCTGTGTACTATTACATCTCCTTGAAAACCATCACAACGAGATAGGTTGAAATTGAGAGCATGAACTCGATGACATTTACATACTTACTTAGATTCAGTGATGCATTGTTGGATTGCAAGGAAAAACAGCCAGGACATGAAGGGGACAAGTCATTTCCCAGGCATCAATGCACCACACTTGATCAAGTTAACAATTTGAAGAAGCTATAAAACACTCTTACTAGCCGATACAAAGATGGAAAGTTGTTCCGCTTTATTTTGGACAACTTAATGATGACCTTCAAACTCTAGAGGCTTCTTTTTTGGAGCGGAATCATTGGTTTCTCACATACCTGCAGTCTCATGTGGCTATGATTTCTTTTATGGCTAGAAGGTTTCTGGTCGATCAACTATGTCTTCTCGTGAGCACTTATTCACTTAGCCACGATAAGTTTGATGATAAGGACAAGATTTTCGAAAATGTTTCTTCAAGATGATTGGCGGGAGGCCCTAAAATCATTACAGGATATTGAATGGTGTATATAGGTATGAGAATGATTGTGACTCGGGTAACAATACAAGCGAATGAGTGCTTACATATAGGTGCAACTTGCTAGAGCATTGCTATAATTATTTGCGTAAGACAAATGTGATTGTCGATATTGATGAGATGAAACTTGTTGCGAAAGCTCTCGATGTGGCTCTTACTACCCACACTATGTGAGGGTCTACGCACACTCTGTACACCAACTATCCTCTAGTTGGCTTTCCTTCTTACTACTTAGTATTCTGCTTTCGAGCAGCCAAGCCACTCAAGTCAAATCACAACTCAACAAGCACTAAATATTGGAAGCTTACTAGGGAGACAAACCCTTACACAAGGGAATTCTTTTATTCACTACTAGAAATTTTGATACACTACCACAGAAAACGCTTTTACAGCCGGTTCAAAAAGGCTATCTCAGCCGGTTTCGCATCCAGCTATAGGCAAGGGGAGCTAATAATCCATGTTATCTCAGTCAGTTTTCAAAGCTGGCTGGGATAACAAAACCTGAGTTGGTTGAACCAGCAAAGCCGACTGAGATAGAACATTGTCTCACTCGGTTCAGCAAACCAAACTGACTGAGATAAAAGAGTGTCTCTGTCGTTTCACGGAGCAGAACCGACTAAGAGAAAATACTATCTTAGTTGGTTCACAAAAGCAAACCAACTGAGGTAAAATTGTATCTCAGCCGCTTCATCCAACTAGACCGACTATGATAATATATTATCTCGGTTGGCTCGGTCGGATGAAACGTCTACCTTATTGAATTATCCTAGCCGGTTCTCCACAAGAACCAGCTGCGATACTATTTGGGATAGACAGATAGAATTCAGGTTTATACCTGCCCTAAAACAGAAAAAACAGTTTAAATATCCCAGATTCCCTATATCTCTCCCAGAACATCCCAGAACATAAATAATATAGAAATTCACATGCACATTGACATTCACACCACATTTTAATTCACAAACTCAAGTAGATAGAAATTCATGAAATGAAGAAGTTCACATTTGAATTTAGTTCACCGCACAATTAAATATACAAGTTTCAGATTTGAGTATTGGACTCAATCATCCGTTCCGTCGTGGTGGAACTCACCATCTTCTGGGATGACTTTCTCAACAATGAATAGCACCAACTGTTCTCGAATCTGGGCAAGCTTTGTCTTTGGCAATTCAGCTTTGGGAATAGGTGCAACCTGTTGATATGAAGATCATAGTGGGGTCATGTAGAAGAATATGTATAGAACAATATTGTAGAAAAAATTTGCTTACCTCGGTCACTTTGGTTTTGCTATCAGCAGCTCGACCCATGAGAAGTTTTATATGGTGGCAAACATAGAAGCCACATAAATGGGACTCATCAGGCTAATGGTAGCACTGAAAATATATAGAATGACTCAGTTTAATTAAGTTATATGTAACTCATATTATGAAGCGTAAATGTATGAAACTGGATACATAACGGAAACTTGAAGAAGTGTTGTAGCGCATTAGGTCCCCCCACTTTTGCCTTTTTTCCCTCCGCGTCTTAGGAAAAATTGGTAGACTCTAAATGATGGCAGAAAAGTTTGATTAGAGTAGTGACCTAATAGAATAGAGTTAGATGATGTAATTTGTTTACTTATCGAGCATCCTGCCAACCCTTTTGAAATTGGTGTCGTTCTTCAAGTAAGAGTTGAAGTAATAGACCTTGCCCTCATTAATATAATAACATATTAATCCAGTGATAGCTACATTACATATTAATCCAGTGATAGCTACATTGTCATAAATCTCAAGTTAATTGATGTTGCAACGAAGGTACAAAATGAACAAGTATGTAGCACTTACTCTCTATTGAAAGGATAAAAGATGAATTTCTTATCTTGGCTGGCGTCCATAATCTCTAGCACGTGATCCTTAACAACTCTTTCAACATCATGCATGGACTGCTTTGAGGCAAGGTGTGGGTCAGTGAATCCTATTTGTTGATTTTCTTCTCTCGCCCTGACAAGAGCGTATCTGTACATACACAACGAAAGAGTTATATATTATCGACAAGTATAGGTATTGCACTAATATACATGGAGTGCGAGAGTAGGCACTTAAAATGTGTAGCATCTTATGAGGCAGACGTCCAAGGCATCTAGATTGTACATGAGGAACAAGTCCTCCCAAGTCACTGAGAACTGTCACCCCTGTTCATGGAGGAAGTGCTCACGTTTGAACTTCACTAGGATACTTGACGCACGCTCATCTTTCTTCTTCTTGAAATTGCCCACGTAATGCTTATGCAACGCTGCGCAAGCCCACCCAAGATCCTTAAGAATACTCTTAAGATTCTTGACCAGTGGTTTCCCCTCCTTGTATGTACACGCAAGAGGAGCAGTTGGCATACTCCCTCCAGCGTCATATATCGCTTGAATTTGTTCTATGGATATTTGTTTGCTACGAGGCAAGCGCATCAAGTCCTTCCCTATGCCATGCTACGGCGGTTCCACACAGATTGGTTGTGCCACACTGGGTTCTAATGCTCATGGTGAAAAGGCAGGCATTACAATAGGGGAAGGCCTCGAAGGTTCCGCCAAAACCATGCAAGTCAGCTGCGACTGGTGAAGAAAGATGTCCCTTTTGGGCCACCGGATAAATGTGCCCTTGGCATCCTCTACAGTTAAGATCTCATCATTCGGTGGAATCAGAAGCTTGACTTGTTTGAAAGTAGTGTTGACGTCGTCAACGTTCACCCCTGCGTGCGAAGGGGCTAGGGGAACATTGTGTACCCTCTGCTCTCCTGATGTTGGATACACTAGCCCCCAAGCTGCATCGACCAGGTCATCCAAGCCATGAATCCACACTTTAATAGTGCATTTCATCACAGCCTACGTAGTGATGCACACTATTAGCCAAGGGGTCTAAACAATCTTGTGTGGCGCACTGAAAAGATATAGTATTTTTTTACCTCGATCTGATCGCAGGAGAACGTTGCTTCCGATTCTTCGCCACGAGTAGGGAGGTCGATCGACGCGCAGCTACTCCTACGGCCACCGGGGCTGCACGTAATGGTCGGTTCATTCCTCCTAGCTTGAAACTCTATCCTTAGGTCATTTAGAATCTCTTCTTTAAGCTCTTAATGCTTGCATTGTTCCTCGGCCTGTTTCCTTGCTCTTTTGCATTCACGCTTCACCTCCAATTCTTGGCTGCGTCCATATTTCCATGGACAAAGGGAACTGACACCTCCCATGCGACCGGGGTGCTCCGAGTTTCCCAAGGCTTCTTCCAGTATATCACCCGAGGAGGCTTCGGCTTGAGATGCAGCATCGAGTTCGAGCTACAAAATCGTGATTTTATATTTTAATTAGTACGAGGTTAGTCATATGTTGTAATACTACATAGGCTCTTCGATATCTCACCACGCGTTGATAAGCTAGCTCATCAGCTGGGTTGTTGAATTTGGGCTGGGCTGAATTCGAAGTGTTATCGGATGTTGCCCTTGCTCTAACCCAAGCTCTTGTCCTCGCGTCGTGGATGTTCGCAAATAGAGGTGGGTCATTGGACTGCGATGCCTACTGATGCTCCCTTGCCCACTTCTTCGACATGCCCGCATAGCCAGCTTTGCCCAAATGGTGGGATGCTTGTTTCTCTTTGAGACAGCCCGGTTCTGTTCACTCCTTTGCCGGAATTCTTCCGACGTCTTCATCCTCACAAATTCATCCTAAGCCTCAGGTGTAATCATAGGAAACTTCTCGAACGGTTCCTCATCGATGTCCACATAGTCCATCACCAGCGTGGTCTTCCAATTCTTCCACGCCTTGCACGCTATCATCCTGGTAGCTCTTGTCTCGTCGGGCTTGAGAGGGGCCCCTGAGTCATGTACAGCAGTCACGGTGTACTTGACATCCGGCCTCTTCGACTGCTTTCTACCCTCTCCCCGCCTCTTCTTCTTGGTCACAACAGTGGTAGTCGTCTTAGCAGACGGTCGCGGAGGCAATGGTGAAGCACAGGGGCTAGAAATAGTTAACTAGCATATTACAAATTATTCATAGACCATGTTCATCTATGGCACATAAGAAATGAATGATAGTAAATGTACATCCATAGCATAAGAATTAAATGACAGTACATGTGCATCTATAGCATATAAAAATTAAATCTACTAGTACATAAGAAATAAATCACACAATGTACAAGAAATTAATCATAGAACAGTACAAGATGCATACATCTAGCATATAAGAAAGCAATCTAGTAGCATATTTCACAGATACATACTACCCCAACATTTTAGAGAAAAATAATAATAATAAACTTAACCTGATCTTGTGGAGCATGCCGGTGGTAGGGCTGGTCAGGGAAGGGAGGCCAATGGTGGGGATGCTTGGGGAGGGGACGTCGGTGGTGGGGATGAAAGCTCCAATGACCTCTGGGAGGCCCGTTGAGGCCGCCCTAGCTTGGCCATGGCTGCTGCTGGTCATCTTGGCCCGCACAGACGGCGGCTGTAAGGGGAGCTGCGGAGAGGGTGTGGGCATCGGGGAGGGAATGCATGCGGCGGGGACAAGCGTAGCGGAATGCCTGCGGCGGGGACGAGCATAGGGGACAATGTCAACGGCGGGCAGAGGGGACAGCATGGGCGGCAAGACAGAAAGCAGCCCAGGAGTTGGAAACTTTGGCTCCGGGCGTGCCCTCGGATACTTATACATACGAAATATCTCAGCCGGTTATGAGACAAAACCGACTGAGATAACTAATAACCTTGATCGGTTATTTCCGGAAAACTGACTAAGAAAATGGCAGCGGCCGAATTCCCCAATTCCTGCGCCGAGTTAAGGGGATTTTGCCGCGGATTTTCCCAATTACATTTCGAATAGAGTTTAGAAAAGCAAATTGATTTTTTTAAAATAACTAAATAATACATAATACATGTCTTACAAATAATATATCTAGTCAATTGGTTAGAGAATTATTGGTTCTTGATGATCGTTGCGTACGTATGGAGTTGCAACAGGTGTCACTTCATCGTCGGCATTAATTTGGTCGCTAGGAGGAAGCGACTCATCAATTCTATTGTACTCTTCTTCATCCACAACATTTTCCACTCCAACTATACACCTTTTTGATTTAAAAACTACGTGGTGTTTCTTCTTCGGTGGATCAATGATGTAGAAGACTTGCTGACTTGTTGAGCAAGGACAAATAGTTTGTTTTTGTACGCAACACGTTTAAGGTTCACCGTAGTATGTCTTTTGTCATCTAGCACCGCCTGTTTGTTATTGACCCAACGGCACCAAAATAAGGGGATTTTGAAATTATCCCCGTATTCCACCTCCTAAATCTCTTCTATGTATCTATAGAAAAGTTGTTTCGTGTCATCTATTCCGAGAGAATCTATGCACACACCACTGTATTGCACCATACTTTTCATATTCTGATCTTTACTATAAAAAGTGTACCCATTGATTTGGTAGCCTTTCCATACTAGTACAGACCATGTTGGTCCTCTTGTAGACATGTCAGTACAAAACTACAAGGGATGTCATGTAGTCGTTCTTTAAACCATTCGTTGAATCCACCATTGTGTTGTTTGATGATCCAATCATCTGACCGTGTCGGATTCACGTCCATACAATGTCCATATGTTCTTCCATGTACGGAGCCACTACTGCCATGTACTACAAAACCATGTAGTGGGCTTGATCGTACTCAATCTGAGTTGTAGTGATTACTCTCCTGCAAAACCATGTAGGAACATCTTTCCGTTCACAGTTTCTGCGGTGCTAACTCTGGTCTGATCTTCGTATCTTCCATATCGAGGCGTCCATTGAGACCATCTTTGGTTTTGTTTGGCATGTTCAGTAAGAGACCCATTATGCTGTCACACACATTCTTCTCTACGTGTATCACGTCGATGTAGTGACGAACCTCTAGGTGCTTCTAGTAAGGTAAGTCCCTAAATATTGATCTCTTCTTCTAGATGTTCTTCTCAACCGGCTTTTTCTTCGCCTAACCTCGGCATTTGAACTTTTCCTTCCAAGCATTACTTTTAGGTCCTTAAACTGATCGTAGATCTTTGTATTGCTAAGTTTCTTTGGAGCCACGCCTTTCTCGATAGTACTATTGAACTCATGAACCATCCGTCGGTACTTGTGATCCTTCCAGAGGAACTGATAGTGACGCATGTACACAGTTTTTTTAGAATGCTTAAGCCACATGCTTGTTGTTTTGACTAGGTATTGAACACACACATTAGGACCTTTAATAGTCTGCCCTGAACAGTTACCGTAAGCATGATAATTATTGATGGTTAGGAATAGCATGCAACGTAACGTGAAATTTTCCTTCATGTACGCATCCCACACCTGTACCCCTTCAATCCAAAGAAGTTGCAAATCTTCCACCAATGGTGCAAAGTACACATCAATGTCGTTACCGGGTTGTTTCAAACCTTGGATATGCATCGCCATCATAATGTACTTCCGCTTTATACACAACCAAGGAGGAAGGTTATACATGCAAAGATTCACGAGCTAGGTACTATGTCAGCTGCTCATGTCGCCGAACGGGTTCATTCCATCAATGCTCAGCGCAAGCCTTACATTTCTCCCCTCTTCACCAAACGAAGGATACCTTCTATCAATATTTCTCCACTGTAAAGAATTTGTGGAGCGTCTCAACATTCCATCATTGTGGGAGTCTAGTTTCAACTATTAGACCCCCCCCCCGTATACATCCTCGTCAGTCCAGGATCACGCTGACGGTACACAGGTGAAATGGATAACATTGCATACATTCAAAGTTTAAACTTAATTTGAGTACGATATGCCACATGGCTTACAAAGTACCATGTCTTAACAACACTATTACATCAGAGAAAATAGCGGAAATAAAAGCGAAGCGGCTCCATCCGTGCCACAGGCAATTGACGGAGGCCACGCGACCTACTCTTCGGGTTCGCCGTAGAAGAAGTCTTCATTGGCGCCTTCTTCAGCATACTCCTCTGCACGCCACCACAACAAAACATGCTCGATGAGTACTTTGCGTAATCAGCGTGCCACCTGGCGGCAGATGGTCCTACCATACTACATGCAGGGCTTCAAAGGAGGTTTTATGGCTCATTTGCGTAAAAGCATCTTTAGTTGAAATATTAGGGTAGATTCGAAGACATTATTTTGATGTAAACCAGTTTTATTATCAGGGGTGTTTTTCATCATATGTGGTGCACGACCAACATATTCGAGCAAGGAACTCCTACCTTAGTTCGACCAACGGTTTCTTAGCAAAGGGGTAGAGGGAAATAGTAAGGGGGAGAGGAACATGTCCTTTTCATCAAGATAGAGTCATGTGATGTCCATAACCGTGGACATGGCTAATCGATTAGTTTGACACTCTATAGAGTTTGTACACTTTACCCACATGACACGATCATCCCCTTATGACAAGCTGATCGGGATTGTACACACGTTCATCGATGTGTCGGCAGGGTGACCGTGACAAGGTCTTTAGCTAGATCCCCATAAGGTGTGACATGCTCACCGGGTCTGGCTCGGAGTCGAGAGTATGTCCCCGCACTCCGGTCCCCCTATCTGTGCCGAGGGTCCTCGTAGCTACGTCCACCCCTTCTGCGGTACGGCAACATCGACACCAAAGGCTAACTAACCTACTTGACCAAGCCAGTGCCCATATGGCATGTGGTTGTAATGTTGTCATAATTATCCAACTTCAAGACTTCGGCCTTAAGCGTTACGGATGACCAATGGTTTCTTTAAACCGAACTTCTGCAGGTAGAACAACCATATGCTCCTTCACCATTGATTCAGCTGTCGCCCGCACCATATTAGATGGTAAGTTTCACCCGGAGTAGATTAGGAAGAAATAGAGAGAGAAGGAAACATCAGGCATCCGGTCCTAGCTCAGCAAGCTCAATATTTAAGTGCCAAATCAGGGATCATCGATCCGTAGAACATTCCTCCGAAAAGGCAAATCAAAACAACCTGAAGATATATTTATGCATGGCTAAGCATTTCTCTACTCTATTCAGGAATTAAAACATAATATTCTACTCAGGGTATCAAGTAAACAGGGAGACAAGCGAGAAGGTAATGGTGTGTCAATCGACACACTAGCTACTAGAATAAAATAGCATGCATGTTTGTAAACCACAAAATATAATGACTTTTAGAAATATAGGATCAAAATGATCAAGAAAAGGGGGCATGCCTTCGTGGTAGTACTCTTCTTCTTCAGCTGCTTCAGTCACCGAGTCGGTCCCTTCACTCCCTAACGTCGTAACGCAACGAGAGCAGAGCAAATAAATAACAACCCTAGTAAAGCATTCCGAAAAGCAACACGAGAGATAAGCACGACGAAGGTAAGATACGGGTGGAAAGGGACGATGGCGCGATAGCGTCATCGCGACGAAGATAGAATAGGTCTACTAAGATTGGCCATAACCATATATATATAACATAATATATATATCCCCTTCCGGGTATTAGCATATATATTCTTATATATACACACATAGCATATACCCTAACATGCTATTCATCATGACAAAAGGTATAACAATTCATAATTAACCACAAATAAATATTTAGGTGAATCCTAAATATTTATAATGGTTAATAACAGTAAAAATAAATTAATAACATATGACCATATTTACACATGCTTTTCTATTATTTTAAAAGATTTGAATTTAGACACAAAGGTATTTCCTACCATTGGCATAAACTAATTAAGCATGGATCAACTTAGGGTGTAACAACAGTACCAGATAGTACCCAAATGATTTAATATTATTCTTAGATCTGAACATTATTTAAATAAAGCATTTTCTATCATTTCTAGTGTAACCATTATATAGAAAATAGTAATTATCAATAAAAAATCATACAAAAGAATTCAAATGATGTAACACCAATTCCAGAGACATTTCATGTTTGGCAAGGTTCTGTAAATGTATTTTAAATAATTAAAAGTATTATTCTAAGCATGAAATCTACCCTAAAAGCATGGTGAAACATTACTTAATTATGCTAATGGGTTCTCATGACTTGACACCATTTCTAGAATATAACATGATTTATTGGGTACTGGACATGCATTTTTAATTGCTAAAACAGATTTATAAAGGAACTATTGCTAAAAACAGGATTTAAATATCTATTTTAAATGATCCTAGAACAAATTCTGATTTTTATAGCTCAAGCCATTGTAGGAAAAATAGTTTTGGTTTACATGGTAAATTATTTCTAAGCTTCTCTGATCCTAGGCAAAAATTGGATATAAATAACAGAGGGCATTTCTATTTTTAATAATTATAATAAAGCTTATTTTAATTCTAGGAAATTCTACACAAGTCCAAAAATTATGAAAATTTATAGAGCTACTCCTTAGCATACTAGTAATCTTATGGAAAATAAATAATTTCAAAATAATCATCCAGTACAACGTTAGCTCAAAATTTGGTTGAATTTCATCCAAATTCGAATGGTATTTAAATTCTAACGGTCGGATTAAAAATCCGATCGCACCAGTGGACCCGTGGGGTTCTAATGGTTCTATTTTACTACTAAGATCAAAGATCAGACATAGTTTAGGTGTGTCAAAAAATACTGGACAGAGGTATGGCATAGAGTTACTGTTCATGCAAAACATTGTAGCAGATTACTGTAGCAGAAGGGTTTTGATCATCAAAGATAAATGGCTGCACAAAGGTGGATGGATAATGTGCAAAATTGGTTGAGGGGTCTAAAGGTTTGTGAGCCTACCACAGAGAAGAATTTGAGAGGAGCTCACCGAGGGTGAAGAAACAGAGGAGTGAAGAAGTTCGCCGGAGTTGGAGAAGAAGCTCGCGGTATGGGTGACGTAGTGGATGAAGCTCCTGAATTCTTGCGGTAGATGCGCGACGGCGTGGGGAAGCTCCAACAGCAAAGCCTAGGTGTGGGGTGCGTCGTGGTCGCCGGAATTGTTCGCCGGAGTGGTTGCCGGAGTTGGAGAAGAAAAGAGGTGGAGGAGAGAATTTGGGGAGAAAGCAAAGGAGAGAAACCATGGGAGAGGGAGCCTTTTTATAGGGCAAGCAGGGGAGCTGAGGAGACATGGGAGGTGAAGAGATGCACTAAGTTGAGCAACAACCGGAGAAACGAAAAGACGGAAAAAAAATGAAACACCGGTGGCGCATTATGCGTGCGAGCTGCTCGGCTGCTCGGCAGCGCACGGCGCGCACGCGCGTGGCTGCTGGGCGGCTTGGCAGCACAAATGGGCTTGGCCCAATAAGCCTTTGAGAGAGAAAAGTAGTTATTTTCGAATTAAATCAATGGAGAAAAGCAAAGTAATTCAAAACGACTTCAAATAAGGTCTAAAAATTGTGGAAAAATTCTTGTAAATCAATTTGGACATGGGGAACTCAATAAAAATATTTTTGGGGTGAATTTTCAAAGTATGATCAATTAAAAATTTTAAAACCACACTTATAGCTCTTAAATTAATTCATAGCCTTGAATTAATTTTAAAAAAAGCCAATAAAAATATTTTAACATATATTACATAGTTGCACATCCTTCTCTCTTTTTTAAAAACAAAATTCAACCCGTAAAATTGAGGATGTTACAATCATCTATATGCTCCTCCGTGTGCCACCGCATAAATTTAGCCTCCTTAGGGTTCGCATATATGCGTTTCAATCGAGGAATTAAAGGCAGGTACCATGCAATCTTCATAGGAGTCCCCTTCCTCCCATCCAAGCCATCCTCGACGTCACACGTACGCTTGTATCGAGATACTTTGCACACCAAACATGCAAGTAGTTTCGCATGCTCTTTACGGTACAGGATACAGTCATTTGTACATGTATGTATTTTCTGTACGTCCATTCCCAAGGGGAAAACAACCTTTTTAGCTCTGTACGTAGTTTTCGGTATATGGTTTCCCTCTAGAAACATATCATGTAACAAAGATAGGAGCAACGAGAAGCTCTTGTCTCTCCAACCACTGCTTGCCTTCAATTTTAATAGTTCTAGCATGCCGCTCAACTTTGTGTACTTGCAGTCCGGGTACATAGGTTTCTCAGAATCTTCCAGCAACCCAACAAATGTTTTGTACTTCCTATTATTCTCACAATTTTCTTCAACATCACACAACAAAATTGGAAGGAAGAAAATTTCTTTTCTATTTTTATTAAGAACTACTTGAATTCTAGGTGGTTGTCGTTCGTCGATACGTCCTCTTCTAACACATGGACTTCATCAGTCATCTGCTCGACACATGGGCTATTGATAGTATCAGTGATGTCGTTGCCTTCATCCATGTCTTTGGCACCTCTCTCTATGATCTTATCTTCACCGTGACAGCTCCAACATGCGTACCCCTTCATCAATCCCCTCATGATCAAATGTGACTGGATCTGCGAGCGGTTTGTGGAGCTCTTAAGATTTTGACAACTTGTGCATGGACAACAGATCTAACCGTCCCCTCTATTCAAACTATCTTGTTTAGCTGCTTCTAGGAATGTCGAGATTCCCTTGATGTAATCTTCGCACGCACAGTTCTTGACATACATCCACTGTCGGTCCATCTACAAAGTGCGCATATGTTTAAAATTAATTCAAAGATTGTTAATTCATATAGTATAAAACTAATAACTGCACTATATTCATATATCATTGTTAAACAGTAATACCTTACTACTCCATAAAATGATTTTCTTCAAAATTAGATGGCCTTAAATTTACAACTTATCTAACTTGTGTAAGAACTATCACTTGCTACTTGCATTGAATGTTGGTTGCTCCACAATTTGGACAGCATTTATGGACCTGCCACATTATCTTGGTCAGTTTCTTAAGAAAACCGATTGGGTAAAGATTTCTTTCTGACCTTTGTGGTCACGAAGATCAAGACGTGCACTCTCAAACGTTTTCTATCAAAAACCGACACACATCATACTTTACAGTTGGTCTTTTCAGAAAACCAACTGAGGGAAGATTGACCGGTCATGCTCACTTAGATCAAGATACGGGCTCTCTCAGTCGGTTCCTGTCGAAAACCGACACACGTCACACTTTGCAGTCGATTTTCTCATAGAACCGACTGAGGAATTCTTGACCAGTCGTGCTCATGAAGATCCAGATGCACACTCTCCAGTCAATTTGCTCCAAAACTCACCACATGTCACAATTTGCAGTCGGTTTTTAATAGTCACCGGCTGAGGTGTCCATCCAGGAAAATTCGAAATCGGACGAACAAAAAATTTCACAGTCGGTTTGGTGGCGGGAGCCGACCGAGTTATAAACTTTCAATCGGTTTAGGTGGTAAACCAACTGTGCCCATTCGTCTTCAACCTTGGATTCATGCGTGAAACTGCTCTCTCTATTCCATCGCGTCACTTCATCTTCTCTGGTGCCGATTCGCTCCCTCCGCCTCTTCCATAAATAATCTACCTCCGCCTCTTCCATAAATACTCTACCTCCGCCTCCGCCCAATCCATTCCCTCTTGCTCCTTTTCTCCTCCGCCATGGATAGTCCATCGAAGTTATCAGCGCCGCCACCCGTCCCATCGCCCTTTGTGGGTCCTCCATCGCCGATTAATTGGCCATCCAACTACTCGCCTGACGAGAACTCACCGAAGGTGGTGGTCTCCTCCGACGAGGAGATTGACCACTCTGTCGATTGGACACTGCCAACCTCCGACGACACCGATTGGATGACTGATGACTTCCACGGTGGTGCGCCACCGCCAGGCTCGAAGGAGGAGGCTGACGTGGCCGACCACGAGGAGGAGGACGACGACAATGCCACGGATAATGATGAGGATGAGGATGACGAGGACAAGCAATAGGGCACCGTCGCCGCCCGAAAGGGCTACTGTACCGACGACTGCTAGGAGCACACTGACGAGGACGATGTTGGCTGGGAGGACACCGACGAGGACGACGATGACCTCGACGGTTCTAACGGAGGCGATGGCGGCGGCAGCGGCGATGATGCGGCCTCCACGGCAACGACGACGCGATCGGGCCCGCCCAGGAGTCTACTAATTACTACTATGTAATTATTACTGCTACTTTGTATTAATTAGTCCTCAAATATATGTTCGATCTCTGCCTTCGTGTCCAAAAATCGCAAATGTATGTTCTAATGTGTTATGTTTGTTCGATCTCTATCTCAGTGTCCAAAAATCACAAAAACTATTTGACGATGGCATAGCACCCAGGTATCATCAAGGAGGACAAAGCCGGCCTTCTGGACACAGGATGGGTCAGGCCGACTACTCAGAGTCCGATTTCTACACGGGGGCACCTCATCGACTTGGAGTGCAAGACAAGGATAAGTACCTGCCCGGCGACCCCGGATTCAATTGTAACTAACTAGGAAATCAATCTGTAAACCGATCCGGACTCTTGTAACCCTACCCCGACCGCCTATATAAGGTCAGGTAGGGGCCTTCCGATCGGTAGATCCACACGAGGCAACATACGTTCTCGTATTTTTATATCCACATAGCCCTAACAATCTAGAGATCTATTCTCGAGGACTTGCGGCACTCGGGATACAAGCAATACCAACCACCAAACACAGGACGTAGGGTATTACCTCTTCTTGAGGGCTTGAACCTGTCTAAACTTTGTCTCCCGTGTGCACCCATCTGGATCTGCTTTGCTTACGCTGCCCTACATTCAATATTGCCGGATCTAAACACCGACACTATTATTGCCGGTTCTCCATAAAAACCGACTACCGAATGGTTTTCAGCCTGTTTAGAACAAAAACCGACTACACTAAAATGTACATTACAGTCGGTTCGAAAAAATAAATCGGTTGTATAATTCATATAGTCGGTTCGTTCTGAAAACCGACTGAGACGTCACATTACCTTAGCAGGTTAGTTTTTTGCAGTCGGCTTTCATAGATGAACCAGCTGAGGTGGATACCTTTCTTGTGAGTTTTTCAGTAACCGCCTGAGATATGGAGTCCAAGATTGTCGTTTTTGTAATAGTGATACAACATTGTTTAATGGTTATCCTAACTACCACTCTACCAAAGACTATACCACACTCACTAATATTATCTTCTACTCATGGTGGCTCATGGTAGCTTCACTTGGTTGTATATGGGGAGGGGCTGGCACCCCTATTTATACTTATACAAGCCCATAGGATTGGTGCCAAGTGGCAACCATCTAGTCTTCAACTGTAGATATATTTACTATCGAATTCTCTACTAAAATATCTAAGTCTAGATTATTCCTATTTATTCATGGAGAGATTTCTTTAACATCTTCCATGATAAATATCTATGCCTAGATATTTCTTACATTTGCCATGAAGCATGAGAAGTAGTTTATTCTGTAACATTCATGGCAAAATATCTAGTATCTTACAAATTTCTTAATACCTCTAGAAGCTTCTCACTTTGCCATAAAGAATTATCTCTAATATCTTCCATGGTAAATATCTTGTCTTCCAAATCTTCTAGAGTACTTTCAATTATGTATTCCATATTTTCAACAGAACTATTCGTAGCCTAGACTTTACCTGATGTGTTATCTCTTCTTCTCCGAGAGTTGTTGCCTAACAAAAATATGACCAGCAAGTAGTAGCATTTACTTTTTCTAGCATTTTCTTACCTTATTTGGATTGTTCCGTTTATTTCTGTTATTTTATTTTATTTTATTGTGAAGTAGGTCTGCCGGAGTTTGGCCTGCGTTTTGTTCAATGCAATTTGACAACAAATGATACCCATTGTCCCATTATTGGTATATAAGTCTCTTTGATTTTGTGCCTTGTAATTCAATTAGTTTTTCCACAATGGTGGTTAGCTATACCTAATTTCAAAGATGTTTGGTTCAGGCTTGGTCTAGCGCTTCTAGAAGTACAAATAATGTGGATGTTTGGGAGCATAAGGTTAGGAGATTTAGGAAATTAGCTAGGGGATGGAGCATTAATGTAGAGGCTGCTGTTAGGAAATAGAAGAGAAACTTGATAGTTGAATATGATAGTTTAGGTATCAAGTCTGAAACTTCACTTTTATCTGATGAGGAGAAACCTAGATCAAAAGATATATTAGTGGAGGTTAATAAGATTTGGCAAATGGAAGAAACTAAGGCTAGGGAAAGGGCTAGAGATAAAGATATCTTAGAAGGGATATGAATACTTCCCACTTTAAAGCTATAGCTAATCAAAGAAGAAGGAAGACAATGGTCCCTGTTCTTGATGGATCTTATGGCTTGTACAAGAGACAGGGGAAATGCTGAAAATTTCTCCTTCTTTCTACAAAAACTTATTTAGCTTTGAGAATAGACTTGATATTTGTCCGAAAGATGACTTCTTTGCAGAATGTGATAAGATCTCTGCTGATGAATATGATATGTTTTACTATTGCCGATATTGTTAATGAACACAATTCTATTGTTATTGATATTGTTAGATGTACCTGTTGGTCTTGGGTCCCAAGATATGATGGTGTTAGGTTTAAGAATTAGGAAAGAAAATATTGGTGTATATAATGGAATGTCAGAGGTTTTATGCAAAAACTGTGTAGCGAAATTTGTATTTTGTGGAGACATGTTACCTGAGGTGATCTGATTCAAGTTGTAGCTCAGTATTGACATATACTAATCATTATTTTTCCTAATCCAGACTTACGTGGATGTACATAGATTTTTATCAAAATTTCTTGCTTACGATTTGACTAAGGACTATTATGAATATGACATTGGAATAACTTGCACCTACACTGGATTAGATTGATTGGGTTTTTAGTATGGTTGATATATATGGTTCCATTGGTAGGTAACAGTTCTGAGCATTTGAAGTAGCAATGATAATTCCTTTATTATTAAAAATTTGATGCAGCAATTCTCTAAACATTACACATTTGAAGCAACATTTAGTAGTGATCTTGTGGCTAGACAACTATGTAACACCTACAGAGTGATATCAGATAGCTGTAGATCTTTTAGATTGAAAATTATCTTCCATTTGGCAAGATGACGTCACTGCAACACTTATGATAATATGCAGAAGTCAGCTTAGGAACTCCTAAACTTCACCTTGTGATGACCATTCTCCAAGATCCCAAAAGCTTAAGTTGCTGAGGGAAGATAGACCATAGACAATATACTCATACTTCAGCATGGAGGATTAGTTAGATATTACAAAACATACTGCAGTATGCTAATTAGCAATATCTACTCAATTGTAATTGTGGTTTCTTGAAATATATCTCAATACATATGAGCCACATAATTTGCATTCATTACTCGAGACATCTCTGCCACCAATATTTGGATGTTTTTAGTGTCCAGACTTTGATAAGAGAATCACATGCTTTGAGATTGATTGATTCTGCAGGTCCATGCGCGTCACATTAGAACTCCTTATCCCCTTATATTCAGCCCTGCCATCACCTCCTATGATGTCACCCCCCTCTTTCATCATCGTTTTCGATAGTTCATCACTGGTGAACCGACGACAGAGCTCACTTACTATTGCTGATCGGGATAATACTAAGCCGCAAATGTGACCACTCATTAATAACAAATCACTACTTTGATTTGATGTAAATGATCAAATAATTTAGCTTAACACATTATTAATTATTTCCTCTATCTAAAAATATGTATCTTTTTATCTTTAGTCTCTGATATAATATTTTGATGTGATTTTGAGTCAGAATGCACTAGCAAAATTAATAACAAGATACATAATACGGAAGAAATTTGTAAGGAAAATCCAATTATATTGTATTTACATGGTTATAGTCCGTGTGGTTTCCCGTTAAATTGTGATAAAAAAACGGCGACCTACATTTTGGTAGGAGGGAGTAATTATCAGATGGCGAGGAGGGGGAGCGTGGAGGCAGCAGGCTCGTTTCCCCAACGGCTGACTCGCTCCAAGCCTCGAACCCGCTGCGAGAGCACTCACACTCTCTCACTCGAGCTCCTCTCCCACCTAGCTCTTCTCTCTCCGGGGGCCGCCGCCGCCATGGATCCCAACGGCGCCAACCTGCCGTGCATTGTCCAAGCTCTAGCCTCCACCTCCACAGACCCCACCGACGCCGACCCGCCGTGCATCGTCCAAGCCCTAGCGGCGCTCCCCTTGTCGCCGTCTTCCAAACCCCAGGCCCTCCTGATCGCCGCCAAAGACCAGCCGCCGCCGCCCGCCACCAGCTCCTCCAGGCCCCCGAGCCCCCGCCGCACGCGCTCCGGCGGGGCCCCCGAGTGGACGGCCTCCGAGACCCTCGCGCTCGTGGCCGCGGTCGCCGCCGTGGACGACGACGGCTGGGCCCGCTCCGTCTCCGCCTTCCAGAAGTGGGCCATCGTCGCCGAGAACCTCGCCTCCTCCGAGGCGGGAGGAGGAGGGGGAGCCTCGAGACGCGGCAGGGGGAGGACGGCCGGGGAGTGCAGGCGGCGGTGGGAGGCGCTCGCGGCCGAGTACGGGGCGGTGCGTCGCTGGGAGGTTCGGACCGGGGGCAGGTACTGGGAGATGGGCGCCGCCGCGAGGAGGAAGGCCGCGCTCCCCGCGGAGTTCGACGCCGAGGTGTACGGCATCATGGACGCGCTGATCCGGGTCGAGGAGGAGGGCTTGGTCGGTGCTGGTGGTGGCGGTGACCGTGCTGCGGTGGGAGAAGAGGAGGGTGATGAGGTTGAAGTTGGAGAAGAGGAGGATGAAGCGGTGGAGGAGGACGACGACAGTGAGGGGGAGATGCAGGTGGATGGTGCAAATGCGGATGCGTCTGATGATTTGGGTATAATTCTTCTCTCGTTTTGCTTTCCATGTTCATGCGCCTGATATGATTCGCGTGTGGATTGGAATTGCTCAGATATTTCAATGTGGTAATCGTGTGCTTTACTCATGATATTGGTGATACTTGATGGTCAAGTAGTAAAGCATATGTCACATATTAGATGCTTATATGAATCTGCAATGCAATCAAGCAGCATTGGTATGAGTCTGATAGATAATGTACTATGCAGAAAGGAGTTCTGGAAATGAGAGGATATGGTATGGAATTATGATTAACTCGCCTTCATGTACACTGTAAGATGATTCGGCCAGTGCAATTTTCTGCATATGAGCATGGTTTCATTCTCCAAGTGTAGGACCTAGCGTTAAGGTGATTTATAGGTGATGGAGGCAAAAATATTAGCATTAGAATTGTTCGTTGCGTTGTGTTACAGAATGAGCATGTAAAGAATCTTTGTGAACATATTTCTTCTATATGGAGGAGGCTTATATTACCATTTTCTTTTGATATGGTAATAGTTTCGTTCTAGTCGATTGGAGTAGCTGTTCTTCATACCTGGCTGGGACTACAAATCCTGGATGATGATAATCCACAGTCCTATGCGTATAGTTTTTTACCTCGTTTTGATGCGTCATAGGTTTTCATGTATTAGGATATGCACCATTTATCTTTTCCTATCTAGCTATCCTAAAGAAAGAACATTTGTTATCACGTTAGAGTTACTGTCTGTACAATTATCATGCACTTATCTTAATCGTTCATAATTTTCATGAAGTGAGGTGTTATTTCAAAGCCATATTGTGGTAATTTTTAACTGAAGATTGTTTGCATTGATAAAAGATACCGTATGATTGTGAGTAGTCATTAACCTATATTTGGTAAGTCTTCTAGATTTGGAATGCTGGAATTATTTATGTTAATTCCAAAACTATCATGTTTGTAGGGTTCCATATTAAACCGTTTGATCAAGTATTTGAAATAGAAACTTTTAGTATAGACTATTCTTTCGTAGTCAATGTATTGTCTTATGTAGGTCGATAGAAATATCCGGTGACACAATATATACCAAGAGTATGGGAAATTCTGATAATGTAGGTCATATTGTATTGGTTGACAGCCACTAGTAGTAGCATTGCCTTTTAATTTCATTGACATAGCTCTTAGATAACAGTTTGCTTAAAGACCTGTTTTTGTGTTTGTTGAATGTACAAACAGATCCTGTGAGCAGACAGGACAATGCTACATGTTTAGCTATTCTGATGTCCAAATGAGTTATTACCCAAAAATTCTGATTCTTATCATTTACTACCAGTAAGTGTTAATATTTATTTCTATCATGTTTTCCGTTGCTGCTACCTTACTGGCTCTGTGTTCTTTTGTCTAGAAGGCTGCGAGACGGAAACAAATAATGAACCCAAGAAGAGCCAAATCGATGCATGGGAACTGGCCAACAAGCTAAATGAGAACGCACAGCATGTCCATATGATACTAAAAGGAGAGGCCGACGAAGATGCTGGCCAGAACCATGCTCTTACCGATGCAATCTCACCTGACGCAATGGAAACCACTCGCCAGAAAGCCGATGAGCTGATCAAATCGCTAGGTGGGCTCGTGAGCTACTTGAACCAATTCACTGATCTGATCAAGGAAAACGGGTTCGAGGATGTTGTCGGTACGAACTGATTTGTGCTAGGTAAGTTTCCTTTAAAGGGTTAATTATGGTGCCTAATCCTTCATCTCGGTCCCTCTTCGTCTCCTCCATCTCTGTAAATATTAGGCCACTGTAAGATGCTTCTAATCAAATGATGTAGGTTTGCAGCAGATATGGCTGCGTGCGATGGCATCACTATTTCTCATGGCCTCATCACCTTGATTTTTTCAGTGCCATTGGCTAGATCAAAGGATCAGTATCTGCTGTTCTGGGAGGGATTTCGTTTCATTTGGGCCCAGAATACCAGTTAGTGATATCAGATTCTTGTGAAATGTAAGTAGAAGGGGTATTATGAGTTGCACTTCAGAGTAGCAGTCTAGTAAAGCTAAATTGAGCATCTCTATAAGATTCTCTCTGAAAATATCTCTCCGACGAACTTGAATCAGGAGGTGCGCTTGAATAAAAGGACCTGTACCTATGGAAAAAAAAAGAAGTTAAAGGAACTGCATTATTATAGTTTTGCTAATTCTTAGTTGCCTAAAAATTTTGTAAATCTTAGTCACCTAAAATTACACATTAATGAGTCTAGATTGCAGTCTTAGAGTGCGCAACTATAGAAGAATGTTACTGTAATTATTATTCCGTAGGTTATATGAAGTGATGTGAGACGTGGATGGTTCGATGTTAATCCTAAAGTTTAGAAAGGTGACTGAGATGTAGGAAATTTTTAGGTAACTTAAAGAATAGACAATCCCGTATTATTAACATTTGACATATTTTAATGGTGAAATCAGTTGAGTTTATCTGTCCAACGCTGTTCGTTCCTGCCCTAAATCCTAAACAAACCAATCTTCCTCAACCCTACCGTATGTCATGGTATCATATTTAATGTTAACTCTTTATGTGGAGTCAGCAAAACAGACAGTTTATTTATGCTAACCCATGGATGGAACACGAATCTGTGAGCAAATCGCATGGCCAGAACTCTGAGCAGTTGCACGGGGAAATCCATCCTAAATATTTATACTTCGATCTATCTCGAAACAAACCATCAACAAACAACCTGACCGTCCTCCCCTCCAATCCGATCCAACCACAGAATGACGCAGAAAAAGACCGCGGCAACAAACACTTCAGTTCGACGAAGCGCTCTTCCCCGCCTATTCTTAGCCGCTCCTCCCCTCGCGCGTACGCGCCTTTTCTCCCCACCACCTCCTCCCTCCCCGACCCCTTTCCTTAGCCATGCACATGCAAAACGCCATCGCCTAGCCGAGCGAGCCTCCTACCACCACCACACGTACGCGCGGTCATCACCGCCACCGTCCTACGCGCAGCGCGCGCGCGCGCGCAAGGAGCCCGGCCCGTCGGAGGAGCGATCCGACGTGTCGCACGTCTCGCCGCCGGCCCCATGGCGCGGCCGCGGCCGCCCGGACGCCTCCGCCTCGCCTTCGCCGTCGCCGCCGTTGTTTATGTTTGTGTCTGCGCCCCGACGCCCGCCGCCGCGGGGGACGACGGGGGCAGGACGGAGGGCGACGTGCTGGTGGCGTTCCGGGACACGCTGCGCGGGTCGGACGGCGCGCCGCCGGGGCCGCTGCGGTCGTGGGGCACGCCGGGCCCGTGCCACGGCAACCTCTCCTCATGGTACGGCGTGTCGTGCCACGGCAACGGCAGCGTGCAGGGCCTGCAGCTGGAGCGGCTCGGCCTGGCCGGCGGATCGCCGGATGTGGGCTCGCTCGCCGTGCTCCCAGGCCTCCGCGTGCTCAGCCTCTCCGACAACGCTCTCACCGGCGCGTTCCCCAACGTGTCAGCGCTCGGCGTGCTCAAGATGCTCTACCTGTCACGGAACCGCCTCTCCGGCGTGATCCCGGAAGACACGTTCCGGCCCATGCGCGGCCTCCGCAAGCTGCACCTCGCCGGCAACGACTTCTCAGGCCCCGTGCCCAGCTCCATCACGTCGCCGCGGCTGCTGGAGCTGTCGCTCGCGCACAACCGCTTCGACGGCCCGCTGCCGGACTTCTCCCAGCCGGAGCTGAGGTTCGTCGACGTCTCCCACAACAACCTCTCTGGCCCCATCCCCGCCGGCCTCAGCCGCTTCAATGCCAGCATGTTCGAAGGTATATAGCCAATCAAAATCCCTCCTTGTTTGTTTCTCTCCAGATAGCAGCAATGAATTGTTTGATCAAACCGAATCAACTATTTTCTGTTAGATAATGAATCATGAGTCACTATGGATTGATGAAATAATAAAAAATTGGTCGGAAGGGGAAAATGTTAGTGCCTATCATATTTATTGAGCTAGATCCTCACGTTCTTGACCATCAATTAATTGATTTGCGAAGAACTGTGCGTTTATCTGCAGGTAACAAATTCCTCTGCGGCAAGCCACTCAACGTGGCCTGCGATGCCTCGTCGGCGCCGACCGGCATGTCCACCCTCGTGATCATCGCCATTGTGCTCATCCTCCTCGGCGTGCTGCTCGCTGCCGCGGGCATCGCCACGGGCGTCCTCGGCCGCCGGCGACGGCGGCGGCGGCGCGCGCCCCGGACCGACGGCTCCGAGACGCTCGGCAACGGCGAGCAGACGCCGTCCAACCCGAAGCTCCACACCGCGCCGGCCGTCAACATCAGCCAGGGCGCCAGCGCCGGCGCCGCGGCCGCGGCCGCGTCCACGTCCACGTCCAGCCGAGGCGGCGGCGCCCCGGCGAAGCGCGGGCCGCGCCGCGACGAGCACGGGCGGCTTGTGTTCGTCCAGGAGGGCCGCGTGAGGTTCGAGATCGAGGACCTGCTCCGGGCGTCCGCTGAGGTGCTGGGCAGCGGCAACTTCGGGTCGTCGTACAAGGCGACGCTCCTGGAAGGGCCGTCGGTGGTGGTGAAGCGGTTCAAGGACATGAACGGCGTCGGTCGCGAGGACTTCTCCGAGCACATGCGCCGCCTCGGCCGCCTCGGCCACCCCAATCTCATCCCCGTCGTCGCCTACCTCTACAAGAAGGAGGAGAAGCTCCTCATCACCGACTACATGACCAACGGCAGCCTCGCCCATCTCCTCCACGGTAACAAAATCAATTCTTGCAAAATCACAGATCATGATCGATCGATGAATGCTTAAAAAATTAATCTTGAAACTGAATTTTGTTTTGTTTTGGATTGTGGTTAGGGGGACGTGGATCGATGTTGGACTGGGGGAAGAGGCTGAGGATAATAAAGGGGGCGGCAAGGGGGCTGGCGCACCTGTACGAGGAGCTGCCGATGCTGACGGTGCCGCACGGGCACCTCAAGTCGTCGAACGTGCTGCTCGACGGAGAGCTCCGGCCGGTGCTGAGCGACTATGCGCTGGTGCCCTTGCTGACGGCGCAGCACGCGGCGCAGGTGATGATGGCGTACAAGGCGCCCGAGTGCGTCGCCGCGCAGGGGAAGCCGTCCAAGAAGAGCGACGTTTGGAGCCTGGGGATCCTCATCCTCGAGACGCTCACCGGCAAGTTCCCGGCGAACTACCTCCGGCAGGGGAGACAGGGAACCACCGACCTCGCCGGGTGGGTGAACTCGGTCGTCACGGAGGAGCGCACCGGCGAGGTGTTCGACAAGGACATGGCCGCCGGCGCCACCAGCAAGGGCAACGAGAGCGAGATGCTCAGGCTGCTCCAGGTCGCGCTCGCCTGCTGCGAGGCCGACGTCGACAAGAGGTGGGACCTCAAGACGGCCGTCGCGGGCATCGAGGAGATCAGGGAGCCGCCGGAGCCCGCCGCCAGCGAATCCTCGTCGTTGACGAGCGACGGCGAACCGCGATCATCATAATTAGTACGTACCAAGGTTATCAAAAGTTGAGATCAAAAGTTGAGAACAACTCACACTGATCAACTGAGACAAGGGTTAATCGATTGCATGCATGCATGCATGCATGGTGAAACTCTCAAGGCATGCGATGCGTGGGCGGGATCGTGAGCTTGATTCGACGCTGTGACAACACTATGCGTTAAATAGGATCGTGGTATTTCTCGTAATTATTCAAGATTTACGATTAAGGATATAAAGAATATTATACCTGCTCACAGATAACAAAAAAGAAAATATGGCCTACTTGCTGATTTATAAGAATTAATAGGCTTCAAAGCCCAGAACATTACCTACAAGCAGAAGATCCAATAGAAACCTACAAGAAAAGCTTGAGTGCGGTCGTAATCCTAACACATCGTCGGTCGACCGTCTCCTTGTAAATTTCCTGAAATTGTTGGTATAGCAATAAGTACACGGAGTACTTAGCAAGCACATTAGAAATTTTCTATTTAAATACCATACATGGATTTTTAAAGTAAGGGTATAGGGTTTTACATCATTTGGTGGTTGCATAACCCTAAACTCTGATTTATCAGTAAAACTATTTATTTAAAATATTTAGATTATAAAGCGGTTGAATTTTAATAACCCTGTCAGGTCATCACCACATTCAATTAATCATCACCAAAATTCTACTTATGTCTTGTAGTAGGATTTACCATTAAACACAACTTCATTAACCGAAAGCATGGTGTATTCGAATATCATTTGTCATGACTCTGTAGAGTTGCTCAACTTTGCCCACACAATACATTCACTTCTTTATGTCAACCAGTAATAAACACACTCCTATTGGTGTGTCGATCACTCCTATTAGTGTGTCGATCAGAGGTGAGATAACAAAGTTTTTTATTTGCTCTATTTTTTGAAGTTTCTACCTAGAAATACGAAGTCACTCGTTTCCCGGGAGCCGACTAGGCCACGTGTTACCTTCATGATCCGGGATTTGAGTGTATTATTTTTGTGATTCTCCAACTCGAGGCATTTCACTCAGCTGCTCTGTAGGCCTTCTAGAGAATAGAAACAGCAAGCCAAATCTGTAGTTGTTCAGTGGATAGAGCAAATTACTAAGCCAGATTTGATGAGTCAAACGTGTGATTGAGCGGATTATATGTTTATTACTTAGCACAAGGGCCTCGTCCTTTATTTGCCCCAAGTAAGGTAATCAATCACATTATCCTTACTCCACATAAGGGGCATGACTGCACAATCAACAAATGAAAGGTTACATCTTTTCTGTCCCCTACCGTCGGCAACTTATTTGTAAAACCACTTACTCCAGCGCTTTACCTAGGTTACAAACATTTTCTAGACATAATTTTACCTAGCTTTTAATAACGGTGAATGATACTGATATTTAATTAATCATACTAGGGTTATCAAGGTGAATATGGCCTCTAAAATTAATAGGAGTATATTGGTGGTAGGAATTAATTAAATAATCATGTCATTCAAAATTACTTTGACAATAAATAATCATGTAGGAAATAATTAACTAAACTAATAATATATAAAGTATCATGCATGTGGGTTCAACATGAACAAAGAATGTGACTTGTCGGTTATCCCATAATGTTCAATTGAGCCAACTTCTTCTGGACCTTCTCCTCCATTGTCATTAGGCTACGCGTGATACCCTTTTCTATGCACGATGGATGCAAGCTGGGAGCAAAATGTAAACAAATTTGAAGGAGAGAGTTACTCGGAAAATAGTTGATTGGTGGTTGGGGTGTAAAGGATGAGGAATTCCATGAAGTGGAGTGAAAAAATGGATTTGTGGCGTCCAGCCGATTAAAATCAGTATAAACTTATATTTTCTGTTTTGTATAAACAGTAATGGACTGGGTATTATTCATCCGGGTCAGATTGAGTGAACAGTACCAAACCCGGATGAGTAGTAGTGGATCAGGTTTTATTCACTAACGGGCTGGACTATGAACTATGTTGAGCTGAGAAATAGAAGGAGAGGCTTATTGGGCCAAGAAGTTATGGCCTGGCCCAAATGGCCTTTGTCGTTCGGGAGGAACGAACAGGAAACAGAGGGTCTTCGGCAGGGACGATTCCGTTGGCGGTGGTGGTGGGCAGCGGAAACGGAGGGCATGGGGAGCATGAGTTGACTGCCGAGGTTCCATTTTTGCAGAGAAAGCGAGGCGTTGTTGGAGGATTTGGGCATGGCGGCGGTGGCAGTGGTGGAACAGGGGAGGCACGGTAGTGCAGCTCCGGTGATGCTCTGACCAAATTGGTCGGGTTTTGAGGGTCTTGACTGTTTCAGGAACTCGGATTAGGGACTAATTGGATGAGTTCGTGGACGGTGGCGAGTAATCGACAAAACTTGGATCTCACTGAATTTCGGGAAGACGACGACCTGTGTGACGGGTTCGTGTGGCAGAGGAGACGGGGCTTGAGTGTGTGTGCAGAAGGGGGAGAGGGCCGCTGCCGCGCGGGGATTATAGCCGTGGTAAGGCAGTTCTGCACAGCGGCGGAGCTTGGTGGCGGCAGACGCGTGTGCGCGAAAGCGGCTCAGGGTGATTGTTCGCATGCAGGTGCAGTGTGGCGCGGCGTGCTAGGCGGTCATGGTGCTCCTGCTCTCACTAGAGCTCGGCGGTGAGGTGGGCGGCGCGGGCCAAGCGTCGAGCAGCTGGCGGGCGTGTGTCGCGCGGCGCGGATGGCGCGGTGGGAACAGCAGCGGAGGCAGGGCGAGGTGAGGACGAAGTCGCTCGGTGACGGGGGCGTGGTGCTGGTGTGTGCTCCAGACACGGCCTAGCCGACCAAAGGCAGAGGAGAAGCATGGGCTGAGGTGGGCTAGGAATTGGATTGGGTTGGATTTTGGATTTTGTGATGGACTGGGCTGAGGTGAGTTGGACTCGAGAGAAGATTGGCTCAGATTAAGCTGGCCTAAGTTTGAATCAAATTCAAATTTAAATTTGAATTCGGATTTTGAATTTCTCCAGAATTCAAACGAATTCAAATTTTAAAATTTTCAGGTCGTCACAATCTACCCCCATTAAAAAGAATCTCGTCCCTGAGATTCAACTCCAGCAGGAAACTAGCGCAAAAACTCGCTGCATAACTAATTTGGGTTCTAATCAGAGTATCTTGGATATCTAAAATCCGAATGACATGGTACCATCATTTATCCTTTATATCACATACATATCTTCCACCTCTAGGTCTCTCTAATCCAATTTTTGATGCTACCAACATGGCATTCCCTATTATACTGCCAACAAACTATGATCACTTAAAACCAAGAGCAAATCTCGACCTCCACCAAATATTTGATAATTTAATCCAATTTTAAGATCCGCATTTGCTGATACCATAACCGCACGTCTCAGTCATGATCTAGAATTCTTATAGCTAATTAACCCGATGATCTACTAAATCCACCAATATCAATTATATCAATATCGGTCAACCGAGCATCAATCTATTTTTACCACCAATCCGTTGCTATTATCATCTACTTTAATAATCAACAACACCTTCTGTCATCCATTTCTAGGTTAAATCCAATTTGAAGAGGTATTTCCATCAAGAACATAGCCATATATCTAGGGAAAATCCAATAACCTCTTATATTCTATCAGATCTCCACAATTTCACATAACTTGGTTATTCCAACTAAATTTATCCAATAAATTCCATTATCCTAAGTAATCCACCAAAATTATCATGCTATTCCTAGTTTAAATCCGATATTGGGGAAAGTATCATCCGATAATAATATTGCATATCTAGGTAAAATCCGAAAATCCTTTATGTTTGATCGATGATCCAAATCTCACATATCATGATCACTAATTAATTTCATCTAGTTATTAAATCCCAATTTATTCCACTAAAATTCAATTGGCTCCTAGTTTAAATCCAATATTATCTTGATTTTTTCTAAGAATCCAAAGCTTGCTCAATCTGATTATTTTGGCTAATGTCTTTTAACAAACCCTATAATTTGATAAATCCACCAAAATTCCATGTCATCCCTGATTTAAATCCGGTATGATCTAAGTAAATAAAATCCAATAATGTTACGTATTCCACTAGAAAATCCAAAATTTTACACATCCTTCATTGCTTCAACTAATTCTATCCTATGAATCCAATATTCAGATTATTCCACCAAAATTTCTGCTTCACTCCTAATTTAGATTCGACTCTTCTGTAAAACTCTACTGATAGATAAATCATGAATCCAAAATTTAAAAAATTTGGGTTCTCACAGATGCATTGATCGATTTGATGAAGAAAGAAAATATATACATTTGAGCCGAGATGGTACATTCATGCATGGTACGAGCTGGGGTTGTTTTATGGTGGGATTCATGCCTAATTTCGAACGTGTAAATTGGTTTAGCTTAATTCGTTGTTAAAGAAGGAATAAGAAGGTTGCACGCGGCGATGTTATGTTAGTGTGTAAGAGTACATTGATTCCTTGGTTTTAATTTTTCTATTCTTTCACATGCATTCCATGTAGAAGTTGTTGTATAAACTTTTGGAGTATGGAACCTGTTCATAGTGTCATATGTATCTGGTGTGCGGCGGGAAATCGTGCGTCCACGTCCCGTAAGACGCGGTATGGCCTCCGTAATTCCAAACTGACACTCCTACATAGAATATACGATCATAGACAGTTCATCAAAATCATCTATACTAATCATGATCATAGATGGTTGATACATTACAGACGAGTTATTTTCAGACTATCTATGATAATTTATACATTACAGACAGTTTTTAGAAGAAAACAACATCATCTGCAATAACATCATACTCATCACAAACGTGTCTTTCTTTTTGAACCATCTGTGGATTTTGAAGCCCAAATTGACCATCTCAACCCAAAAGCCAATTTAGCTATTGTGGTATAAAAACTCAGAAACCCTAGCTCCCTCTCCCACACCCGCACCCTCTTCTTTCTGCCACCCCCACAAATCTATCACTTTCCCTCTCTCCCTTCCCCCCTCCCCACCCTCACTCTCCCTCTTCCCACCACTCCTCCGCCGCTCTCTCCCTCCTTCCACCACTTCTCCGTGTGACCCTGAAGATCCGTGCTCAACGACCACTGTCCACCATCTTCGTGACGACCGCGAGGGAGGAACTCACAGTCCGCCGCCCCTAGAGGTCCGCAACCCCCTCCTCCACACCTTCGACGTTGCGGCCCCGAGCTTGGGGCGGCCGGATCCGGCGGCGGGGCGTCATCACCAGCTCCAGACGGCCAGAGCTAGCCTCGATGCATCGTGATCCAATGCCGCAGGGATGGCCAGCGAGATGGCGACTGAACTCGGTGCTTTTTTCAAAATTTGACATCAAAGACAGGTGAGAACAGCTAGTCTGTGATGTAACTTGGGTCATCATAGACCCTTACTCACAGAAGGGTAAGAAAACCGTCTCTGATGACGTTTTTCACTCGTATGTGATATGGCTTTTTTTAATAATGTAGGTGCAAGTTGTGGACTATTAGGGAGTGTTTGGTTGGAGGCTAAAGTTTGCCACAACTTGCAATGCTTGGCTAAGAAAATTAGGTTAGTGTTTACTTCATGCCACAACTGTGGCCAATCATACTTTTTTAACCTTTTGGCCTATGTGTCATACACTCATTTTTTTGGGCTAAGCATATCATACTTGTGGCTTCATTTTTCTTAGCCACAAGTTAGCCAAGTTAGACAAAAATGTTTAGCATGCTTAGGCATTCATAGGCTTCAACCAAACAGGTCCTTAGACTCAATTTATGGTTATTGAACTATATTGTGCTGAGCTTATTCTATAATATATTCTAGAAAAATAGTCATAAAAATAGTAAAAACATGATTAGTCAAATGATAAAATAGGCAAAATCTAGTTCGCCAAACGAGATTAACATATAATCCACCACAATACCAAACACGTCCTTAAAATCTCAAATATATGGGGGGTGTGTGTGTGTCTACGGTTACAATCTTGTACCACTTAAAAATCTCTATGTATATCCCCTCCTGCATCCCTTACCACCTCCTTAAAACATATGAAACCCAAAAAATTACCTACCTAACAAAAAAAATTAAAATTTAATAAACTTTATTCTTAAACCAAGAAAACCCCTCCTCTACCCCTGCCTCACAATTTTCTTTGCACACCTCCCATCACATCTCCCTCATTTTGTTAAGGAGTGCTTGCTTAGATGGATATGGTTGATAAGGGCAATAAATTAAAATGAATATTTTACAAAGATTTTGGATAGAGAGACCCGACCAAAATGACCGAATGAGGCCACGACACTCTGCTCGTCATGTGATGGCACGTGAGCATCGTCCCCTCACCTCCCAGCCCCCATCGATCCATACGAATCTCTCTCACCGCTCTCTCTCCCTCCTTGCTCGAGACGCAGGCGGCAGCTAGGGTGACAGTGCCAGAGAGAAGGGCATGGCGACACCATTCGCTTGGTGAATGCCAGTACCGGAGCGAGCCAGTGCTCATGCGCCACACCCTCTACCCCTTCAATCTGCTTCCTCCGTTTCTCCATCAAATACCTATACATCTTCATGGCTGGAGTCGCTGTGCCCGCCAACGGGATTGGTGGCAATCCTTGCCCATGGGCATATTCATCACAGACGGGCCAGTTCTACGGCCCGTCTGTGATGACCTGATTCCTAGGTGACCTTGCCATCTGGGCTATAGGTTATGACAGACAGGCGATGTGATGTTGGCCCGTCTATGATGTGTTGTCATCACAGACAACTACTCACAGGCGGCAGCAGGATTCATCTAAGATAGCGTTTTGGGCCTGTCTCTGATGACCTGTTTTGTAGTAGCGATTAATTTCTGTTGCAGCTGCTATATGCTTCGAGAAAGATATACTTGAGACATTACTTTTTTCCTTTTTGCGGGCAAAGAGTTACTCCTAATTAGTACGTTGAAGACCACCTTCAGTGATAAGTCGCATTCGTTTGTGTCTGTCTTATGTGTAGATTCAGCACTCATCTGGTGTAGTATTTAGTGTCATGCGACGAATGATACGTAATGGAAAATTGAGTCCAGAAATCAGCCGCTACTACTGTATCCCATTCAGTTGTTAGTGTTGTTCTGATGGTCTCTAACGAAATAGCGCATCGGTCATGCTCGACTCTTGAAAATCGTTGCTGGGATTTGAAGTAAATGTTGGGCACCAGCAAGTAATGAACAAAATGGAATTATAAGTTACATGTATAACATGCATTGCAGTTTTACACTTAGCATTTTTTTTATTCCCTACCATGTCTACGCACCATATTTTGAGAGGAGGTATCATAACCAAATTGTGCATCCTCATCCTTCAATCAAATAAAAGAACGACTTATCTCATTCTACTTTTATCCTTCTAATCAAACAAATATTAAGCTATCCACTTATATAACCAAATAAAAAATTAATTCATCTTATCCACAAAAAACTAGATGGTCTAATACATTATTTTTGCTCTCCAAACAAATGCAACTTAGTATTTCTAGTAATTCAATAGCGCATGTTGCCATTAGTCCCATCTTTTATGTCGCCCTCGAGCTGCAACCCAGGTGCGAGGAGGAAGAGGTGTGAAACAGGTTAGAACAGAGCTTGACTGAGAGGGGCGACAAAGATAAGGGTACGATGCAAACCGAGTACCACGAAGTAACGGCATCTACAATAGTGTGATGCACCACACATATTCATACAACACCTACTGAAGACTGGAGTCGTGAGCTTAAAAAAGATTGACGAATTCACCACAGTCGCCCCACTATCGACGGGTATGTTACCGACCATTGAAGGAAAAATCCGCCTTAATGAGATGTTAAACCTAAGGTTTGATCCTTGGTGAATAGGGTATAACCACCTACATTAACCATCCAAGCTAAGCTTGGTTCTCAATAGTATATTTATTGTTGTATGCATATCATCTATATTTTACACTCATAAATAGTGACGTCTATAAAAACTACATACCGAAAGATCATTATCGTACGTGCCCTAAGGCAGATCCAACAATTCTCTTTAAAAAAAAAGGCAAGTCCAACAACACTCGGCCAGGCGTTGCGGCGGAGCTTGTGGTGTAAGCCGAGCCCAATGACGAAGTCTCGACTTTCTGTGGTAATTTGCATCTGCTAATTAGGCCAAATCTTAAGTATTAGGCTTAAAGTTTTGAAACTATGATGGACTTAGAGTTCTCTTTATTTTGTTTTCTGAAGGTGCGTTGGATTTAGAGTTGATTGGTCGCAAGGCACCAAGGGGCTTATTTTTTCCGAAAAGATTTTTTCTTTATCTGAAGGCGTGTCAGACATAGAGTCATTTTTTTTCTTGAAAGTAGGACATAGAGTTAAGGTAAACTCTTTTCATCTACATACCGATCCTTCTCCTTTGTAGTCATCCTCTATAACCGTTGATCTTTCAAAATCCGGCGGCCCAAAACAATCCTTGTATTTACAAAAATTTGCCACCGCCCTTAATCTATTCCTAACTTTTTGGCTTGTCCTTTTTTTCAGCCTCATCTCCATTGCTCATCTTCTCCCCCAAATCCTACCTCCAGCACCCATCTCTGTTGCCCACTTCGTCCTCCAAATCCTATCTCCACCACCTCCCCATTCGCACGCTTGAATTTCTCCACCATGGGCCCTGTGAGATCTCGCTCCAACGGTCTCGGCTGGTCCGTTACAGACCCTGCTCCTCCGTCGAACGCCTTCGACCGACGTTGCTTCCTGGACCTCTAATCCTCCATGGAGGTGGCAAGAAGCGGTCGACCCAGGGCCTATTTCTTGGTATGTTCTTTCTTTTTCTTGTAATTCACCCTTGTTCTTGGTTGATTTGGTTCTTGATTTGGGCCCTTATTGTTTCTTTTTCTTGCAGATTTGGCAAGCATTGAGAATCATTTTATCCCTTGCAGAACTGGCCAATCAAGACATGTTCTTCACCGGCTCTTTATCGTTCATGTTCATGTTTTAGTCTTGATTATGAATATGTATACTGGAGTGTTCATTTTTTGTAGTAGCAAATAACTGATCTCTCCCCAGTCCTAATTGATGTGATGTCAATTCAGGATTTTTCACGCCACCGGATAGTGGTAGAAGGAGAGACCGCTCTGGTGGAATGAGCAATTCCTACGGCGCCACTACCAACAGCAACAACGTGCCCAGCTATCGTGAGCTCGTGCCCTGTTGCGTCACGCGGACGACGACGAGCGGCTCTGTGGCACCACGGCAGAATCGTCACGCCTACGGCGCTGCCAGACGGTGGCCAAGACCGTGCCACCGTTGACACCGGTTGCGCCATTCCGACGTCAGCCGCGAGCGCACTGCGACCATCCACGATGTGCGAGCTTGGCACTGGCGGTGACGATGCACAAGAAGCCCAAGACGAATGATTGTTGTACATGAGAAACAAATGATTGTTCTACATGAAACAAATTATTGTGGTATGGCAAACAAAATACTTGGATGAATGAAACATAAACAAATTAGATCGGCAAGCGTCTGCTGCAGGTTCTCCATTAGTTGTTGATGGAAACAAGTTATTGTTGTACATGAAACAAATTATCGTTGTACAAGAAATAAAATGCCCGGATGAATGAAACATAAACACATTAGCCTGGATGAACAAACATTAGTTGTTGTATTGGTTTGACAAATTTGTTGTGCAAGTTTGAGTAAAATATTTTCCTCTCGCTACGCAAATGTTTCCACGTTGCCATAACAGAAGGAGTCCACGATGCCGAAATTCTAGTGATTTGAATCATAAGTTTTCTAAAAATCCGGGATTGAATTGTATATATTCCATTTTTGTATTGGTTCAAAAATTTTGTTGCGCAAGGTTTAGTAAAGTGTTTCCCTCTCATTATACAAATGTTTCTATGTTGCATTAACAGAAGGATAAAACTCTACGTATTGCATACAGACAGTTGTCCATGTTTCATATTGTCACTACAATTGTTTCCTATAATCACTAAAATTGTTTCCAGTAAATTTTGCTAATCCTGTTTATTGCTAATCTTGTCGTCACATCCAACGGCTATGACCTGTGCCGATAGAACGCACTTGTAGCATTGGCCTAGAGTTAATTAGTCACAAGCCACGGAATGGCTTCCCTTTTTCTTTTATGTTTTCCTTGAGCGGAATCAGCGGCAGAGGAGCCCATAGGGTGGAGTCGGGCGCCCGCCCGGCGTAACCAGCGCCGCGAGCACCTAATGTCCCACCTCTGCGCCATGGCCGCAGGCTGCTGGACCGCTCGAGCTCCTCGGATGAAGTCGCCACAGTCATGTAGTTATTGATTTCATCTAGTATCAAGTACTCTTATTAGTGTATGGATTATTACGACTTAGCATTACATTTTTGACATATGATTTTGTGTCTGTCCTATCAAAAATTTAGACCGTACTCCATCACTGAGTGAAGTTATGTATCCTTCTGTATATTGGCGCATCCATACAGGAATCACTAATTACTACAGAGGGTTGCTCAAATTAGACCTACCTTAATATTTCCTAAATTTTCCTTGTTGAGAAAAATAATTCCAAGATGTCAAGTGAGACTTAAAATAGTTAATGACTATGGTACTTACACCTTAGTTTCAAACATTTTTAAAATATTTTTCTTTCTCACTATTTTGTTACTCCCTATATTTCCGACTAGTAGGATGATTAGTGGACGGTGAAGAGGCATGTGCAAAGTGTACAGATACACTATAATCAATCTCATGGTTAAAAGAATGGAAATTTTCAGACGTGATGTCTTACAAACTTTTGTGACTGGTACAATCTGTCAATATAAAGACAAATAACTGACGAGGTTCAAGGCATATCATTCCCTCCGAGGGCAAGCAAAATCTCAGCCATCCCGAGAAAGGAAAAGTATAGAATTTCTATTATAAATCAAGAGAAAATAGAAGTATCTAGGCCATTTATTTTGGTTAAGCTAGATTATAGTGGTGCAAATTATAAGTATATAACAACTAACAACAATCAAGCTTTTTGTCCCAAGCAAATTGGGGTAGACTAGACATGAAACCTAATAAAAATTATAAATTATAAATATATTATAAAGAAAAAGAAAGAATGATCTACTTTCATTATTTTGGTGGGTCACGTCATGACAATATATATAAATAAATAGTAACAAAGATGTGCAACAAATACAATTATATTTCCAACAGTAGACATTAGAATTGTAAAACAAACACGTCTGTTCATAATATCTATCTGCGCAATCACGCGGGTTATGATTTCACTAGCTGTGTTGACACCATAAGTCAAAATAGACCCTATTAGAAAAGGCAAAATCTTTGTGAGGACTTTAAGCAGGTTTAGCATGATATTCAGCTACTCTTACCATGTCACCCAAAGAGCCACAATGGGTCTTTTGGTGCATGCTCCACTGAACCACTTCTGCAGCAAGTTGAACGATCTAGCAAGCAAATCAGTACATTTATGTCACACCGGAATAAAGTGCAAAACAGTTAGGCGTCGCCACTTTGTTAAATGCGATGCACTATGCATTATATATGGTGACATATTTGATATTCCTCTTCCAACCCATCATTTTTTTTTGTTAACAAATCATCATATTTTATTTGATATTTATTGTAAAAGCGCAAGCATACCCGGTTGTGATGCCAGCTACATAGATCAGTGATTGTGAAGCCAGCTCACTCAGAGAGTTAAGTATATTTGCATCGAGGGAGACACGCTTAATTAGACTTCGCTTTCTGAATTATATCACGTGCAAACCTAATATTGAAAAGACACCATATCATGGTGTATCAGGTACATCATCCGCACTCTATATATACTAAGACATGTCTGGAAGACAGAAATTCTATAAAAATCATATTGAAACTCTCTTTAATTAAAATTCACGGTGAATTCATACGTTCCAAACAGAGCGGGCGCATAGAGACGCCTCAAAGGCGACACTAACGGCGACGTTCAGCTGCACAGCACCGGGCAGCGTGGGCCATGAAAGGCATATATAAAACTAAAAGAGCACAGCTACAAGTAGTGGAAGGAACTGAAGCAGAGGGGTGAAGCTTTTTTACCTCTGTACGTGGCATATTCAGGTATCAGTGGCTTGCAATCTCTTCAGTCTTTACATCGACAAAGTGATAAGGAGAGATTTTTTTTTCTGTGCTTATTTGGGTCAAAGAGTGGCATCGCAAAAGATACACTTTATTTGTTTAACCCGTGATAATGTCTAAATGCTTGCCGCATCAGCTATTAAATGTGATTTTGACAATACGAGGATAAATCAATGGTTTTTATTTCCCATCTTTTGATTTAAGGTGATTTCTTGAAAGCATAGTAGTGTGCAGCAGTAGTGCAAAGCTTCAACTTGGGCGCTATATTTCAGTTTGATTTGATCCATGTAAGTCCAAGAGCAGTTGAGCCAATATTAGTATTAACCTAAAACGTACTCCCTCCATTCCGAATTAGAAGACGCCTAATTATTTGTCCACCGTCCCGCAAAACAGAGTGCCTAAGCCTAGCCTGCGGCATCCTCTCAAAAATGCCCCCAACACAGCCTGCCGCATGCATGCGCTTTGAATGCCCTGTGGGCAACGCTTCGTGATGCCATTGGCTGCATTAAGGCTGGCTGGCATGCGTGTATGAGAGCAACGAGGCGTTTTGGCTAATTAACGAGGGAGTAATTAGGGGTAAGATTGGAAGAAAATGAGATCTGGGAACGCTCCTTGGTCTCGATGAAATTGTTTATGCGCCCTCCTTTTCGGAACGGAGGAAGTATTATTGAGTGTTTTTATATTGTACGAGTGCAATCAATGTATATTGGTGATGAAGAGTTGGTGGTTTCTTTTATAGTAATTCTTAAACTGGAAATTTTGATTATCTATAGTATAGGTGACTGAAATATTTTTAAGTTTCAGCCAATTCTTTTCCTTCTTTCGATCAGAATCATTCAAGATCAACATGTATAATAAAGTACATCTGATAGACTCAAAATCGACTGAAACTTATTAAGATTTCAGTTGATTGTGCACTAGCAAAACTGTTAAAAAATGCATATAGTAATTCAATTGCCATGTCTAGTTGGAACAATAATGAAAAATCAAGAGGAAAAAAAGAACTTGCAAAAATAAAATATATATTAGAATGCAGTCCTCCGTTATTCATCCGAAATTTCCTCGTTAGAGTTTCATAAACATTAAATAGCTCCACTAACCAACTCGAGCTTATTTTCAAATTAAGGTTAGAGACTATATGATCCTTTACTTAAACTTTTTGGCTGTCACATACATGTCAATCTCATGTACCTTGTCTGCTCAACAGGGAAAAGAAAGTCCTTCATGGTTGGTTCACAGTGAACCCAGATCAGAGGAAAGCTTTCTGAACCGTAAGTCTCGAGTATATTGGACATGCATGACGAGGGCTGTAAATTATAATTTGTTAGGTGTGCCGATGAGAAGACGTAGACAATGACAGATGATGTTTTAAATGGGTGCCACTGCATCAACAAGCAATATTATTTCCTATTTTTATAATTAAGCTCCAGAGGACACTATGTGTTAAGCATGAGCATAATAGGCTTACATCTGGTTACTGGTGTATGGCACCAGAAGATTTCCAAAAGATTTCTACTATTATCTTCGTTCTTTTTATATTTATATGTAGTACAGTTTCATACATCGTCACGGTGTAACCAAAAACACACTTGACCACTGCTTTACCTAACTATATGTCTATATGTTAGTAAAACCTGAAAATAACTAAATGATGTAGTTTTCAGGTTAAATCCATTAGTATCACTTCCGTATGACAAATCTAAATAGTTCTGTGTATATCAGTAGTAAACAACGCATTCAAACCGACATATATTCGAGAACAGAGAGAGTGCTCGAGTTCCAGACTTATCTTTTACTTTATCAATCATGGAACCTGTTTGAAACGCATTAAATTCAGATAAACAATTCAACGCAAGTAGGGATGTATATTTCCCGCACTAAAAAGAGACATTGGAGTATGCATGGAGCATATAAAACCTTGATAAAATTTTCCAGTAGTTCGCTGTAATATCTCTGTTTACTACACATTTCAACGAAATTCACCGGGATCTCAGCCGGAGCCTTAAGGTACGCGTGGCCTTTTGGTTTTGAGTGCTTTTTGGCATATCATGATGATTACGACTTTAAGCATTGGGTTCCGGTTGTAAATATAGCTATAGTAGTACTTTATTTTCTCTGCTTGATGATAACATCTGCAAGTGACATGCAATAAACTTTGGCACTTCGCCCCTCTATTCTTTTCATGACGATCATGACACAGAAATAGAGACCCGTCCACATTGGATCGATCGTACGAAGATATCTTTTCTTAATTTGCCAAGTGCTTTCAGAAAGTTCACGAGCCTTTTATGTAAAAGGAAAATAATAACTGAGAGTAACAAAGAAATATGAGAGAAATTAAAAGAAGAGCAAGCTAAGATGGCTGAAGAACTAATTATATTCCATAAATAGGCAACCAAACAAAATTCTAGTGAAACTGCCGGAAAGCAAGTTTGCAAGTATAGGTGAACATGGAAACTCAACTATAACTGGCAAATGCTGAATAAACAAGCTACATGTAACACTTTCTTGCACATCACATCTAGTCATTCACACACAACTAAATCCACTAAAAAGATCATATATGAATGAAGCCAAACTTCACAAATTAAGCATTGGTTGAAACCGCCAGATGATACACTGGCTTATCAATTTTTTTATCAATGTAATCTTAAAGAATTCTCAGGTACACTAAGAAAGGACAAGTTCTTGATTCTCATTGGATAATTAATATTATTGTGGAATGTTCTCCAATTATGAAGAAATGTATGGAGCACAAAATAAAGAGCTCCCACATGTGCAACCCCCACTAATTAATAGGAAAATTAATAAATAACAAACCCCTTTCTTAACTCCCCCATTCTCCCATTTCCCCTTTAAAATCCCTCCCACCACCATCTTCTCTCTTCCCCTCCTCTCTCTCTCCTTCCATTAGTATCCTTGATCAGTGAGAAAGAAGTACCCTCAACAAGGGGGAGGGAAGAGAAGAGAGATGGGACAGTGAAGAACAGTACAAAACTCAAGAAGCCCATCATCATTTGAGCTAAGGCGAGAGGATGGTGAGGTCTCTTGAGCCGGAGCAGAAGGCCTCGTCGTCATTCGCTAACCTCCTCTCCATCTTCCTCGGTGCCAACTCCTCCGAGCCGAAGCCGAGGCGGAGCTTCGACGTCGGGGGAGTCGTCGGGCTCGGCATCGTCGCGGCCATGGGCTCCGCGTGCCTGACAGGCACCGAGGCCGAGCCGATCGCCATCGGCGCCGCGGCACGGCGGCGCGCGCGCGAGGAGGCCGAGCTCTCCGAGAGCTACACGTGCGTGATCAAGCATGTGGCCGACGGCGGCAGCGTGCGGAAACGCGTGTACTTCGGGTTCGGCGACGGTGGCAGCTGGCTCGTCGAAGCCGACGAGGAGGCGCTGGCGAGGGCGGCTGACTTCTTGAGCCGCTGCTGCCTGTGTGACAAGAGGCTTGATGGGCTTGACATCTACATGTATAGGTGAGCAACCAACCATTTCATATAACAAGGAATCAATAAGTGAAATAAATTACACTGTGCCATTTCGAAAGAAAAAAAAAGCTACACGATGCATGTTTCTTACATGATCATATTAATTTGTATAAACTACATTCCTACTGTTGGTCTTTATAATTTTTGAGAATTTTAACTACCGTCCTTTAGAATCTTCATTTCCTTTTTCTTTTGCGTTTTTGGTTGTGTGGACAGTGGAGCTGCCTATTGAATTAGATGAATAGCATATCTTAAATTCTTCATTAATTAGGCGAGAAATTTCTTCTCTTTCTTTTTTCAGAGACCAAATTGCTAGAGGTGGGCCTGAAGTTGAACTTTAGAAATATCAATGTACTTAAGAGTTCAGAGTAGCCATTTAGTGGCCCCTTTTGCTCCTCTTTTTGCATTGTCTTTCCTTAGATTTTTGGTTGATACTTGAGAGGATGTTATTGTTTTGTATTCCTGGAAGACAATCTAGTTTAGTGGAGGTGCTTCGTTATGGAAGACAGCTAAGTTGTAATGGAGGTAATAGTAGTTAGTTTATTTAACATCATGGCAAGTCAATTAGTACTCCTCCTCTCAACTTAGCATGAAAATATTTTTCTTCTAGCTCCAATTCAAAAGGTATTTAAGGGAGAGGCTTGCAGATAAACTCGCTCTTCTAAACTACCAGATCTTACCAAATTGTTTCGATATCAGATGCAGCTCTGGACTCTGGTTACATAAATTTTGAAATTGCAAGCATAGCTTCTGGAGGTTTACTTTATAATAGTTTCAAGATTTTGTCACAGGCAACAGTAGATTAACCACTTATTTACCTCTCTTCTGTACTTGGCCTGCAATTGTAGAGGGGAGAAAGCCTTCTGCAGCTCCGAGTGCCGATGCCACCAGATGCTAATGGATGACCACGCAGAGTACAACTGTGGATCTGAAGCCCTCAAGGCCAATGATTACTCGGCCTCGCCGTGCTCTGCTCCAATGTCCTTCTCTCCTAGCGTCGCCGCGGCCTAGTCGATCGATTGCATAATGTCGTCAAGCTGCGCCTCAATTCTGTAGTAGCAAAGAATATAGAGACGGAAAAGATCATTTAAGAAAATGAAACATATAGAGTAATTATTAAAAAGCTTGTGAGTTGTGGCTTGAATAAAAGAGAGGAAGAAAGTTTTGGGGTCATGTCACTGCAAGATGTTAAGCACTTTTGAGTGTGCTTGCATTTCTCTGTACTGAACGGAGGTGAGATTAGCAGAGAAATTTGATATAGTGCCATATTCTCAAGTTTCAGAGAGAGAAGTGGTTAATTTGCTGCATGTTAAATGGTTAATTGGCTTGGATAAATATCCATGTTCTTATAAGCAACGTGTTCTGATGAATGGCGAAATTTATACGTTACATCTCAAATTCCAGTTCTAAACTCTGTTAAATCACAAGAAAATCTGATTTCATGAGGTAAATTCCAAGTTGTGAATTCAGGTATAGTACAGTTGCATACTTAAAGAAAAACTTACCCGATCTATCCCAGTCACAACTCTGATACATACAGATGGTACATGCGTGTTCATGCACATCGCAGGTGCCTAGCTAAGATCAACTTGCTACTTCCACCATGGATCCCCATTATTGTTCACGTACCCTATGCCACTATCAGATCAATATTCCCTTGTGTCATCAGTATCAGTCGGTGTCATCAGTTCATCACGAAACATTGGATGTTTAAAATTCAATCTTTGTGACATTCTCCTGGCAATATTCATATACACAACGCTATTAGGAAGCAAGAAAGCTTAGCATTTCGTCAAAACCTAATAGCTAATGTGTTCCATTATTGTCCAGGTTTGGGTTTGCAATGGCGGTTACCAAATTATCATGACCTATTTTGATGTAATATTGTTGTCGTTCCCTCATTAGTAAGTTGAAAGTACACCGATTGTAGATAAGTAGAAAGTAGATGCGCTGCGTTCATACTGACCTGGGAGAAAACTGCTCCCGGAGTAGTGTATTGGAGGAAATTTGAGCAAAAAAATATCATCTTACCAGCTACATAATTAACTTCTATCATCATACCACCCTATATTACTATCGCTCAACCAAACAAAGATCATTACACTACTACAGAAATCATTTGTACAGACGGTTCGGAACCCTCGTGCAGGACGGTTTTTCGAACCGTCTATACGAAAGAGTATGTACAAATCAGGTTGTACATATGGTTTTTGAACCATCTGTACAAATCGAATAGCACAGACGGTTCCAAACGCCATCCACATCGTCCCATCCAACCACTGGAATTAAATCGCACAATATGCTTCCAGTGGGATTCGATCCCGCAACCTCGTGTTGTCCAAGCAAGGGGAGTTGCCAGCTGAACTAGGGTGAGTATGCAATACAGACGGGACGGCTTTCCTCTTAACTAATCCCTACGACTAAGCGGGACGCTTCTAGTGCAGATAATTCTAAATTTGGAACCTTCTGTATAAATAGCACAGATGGTTCCAAGTTTAGAACCGTCTGTACTATCAGATTTGTATATACGGCTCCAATTTGGACCCGGCTGTGCTATTTGTACAAACGGTTTCAAATTGGAGCCGTCTGTACTGTAGCTCCGAATGCTAGTTTTAGAGTCCAGATCCAACCCTAGTTTGAGAGGTTTTAGTAAAACCGCCATAACTTTCTCATACGAAGTCCGTTTTGGGTCCACGACCACTCAAATCGAAGCTTACGACGAGGCGCATCCGATAAAAATACACGTGTATACACGTGTACCCGTCTTAACCCTCAAAATTCAGCTTCTAGGCGGGGACTTTTTCACTCCGGAAGTTTTTCCATTACTTTTTTTGATCTTGCGGAGGGCATATCTCCTCCACTCGGACTCCGAATTGGGTGATTCTTATTTCCCTGGTTAGCTTGAGCCGAGGACTTGCTTTCCACCTTAATCCTAGCTTCTGCCGAGCACTTTTGTTGAGGTGTCATTTCCAAAATCTTCAATTTCGGGTCGGGATTTCCACTAGTCGTTTCGTCGACTTTCTCGGAATTGGCTTAAAATTTCTAGAGACGTAGAGTTTGGCCTCCCGCTCACAGTCGTGAAAACTGTTCGACAATCGGAGCTATCAAACTCCCTCCCCGACGCTGCCACTTTCCTGCCGCGGCAAGGAAATCTGCAGTTTTTCCTGCCGCGGCAGCAGCATATCAACCAGTCTTGCTTCATCTGTTTGTACAAACGGTTCCAAACTTTGAACCGTCTGTCCTATTTGATTTATACAGATGGTTCAAAGTTTAGAACCATCTGTACTGTTTACATATTTGTACAGACGGTTCCACGTTTAGAACCGTCTGTACTATTCGATTTATACAGACGGTTTCAAGTTTAGAACCATCTGTACTGTTTACAGATTTGTACAAACGGTTCCGTACTTAGAACCGTCTGTACTATTCGATTTGTACAGACGGTTCCAAGTTTAGAACCGTCTGTACTGTTTACATATTTGTACAGATGGTTCTGAACTTAGAACTGTAGAACCGTCTGTACTGTTCGATTTGTACAAACGGTTTCCAATTTGGACCCGTTTGTGCTATTTGTACAGACAGTTACAACTGTAGCGTCCCGCTTGTACTCATTTTCTCAAACGGTTTTCTTTTGGAATCGTCTGTGATAATATTTGTACAGACGGTTTCAAAAATCCGTCTGTACAAGGACGTCCGTTAAATGGAATCTGTAGTAGTGTTATCACGCTATCCACAGGCAGAATCCCAGTATGGACAGGGGCCGAGTCTGCTGCGATTTGCTTCAGTGGTATCTTGAGCATAATCATTCACATCATGGAGAACAAATCTCCGAAAAATGCTCTCAAGATACGGCACACGCAAGAGGCTCAGAATATGAGATGTCAAAATTATATGTGATAAGACAACTGACACCACAAAAGAGTTGCAAAAACGCATCAGCCCCCCTTTCAGGGTAATGAAGCAAATGAAGGGAAGCTCACCAGCATGGCTGTCATTTTTCATGTTCTTCGGCAGGCTGAAGAAGATCAGCATGCATGTCTATCCGGCATGGAAGGTCAGTTGATGGATATTAACCAAAAAAAACAATGGAAAATATCAGAGTTCATCGGCTCATCGTCTGTAGCAGAGAAGTAAATGAGTGTGCATCTGCTATTATGACTAAATACAAGTACAGTTTATGAAAGTAAAGCAGTGGGCTCCATGTTCAAGAATTCAAAGTGTTTCAGAATTAGCACTGGAAGGTGACAGGATATGGTGTTAAAATGATCATGAGTTCTGATAGTGACACTACTATTTTGCAAAGGACATTCGCATGGTCAACTCATTGTAAGTGCACACTAGGTGCATAAAAGTTCCAAAGATTTCTCCACATACTATATGTTAACATGGTGGGCCTGATGGCATGTTGCCACATATGTACTAGCACAAGCTAGAATCCATATCTCCATCTTTCAATATATTCTGTAAGGGGGAAAACAAGGACCACGGCATCTAGCAAGAACAAATCAGAACATGCTTTCTCAACAGAAGCCAATTTCTCCTGAATATGGAATTTGGAGAGATATGGTTGAGAGGCAAACTCCAGATAAATTGTGCCTTCTTTTTCTATAAAACAGTCCACTGAAGGCACATAATATTCACTAATCGACATAATACAGGAAATCAACTATTTTATCTGATCTTATATTCTTATGCATTTACATTGTGCTAATCCGATATCGAGGCAGCGCAAAAATCTTTGACCCTTTGTTCTTTTCATTTGTCGTTAGCTCAGTAGAAATAAATACACCTCTAAAGTTGAAGGGTGTCAAAAGGAAGTTAAGCCGCTTATTATGAAGAATGCATTCAAACAATTCAAGTAAGATAACTAGTACTTGTAGTCTTTCCAGATATGATCCAGAGTTCAAACTAAACCTTATTGCTGCAGAATGACACCTCAAATACAAATACTTTTTGCATGCACAAATGCAGAATAATACATCTCTAACTGTAATGTAAGATGCGTATAGGCCTGGGAGCTTTCCCTAAAATGGTTCTTGTCAGGCTAAGAAACAAAAGGAATATGGTAGTGGCATAATTCACTGCGTCTCCATCAGCAAGCCTAAGAAAAAAGTTATGTAGATTGATTTGAACAGGACATACAGGAAATATTGTAACTCAAAACATGTGGAGCACTGGAGATCTTATTGCTTGAATAAGACAGCAAATTCCATGAGTTAATTAACAGCACCATATCGCAAAAATTGAATGCAACCTTACAAATATTCAAAAAAGTGTTTTGCTGCCGCAAGGAATTTGTAATACCCACCCATCATAGAATGGAACACGAAATGATATGCAAATCCACTCGTTCAATTTAACTAGCATCTTTAACCTAGTCCTCATAGGCCATAGTGAGTATATGACAATGCCAGTATGGAGCATCTGTGTAAAGCATTCCAAAGAATTTGTTCCGTATCCACTCAAATGATAAAGCTTAAAGAACTAAATTTAATCCATCAGTCTTCTCCACAAAAAATGAAGAGCTGATTTGTCTGTACTGAATGCTTCGTCCTTTGTTCTAAGAACATCTAATCTAATTCGTTATTTATGATATGGAAATACATGATGTTGCCTGTACCAGATTTTTTTTCCTTAATGCAATAAGATCAGGCATATACATATTTAGCACATGAAAAGAACTAGTGCATCTCGAAGATTATGAAATAAATAAATACAATAGGAAATACAAAGAATTTGCACTGAGGTAGGAGGTCTGGGTGTACAACCCCAACACTCAAGCATGGGTCATCTCGGTTCGGATTAGGGTGAATATTCTTATTAATTAAATTGATATCTAGTTCCTCCTAGGTATCCATCATGTTTTTTCTATTTCAAAGAAGGGAAAATTGGCCACAGGACACTCATCTTTTGTGTCATTTGTTAGATCACACTTTTCTTTTCTGCCTTTGCTCCAGGACACTCCAAAAAATGGTAATTTGCCAAAAGACAAAGTAATGAGTATTTTAACATATTGTCAATTGGGATGAGAGAGAGAGCACAGGAAATGTCTCTTTTGCCCCTGTCCCTTCCAGACCTCAAAAACATCCCTCTCTAGACCTGCTAGCCCACCATGCACGCAAATAACCATGTGCATGTATGCAGCAATATATGGCAACTTGAAAATCACAGAAAAAACAGCAGTTAACAGGTAAAACAGCAGTTAACAGGTTTAATGACATGTCCAGGTTCAATGACATGTCTAAATAGATGGCATCACACATGCCCTACCATATTGTCAACTAACCAGTGTGTAAACCAAAGCAATTGTTACCACAAGAGCTAAACAACAATCATAAGGGCAGCATACATGCTAATCCACATTAAAGAAGAAAAGATAGTCCAGGTTCAATGACATGTCTAAATAGATGGCATCACACATGCCCTACCATATTCACAAATTAACAGAAGATGGCGGACTCCGGCGAGGCGGGAAGCAGTGGACTTCGGAGCGGCTCGGATGGACCGGCGGGAGGAGCTCGGGAGAGGCGGAGTGAAGGCGGCGGGGCACCGGGGAGGGCTCGGTTGGGGGCGGTACTGGAGCGGAGCAGAGGTTGGAGAAGGAGGGCTCCGGCGACGCTTTGGGTGAGGAAGAGGGCCAACGGCGGAGCTTGGGAGCGGATGGGAAGTGGCGGCGGGATAGGGGCGAGGCGAGGCAGGCCCGAGATCCGGCGACGAGGGCGGCGAGAGGAGAGCTCGGCTCAGGGTCCGGCGACGGAGGAGAGGGGCCGGCGACGGGAGCTTCGGATTTGGGGTCCCGAGCGACGAGAGAGCGAGGGCGGCCGGGGGAGGCGGGCACTGGTGCCGAGGCGGGGAGGGCGGCGCGAGAGGAGCTCCGGCGAGTGAAGCGGGGCGCGGCGGAGGAAGCTTGGGGAGGGGCTCGGCCGGAGGGATGGCGAGGCGGGGGAGCTCCCGGGGGAGGGGCTCGGCAGGAAGCAGAGGCGCGGCAAGGGCTCCGGCTACCGGCGGGGTACCTCGGTGGTGAGGGCTTGGCGAGGTGAGAAGAGAAAGGGGGCCGGCGGAGGAAGATGCTCCGGACGACGGCCTCTTGGCGGGGAGGGGAGCGGCGAAGGCGGGTAGCTCACGCGAGGGGAGAGCGAGCGGCGGGCTGAGCCGAGCGGAGCGGGGGATGGTAAGGGATGGGAAGGGATTTAGGGATTTTAGGGATGGGAAGGGATTTAGGGATTTTGAGGTCTGGAAGGGACAGGGGCAAAAGAGACATTTCCTGTGCTCTCTCTCTCATCCCAATTGAGAATATGTTAAAATACTCATTACTTTGTCTTTTGGCAAATTACCATTTTTTGAAGTGTCCTGGAACAAAGACAGAAAAGAAAAGTGTGATCTAGCAAATGACACAAAAGATGAGTGTCCTGTGGCCAATTTTCCCTTCAAAGAAAGATAACATGATTGGGGAGACCGTACTGATGTCAGGTTTTTTACTTTTGCTAAGTGAGCAGTGTGCACAAGCATTATGATTTTCCTCCTCCTAAAAGAGACATGCAAGTATATTATGAGTTTATGACTGCATCATCTCATTAACTCCGTGTTAAAATTCAAAATCTAAAATAGATCTAAAGCCAAAATCTGTACAATCTACTCTACATACTGAGAGTTCAACTATGGAAAGGATAGCTTTGTAATCAGGCGTTCAAGCAACTCAAATTAGGGAACCCAATAAGCAATAACAATAGCACCCAGCTCCCCAAATGACATGACCTACGGGCTACCATAGACATTCAAGGTAAAAATCTAATCGGCACTGCAAGTTGCGGTGGGTGATGGCCACCGCGCTCTATTTTTGACAGACAGATGGGTCGATGGCCAAGCTATCAAGGATTTGGCCCCACAGGCCTTCAATGCTGTTGGCTCCTGGATCACGAAGAGACGAACTGTGTATGACGCCTTAACCGCCGGCAGATGGATCAGCGACATCTCTAGCTCCATGAATGTCCAAGGCATTCTGGAATTCATTCACCTTTCTGATTTGCTGGATGCCTTCGTTCTGACCCCGGGATCTCAGGATCAATTCACGTGGCGCTGGTCGGCATCTGGTCAGTACTCAACTTCGTCAGCATATACCGCCCTCTTTGCTGGGATGGTTTGCTCTTCGGTTGCACTCTCAATTTGGAAGGGATGGGCGCCTTTGAAGTGCAAGGTTTTCGCTTATCTGGCAGCGGTCGATCGATGCTGGACGGCAGACAGACTGGCTCATCGTGGACTCCCTCACCCCGATCGGTGCCCCCTTTGCGACCAGGCAGACGAATCAATCTCCCACCTCCTTGCAAGCTGCGTCTTTGCTAGGCAAGTTTGGCACAGTGTTCTGTCGAATTTCAACTCGCAATCCATCACACCAGGTCCCAATGACCGGTTCAGAGATTGGTTCGAGGACGCGGCAGAGCGAACAGGGGAACAGAGGATGAAGGGAGCGAGGTCGCTTATTCTCCTGACGCTTTGGAGCATCTGGAGATTGCGCAACGATTGCATCTTCAATGGAGCTACACCATGCGGGCCGGCTCTTGTGGACACAATCCTGTGCGAAGCCAGCTACTGGATGCAAGCCGGGGCCAAAACTCTAAGACCCCCTTCTTTTCGGCTTAGGCTTGTGCATAAGCCGACTTGAGCTTAGCTGTCCCTAGAAGCTTCGGTGTGGGGAAACTTCCCTCCTGTTCTTTTTAGCTTCTGAAATTTGAGCTTATTTCCTATATGAATTGTGCAATATCTATAATACCCTTAGATAATAGTATTCCTAATTTTTGCATCATCTCATACAAGCATACAATCATGAAATGTTTTGCATACACATACAACTGATACAAGCATACAAATGCATCCACCAGTGGGGGAGCTAGGGACCGGACAGGAGAGGCCGGAGGACGGGGAAGGGAGGCGGTCGTCGTCGGGGCTGGCGGCGGGGTTGCTCGGGACCGGACAGGAGAGGGCAAAGAGAAGAAGTCGGCACCGACGAGAGATCTAGCAGCGGAGGCGATCTTGGCAACGGCGGCGGCGGGCAGATCGAAGCGAAGGGCCGGGGGAGGTCAAGCCGAGCTCGCCGGATCTGCGGCGCTGAAGGGTCGGGGGAGATTGGGCCGACCTCGCCAGATCCGGGGCGGTGAAGGGGCGGGGGAGGTTGCGGCGAGCTCGCCAGATCCGAGGCGGTGGAGGGGCGAGGGAGGTCGAGGTCGCCGGATCCGGGCGAGCTCGGGACCGGCGGGAGCTTGGTTGCGGCGGCGGCGGGTGACCACGGGACCGGCGCTGTGGCGGGGAGGAGGAGGGCGGGGGGAGCCGGAGCGACGGCGGTGGGGGTGCTGCCGGCTGTGGCGGGGGAGGAGGAGGGCGGGGGGAGCAGCAGCACCGGCGACGGGAGTTGGGATCCGCGGCCGTGGGTCTGGGTGTGCGGGGGGTGGGTGAGGGCTGCCGCGGGACAGGAGGGATGGGGAAGGGTTGGAGTGGCAACTCGCCATAATTACATGGGCAACTTTGAGGGCAATTTCGAAATCGGCTCCACCATAAGCTCGGGAAGCTACCCGATGGCAGCTTCTTGCTACCAACGAAATTCCGAAGGGGCTTACTCCCACCGCCGGGCCTTCTTTTGGGCTTCTGGCTTCTTGGGGCCATAAGCCAGCCAAGAAGCCCAAAAGAAGGGGGCCTAAGGAGGCTGCCACAGCATGCCAGGCCACCTGATAGCGTCTAGGGCTAGTTGAACCCCCTTGTATATTCCAAGCCCCTAGTGCCCATGTTTTGTTTTCTTCTCCTCCTCCTTCATTCTTTGTTCTTTATTTTTCTTCTTCCCCTGCCATGCTTTTCCTCTTTTTTTACCTGTTTCCTATACTCCTTGTTCCATAGCGTCTCTTTCGACGCTACTTCTTCTAATACAAAATGGCAAGCACCTTGGAGCGTGCTCGAGAAAAATAAATAAACATAAAGCATCAATGCTCACTTGCTGCAAACATATTTAAGCTTTCAAAGTTTGAACTGGATCTGAACCCTTGAAAGTAGTCAATCTTTAACTTGCTGAGGCTCACAAAGCAAAACAAAGGACATATCACGTGAAGAGAGCATAATGCAAAGCACAAAATGAAATATCATTGCAGTTTGGAGTTCTAATTCTTCCTTTTGCATTTTCACTAGCCTGTAGAGTTTTCAGCATGTCATTATTTATTGCCAGAAATGCAGTAGAGAAAATCCTTTAGCACTTTAATTTATAATACATTATAGCAGGCTTGATTCTTCAGCCATATTTGTCCACATAACTTTACCACTAATTATTAATTGCTCTTACTCTACAGCAGAGCTTATATGTGCGAAACATCATAGGTACAAGTTGAAGGGAGAATATTGTTTCCCACTAATCAGTACAATTATGCAAGTAGGGATCACCCCACCCCCCCCTCTCCCCCACACACACCCACCCAAAAAAAACACCTTCTTTAGCACATAAAAGTACTAAAAACTAAAAATGATGAATCATTGCATTATAGTATTCTTAAAAAAACTTCGAACTTTCTGTGCGTTTGCAGCCACCAAGTTGTCTTCTTTTACCAAACCCGCACAGCAGTCTATGAAATACTCCTACCAGTTCATCTGTCAGATAAACCCAATCTTTATCCAAGTCACTTATTTTACCTTGATCTCATTTGCTGGATATGCAGCTCTAAAGGTCTTCAAGCCTCTTGATAAGTCAAATACTCTGAAAAACTTAGACTTGTTATTTACTTCTGTATCTTCATCAACTGTCTCAAGCATGGGTACTGTTGAAATGGAGGATTTCTCAAGTACTCACCTATTGGTTTTGACAATTTTAATGTTCATTGGTAGTGAGGTATTCACTTTGATGCTTGGTCTTCTTCATGAGGGCTAACTTCAATACAGAAAAGTCGGTCGACAGAAGAGACCACTCATCTTATGTTGATATTGAATCTATTAATTCTACAAACTCTGGTCCCAATAGCAGCCAGGGCATGAAAGTTATCGTGTCATTTTCCGAACTCCACTTGGCAAACAAAGAACATGTTGATCCCAAGATTATCGAATTTTTAGGTTTTGCAGTGATGGCCTATCTTCTAGTAATAAACTTCAGCAGCTCCTTACTTATTTACCTCTACCTTAACCTAGTATCAGATGTACAAGAATTTCTGAAGAGAAAAGGCATCGGGATCTTCATATTCTCTGTTTTTACAGCTATCTCCTCGTTCGCAAATTGCGGCTTCACTCCAGTAAATGAGAATATGATTATCTTCCAGAAGAACTCCGTTCTGCTATTGCTAACTATTCCTCAGATAGTAGTAGGAAATACATTATTTGTACCATGCTTAAGATTCATGGTGTGGTCATTCAAGAAGATTACTGGAAAAGAAGAATGCCATTTCATTCTTCAAAATCCAAAGAACATTGGATATAAACATGTTATGAGTACCAGGAAGTGTGGTTATTTAATTTTAACTGTTGTGGGTTTCATCATGCTGCAAACCATATTGTTTTTCTCGTTGGAATGGAACTCGGAGGGTTTGCAGGAAATGAACAGCCATCAAAAGATAGTATTCGTCTATTTCAATCAGCCATGCAAGGCATGCTGGTGAATCTGTTGTGGACCTGTCAAGCCTCTCTTCAGCAATCATAGTCCTATACAACATCATGATGTAAGTTCCTTTCCTAAACTCCCTAAACTTCTCCTAGAAATAAAATAGTCATTATGAAAAAAAAATTCTGGATTACTGCCCCCTCAGTAACTATATAGTAAATTGCCTGACCATGGAGCGAACATACTCCCTCCTTTACATACATTCGTCAAATAGTGCTTCTACTGACTAGGTTTGATAATATCCAAATATATCATACTTAACTATAGCTAGATCTCATATTATAATAGAATGGGAGACATCAGATAATATAATATATGGTATCATTCAGATGAATTATTGTTCAGGTGGACTTTTAACGCATACTTGCACCAACTTGTATTAGGTAACTCCCTGGTTACACTTCATTTTTTTCCCCAAATATGACGATGAGTATTCCAAGACTGAGATGAGAAACAACAGAAAAAGGCTATTGGAGAATTGGATCTTCTCTCAGTTGACTTATTTGGCTATCTTTGTAATGCTAATTTGCATCACTTAGCGAGAAGCATTGACCACAGATCCACTTAATTTCAATGTTTTCAGCATATTGTTTGAAGTTGTCGGGCAAGTCACTGAAATTCGATGTATTCCTCAGATGCACTCACGGTTTTATTTCATGATTAAACTTCTGGCTCTGATGACTGTTGCAGTGCATATGGAAACGTGGGCTTCTCAGTTGGTAACAGTTGCAAGAGGTTACTGAAATACGATGTACACTGCAAGGATGCTTGGTATGGGTTTGTTGGAAAATGGAGTGACAAGGGGAAATTAATTCTGATCATTGTCATGGTTTTCGGGAGGCTTAAAACGTTCAATATGAAGGGAGGAAAAACATGGAAGCTTAGATAGCATCGATAATGTGCGGACCTAATAATCCCATATATGTTGTATAGCTTATTATATACACAACAAATTGCTAATGAAAGATTCGAGACTAACGTGGCATAGAAAAGGTGAACGGTACTTGTTCCCATCGTCACTTTTCCTTCACAGAGAAGCCCATTTCCACCTTCTTGTGCTAACTGCTAGTAAGAATATGAATAAAAGACAATAGTACAAAGATACTAAACACACACCTACAGGAGTGTTCGGTTGCCATTTGCCATAGGTAGCTTAAATTATGCACATCACAATTGTTCCCTACATCAATGCCTAGTCACTGAGGCTCGATACTTTATCCTCCAGAAACACACTATTTTGCATCCATTCTCCACGCATTCAGAAAGGGGAAAAAAATGAGTAATTTGGAACGACTAACATCACAACAAAAGTTTAAGACATCAGAATTGCCGGTCTCAATCTTACATCAATAGATGCGATAAACGCAGTGCCGAATGCACAAGTATAGTGCCTGAACAGGCACACCAAATTTCAGAAAGAAAAGGAATGCACAGGCATAAACCTCCTCCGTAGCTTCAGATAAACTTATCAAAGACAAAAGGCAAACAAGACATAGTATGTGATTAGTGAGGGATGGATATGCTCAGTCCAACTATGGCACATTCGATGCATGAATAGGCATAGCTAACACAAGCAAGCATCCCAAGATAAAAACACAACTTGGAGCTTCTTCCCAGAGAGTGACCTAATCAAATGGTCTCTTCCGATTTGAGCAATCACGCCGCATAACGATCGAGCGGAACAGCGAAGGGAAGTGGTTGAGATGATTAACCGTCTTGTACCCAGCCCGCCTTGGGCTTGTAAATAATCTTTTTCTATCTATCCAATCCATCGAGACGCAAGCTTTGCGTTTTCTCGAAAAAAAAACCGTCTGATTAGCGGGGCGATATCACGAAACGTACCTGTATCTCATGGGGCGGAAGCGGCGGCGGAAACGACGAGGCGGAAGGGGGGGGGGCAGGGGGGCAGCGCCATGGCGGCGGCTGATCAGCGGGGAACCGCCGGCAAGTCGCCGACGCGCGCCCAGTCCAATTCAGTTGGTTCACGAGCGGTTGCTTTGCTCGGCCCAGTTAATAAGTGTGTCCAGTACCTGAGTGGGCTTGGACCAAGTGAGCCGCGAGACCTGACCCACTAATCCTGCGCAATTCTTACCGAAATAACTTTAAACGTTGGCTAAAGGCCGGTTGGCTGTCAGCTGTCGTTCTGCTGACATGGAAGCTTGACCTCCGTGAATTTGTACGATTTTGTCACCATCCTCCTCCTCTACTACTTCTCTCACCGCTGCGGCTCCGTGCGCTCGTCCTACCGCCACCTTACCCCGTCGGGCCACGGTGAGAAGAGATAGATTGAGAAAACGTGGAGGCTGAAGAGTCCGATCCTATTGCCAGATGCCTTAATCAGACCACTCTGAGGTGCACCCTTAGACATAAAATATTTTATTATCGTTTTGTGGACTAATTGGTTAATTTCTCTAAGATTTGTTTTTATGGCTTAAAAAGATTGTTTATGAACGTCCCACGATCCTAAATGGAATATATCTTTTTCTTTACTATCTTATCAATAGGAGTTGTTGAGACGCGGTCTATCCACGCCTGCCACCTTTCTTAACTATATTACTAGAAAATTTCCAACAAAAAATAATAAATTAACTAACTGAAACACAATGAAACTTTTATACAAACTAACTTAATTAACCATCTCATAAAAAATCTCTAATTGAAATTGAGCATGACACCGAGCACAATGCGATCGGTTGTATTTTTATCCGTAGTAAAGCATAGATATTTAACCAGTGTTAATTATAGGTTTTGGTCTTTCGAACATTTGTTTCAAAAAGAAAAAATTCTAACGCGTTAGTACAACCTCTTCTTTTCAGAGGATGCACATAGATGCTTGTAAGAGATGGGCTAGCATGATTTAAGCTAAAGTCCCTTCTTTTTATGTTCATGCTTCAAATGGTCTATTCCAATAGCCCAAAAGCAGAGGAAAAACATCTACTAAAATACCTGGTCACCATGCATCCAACTCTCCTGAAATTATGTCCATAATTAACGTGTTATCTTTCAAATTCGTTCATCACATTAACTTATGGAACACGTCTAATCCATGTGAAGTGGACACTATCAAACTATTAGTACATCAAACCTTAAATAAATAAATAAACGACGAATGCGATTAGTGAGCGAGCACTCCTGAGTTACACCTGATAGCAACCAACCTCCGTCACCGTCTCTGTCTATCTTCTCCACATCTGATGGTTATCGCTGAAGGATCTGTCACAGCTTCCTGACGTCCCCTAACATACTTCTCTTCCTTTTTATCGACGCCCTCATCAGCACCGCCCACCTTCCTCCGCCAACTCCTGTTGATAGTGGTGCTGCTGCGCCACTGGCCACCGCAGGCCATCCTTGCAATTCTGGAGACATCGATAAACCTCCTCCTTGGAAATACGTAAGACAAAACCTAGAACACCAAGTAGATGTCCTACGTCCAGCAAACAAACGGTCACTGATCCTCGCAACTCACTGTCTGCCTATAGTTACTTGGAAGCTTCGAGAGCAAAGCATGAGCGAAGAAATAGATACATCAAACAAACAGTGAGAGAAGTCTGGTGAGATGGGAACGAGAGCAAGAGGACAAAGCAGCCAACTCGGCCAAGTGCAAGTGCGTCACCCTGACTCGGACTCCCTCCCCCCTCCTGCCCCGTCCCAACCCAACACCTCCTCAACTCAACCCGTTCTCACCGGATCCTCTGCGGCAAACCATAACCCACAAAAGAAGGCTCTCTCTACAACCGCACCGCACCACGCCGGAGGCCCATCCGTGATTCGTCCCATGACCATCCAGCAGCGCCGCGACACGTGTGCTCACGCCAGGACAAGCTGCGCCCCCACGTGGTTGCAGAAGATCCGAACGTGCTGACGCGGCGGCGGTGACCACACGACGTCGCGGCCTGCCCCGGACGCCGTGCCTCCGTTGTCACTGACATCCGGGACCCACCAGCAGGTACCCCACGTGTCAGTGGAGTGCGAGTAGGATGTCTGGTGGGTGCAGACGAGGAGTCCACGTGCTCAGCATTCACGTCCTCAGAGGTCGGCGCGGATCCGAATCAGCTGCCATTACTCAATGGTGGCGAATTGTCTAGAATGCCCCTCGATAGCTACTAACTGGTGCGCGACGTGGTGTCCGGTTCTTCTTCCCGCCCGACCTCGTCTTTTGGTTTGGTTTGGTCGCGAGGGAGGCGTGGCGGTTTGAACGTCGCCGTAGTGTTTCCATGTACGTCCTTGGCATCTTCTTGCTAATTACCTCCCTACTAGGGATGGTAACGGCGCCCCAATTTCCCATTCCCTGCCCGAGGATTCGAGAGTTTTTAGCCTCATGGAAACACTATCGGAAGAACAATTGTCCATACCGGGTATGACATGTGACTAATAGGTAGGTCCATGGTGTATATGTATGTGTATATATATGTGTGTGTGTAAATATGTGAACTAGATTATTATGTGAAGCTGTGAGCTGAAAACCCAAATTACTGAAATTTCAATACTCTATTGTTTTAGTGTTGGTATAAATTTGGCTTAAAATGAAATTGTTAACCTTTGAACAATAGCGTGAGAAGCCCAAGTGCACGTGTTCTCGTGGTTTTGTCTTGCGTGAAAAATCCTTATGACAGGCTATTCAGGGGAGAAGTATAGCCTGACATGCCAATTATGACTTAGAGTTGGCCATCCACCTTTTTAAGGATTATACATTTCACTCGAGTGCTTTGGAGACCGGTAAACCATATGCTTGTCCTCCTGTTGTCCCGTCGGCCGTGCATTCACCATCTATCAACCACTGGTAGGAGAAATTTTGGTAGTGTCTTTTAATACTTGTAATCGTGTGAGAAGTGGCCAACTAATTTATGTTATATGGTCTAGAAAGAGCACAATTGCCACGTTTTACGGGACAGAGACTCACATACCAGGAGGTAACAGGGTGAGGACATTCGCTGACTTAGTGAGCGTCCTTCATTCGCCTTCGTAGCTTTTGTAGTGATTTTTTTTAGTAATCCAGATGTCGCATGGTGAGTTTGTAGCTTTGTCTTCGGTTTTTTTAACCGAAAAGATGGTGATCGTGTCACGTTAGAAAAAAAACAATAGCCTGAGGGCATGTCGTCGAAAGGCTTTCAATTCCGGTGAAAATCGAGGAAAGAAAAGTTCGACATACCAGATATGGTCGGAATTTCTAGCGGGTATTCCTTCGACCAAAGAGCATTTGGCTGCATCAGGTTCGACACATCCCTTTCTAGTCATGGAGCAGAATGGCAAACTCGAAGATGCAGCGAAAAATCATGTCCAAGAGACGAGCCAAACCGCTTTCCACGCCCGACTTCCTTCCAGCCAGCCACCTTTTCTCTCTTTCTCACTCCCCCTTTCCGTAGTTTTTTGATCGCCAAAAAGAACTTTTTCCACTGTTCCGCTTCACTACAGCATCTCTCTCTCTCTCTCTCTCTCTAAAAGCGTCCGACGCCGACGCCACGTACCGGAGCACCCACCAGACTGCTCGCGCAGCTCAGCTACCTCTCCCCACAAAGGCACAGACGCGGCGCACGCAGGTCCGGATCGATCGATCGATCAATCGAGGCGCGCGCGGGCGGTGATCGATCGAGGAGGAGGGCCAGGGAGACCGACCAGGGAGGGAGCGAGCGGGCGGCGATGAAGAAGTGCGCGTCGGAGCTGGAGCTGGAGGCCTTCATCCGGGGCCAGGGAGCCGAGCAGAAGCCCAGGCACGCCGCCGGCACGCACGCGTCGTACGGCGTGTTCTCCCCCGCCGACCTCTCCGGCTTCGGCTTCGCTGACTCGGTGAGCGTTCTTCATCTCTCTCTCTCTCTCTCTCTCTCTCTCTCTCTCTCTCTCTCTCCCCTTCTCCCTCTCCGTGTAATGCAGCAGAGGAACCGAGGGAGCTGGTGCGTACACAATTAAGCAGTAGTACTGTTAAATTGGGTAAATTTGCTGAAGGTATGTATACATATATTTGATTATTATAGAGAAGATGGTGTTTGCGTGATCCTTATACCACTAGAATATAATCTCCTGTGATTTGTGGATGAGATGTTGCCTAGTATTTTCTGTTAGCAACAGGCTTAAAATTCTTGAGAATTTAAATACCCTGATACACGTGATTCTAGAAAGATACCCTGATACAAGTGGCGTGATTCTAGAAAGATACCCTGATACAAATGGATCCTCTGTTCTAAGCATAGAGAAAGAGAAAGAAAATCAGGGTTTTTTTTTAGTTAAAGAAAATCATATTTGGGGGTGTTACCAGGAGGGCTTAAGATTCTCATGGCAAGGTTAGGAGTGGCTTCACTATTTCGTTTTTAGTCAAATTTCGGCCACCATTGAAACCACTGAAATTTTGGTGATTTTGGTTTTCAATTCGGCCAGCCATCGATATTTTGGTTTGAATTTGACTGAAATTCAACCAAAAATGCCAAAATTGGACAAACAATTGAAGTTTGTTTGAATCTGCTCTAATCAAGTGTCACCTTATCTTTTTGACCGAAATGCACTGATCACCGAAATTGCCAAAATTCCGGTGAAATTTCGAGTGAAAATGGCGAATCCGACATTACCTGGTGAAGTTACTTGTGCTCTGAAATTGCATTACTCATGGGTATATATGCAAACTTGTATCTGTGATTGAGGACTTGAGGTTGCTTGGAACTAGAAGATGAAAAAGATTAGTACTGCTATATCTGACGTTGCTGTAGACCTTCACATGCATGATTAATGACTCTATTACGTTTGCCTTTTTATTTTTGTCCGAGCAGAACACACTCAATGGAAGCATTCACAATCACCTATGGTCCCAGTCCCCGAACCTCGGCGCACGGCATCCCACGGTCTCCACGACAATCGAATCACAATCTTCAATCTATGGTATCACCTCACACGATTCCTCTTTCCCTGTTTTCATCACTTCATAAGACTACAGCTACAAGAAAATTTCAGTGTTGTGTGCCATGACCCATGATTGAGCTGCTACTCGCTAGAGTGCACACTGAACCACATGTAATTTAGATTTTCGGCAGATGGAGATTTGAGCAATAAGCTAGCCATCAACAAATATCAGTGTTGTTACATGCAAATTGGACTTGCTTATAACGCATAATGTTCAGTTATTTTACTGTTCCTGCTCACTCTCTGTTCAATCTTTTTTTGCAGCAGCGGCAAGTCCCACATCAGCGACCAATCTAAATATGAAAGAGAGCCAAGCTTTCGGAGGCACTAGTGGTTCAGACTCTGACAGTGAATCGATGTTCGATATGGAGGGTGGTCTGTGCGACCAAAGCACAAACCCAACGGACGTGAAGAGGATGAGACGGTATACCAAGAAACATGAACAATTACGCTAGGCATTTTGTTCTTCACAGCTTGAATTCTATAATCGTATTCGCAACTAGAACTTACTGCTAAACTTTGCTAATTAGTGTTGAACAAAGAGCTTAGAAGGCACTAGGATTTCCTGTAACAATTGTTTCAAATGACAGGATGGTGTCCAACCGGGAGTCGGCTCGACGATCGAGGAAGAGGAAGCAAGCTCACTTAGTTGAGCTCGAGACACAGGTAAACGCTACGTCGTAGCACTGATCCACTCTTGTCTTGAGTTCTGTGAATGTTCCATAGAACTGATGATCCGAACCTTGCAACACAATTTTCATAGTTCCTTGAGTTCATTTTGATTTGTAATCAAACAGGTTGATAGCCTCCGGGGCGAGAACGCGTCAATCTTCAAGCAACTGACAGACGCCAATCAGCAGTTCACCACCGCGGTCACCGACAACCGGATCCTCAAATCAGACGTCGAGGCCCTCAGGGTCAAGGTGACCGATCAGCTCACTTCTCATTTCAAAAAGAATCACACTTGATCATCAATCACATAGCCATTCTGATTCTGATTCTGTGGAGCCGTTCGTTGCGTTTTGCAGGTGAAGCTGGCAGAGGACATGGTGGCGCGGGGTGCGCTGTCGTGCGGGCTGGGCCACCTGGGACTGTCGCCGGCGGCGCTGAACCCGCGGCAGGCGTGCCGGGTCCCTGACGTGCTCGCCGGGCTGGACTACCCCGGCGCCGACGACGCGTGCTTCGCGAGCCTGTCCCCGGCCGAGCAGGTGCAGAGCTCGCCGATGCAGAGCATGGCGAGCCTCGAGAGCCTCGAGAACAGCAGCCAGATGCCCGGCGGCGGCGAGGCCGTCGAAGTCTGGGGCTGGGACTCCAACTCCAACGGCGCCATGTCCAAGTGAAGCTGAGACACCGAGACACTTGCAATGGCTTCGGTGAGCTTACGAGGCAGAGGCCGGAAGAGCAATCTTACGAGAGTATCTATCTACTTACTATATGAAACTCTTGATGATGTGAACGGACTTGAGTTTTTCAGAGTCCTCGTGTCGTGTCAGTTCAGTATCGATCGTGCCTAGAGTTATGTAATGGCACTGACTAGCTATATATGTTCATGCTAAGAGGCTAAACTTCGAAGCATTAATGTTGTGGTACTCACAACTCCTAGAAGACGATTGCATTCTGATGTGTTGGTTTCTGTATTCACTTGACAACCAAGGGAGCAGATTCATTTGGTGAATTCCCGGAGATTTCAGGTATATGTGAGTGACATCTTTCGGAATTTTAACCGGGAGCACTCAAGAAGAGGTAGGCACCTGGGCGATTGGCTGTGCATCATGATATAATGACGTAGAGGTCGAGAAAGTTATCTCTTCCACTGTCAAAAAAAGACACATCGTGAATCATAGGATTTGAACCTGGCGGACGCTGACTACGACAATTACAGAAAGTTATGATCTCATAGCCTCCTCAGGCTACCTGAACTGATCAAGGCTTCATTTCTGAATAATTTTATTCCACCAATCAAGAGCCAAGCAATGACCAACACGATGGCAGTATTTATGATTATGCATCTGCTATTTCACAGTAGCTTGAGATTTCACGAGCTCTCGGTCGATTTGCTTCTCTATCATATTTTTCAACCTTGTGAGCTCGTCGGAGTCAAAGGGATGAGACCATGTCAGAGTGGTTAGAATCACGAGACGGAGCTGCCAGCGACCTAGGAGCGGCAACAACGACAGAGCCGAAGAAGGAGACCCCACCAAAGTGGTTTGGAGTTATGGTTGGGATAGTTAGAATGGGGTGAACAGGAGTCGGGGGAGGGGGTTTAGAGGAAAGGCTTGATCCAGCGATGACGGCCGGCCATGACGAGTCGAAAGCGGCGACACCGACAGATGTAAGTGAGACGCGGTGGTGCTAAAAAAGAAGATGACTCTGAAAGAAGAAAGGTGATGAGCCGTTGGATCGAAATCTAACGATTAAATGAAATCAACCGTGATTAGAGAAAATAACAAACGATTGAGCTCTAGAAGGACCCTTATGATTGCTTTTAGTAGTTGAGATTTGTGGATGGTAAGTTTGCTTACAAATTACATGTACACCTCCTTGGCGCGCCATATATCACGGTTGGTTGTTTTGGATCGACTCGTCGTCCCTTCCCGCCATTTCTCTCTCCCGCTCCGTCTCTTCCATCTCCGCCACCAGCTCGTCGTACGCCACGGAGGCCGCGCCGCCGGCCTCCGCGATGGCGGCCAGCGCCGCCGCCAGCCCGACGCAAACTCTCCTCTTCCCTTCCTCCTCGTTCGACTCCTCCTCGCTGCCGCTGCTCCGCCGCCTGGCCGCCGTCGCGATGGCGGCCGCCTCGATCGCGACGGCCTCCACGGCCCTGGTCGAGGCCTCCACGTCCACGGCGTCGACGGTCCGTGCCCAGGCGACGAGCAGACGCGGCATGTCCTCGCCGTCCCTGACGCAGCTCCGGGCCCAGCCCCAGAGCGCGGCAGCGTAGGCGCGCTGCGACTCGGCCCAGGCCTCCAGCGCCGCGCGCCACCCACGGAGCTCCGACCCGAGCGCTCCCGCGGCGGCGGCCGCGCGCGTTGGCCCCGGAGGCGGCGGCGGACCCGTGACGCCCCCCCTCGTCCGGGCGGGCGGCCGACGACGACGACGACAGGAGCGCGGTCGCCTCGTCCGCCGTGCGCTTCATCACCCGGTGGGCGTCCGCGATCACTCTCCACATCCGCGCCAGCCCCCGGAAGAGCTGCGCGAGCTGCGGCAGGAGCTCGTCGTCGCGGACGGCGGCGATCCTCCTGGACACGGCGTCGACGGAGGCGAGGGAGATGTTGAGCTTGGCGCGGAGGTCCCGGATGGCGGCCCTCGTCCTCTCGATGGCGAAGGGCTCGGCGCCGTTGGCATCCTGGCTCCTTAGCAGCGCGCACTTCTTCTCGTACGACAGCCGGATTCGCTCCCCTGCCTGAAAACGCCAAGAAAACATATATTTTTTCAGTGCTAGTGCACGAATCACCAGAAATCTTAATGAGTTTTAGTCGATTTTGAATCTACGGGATATGCTTTGTGGTACGTGTTAATCTTAAATGATTGTGATCAAAGGAGAGAACAATTGACTAAAGTTTAACAAGTTTTCAATCACCTGTACTATGAGCAATCTCTTTTTTCAGTTGTTATGTTGACATATATGATTGCATGAACAGGAGTTGGATTCTGGGAGAAGCATGTGTGTTCGTACCCTGACTTCCTCGTAGAGCCTCTTTTCCCACTCGTAGAGCCTGTGAAGGCTCTCCTTGTGGCTCTCGAAGAGCTGGAATGGCTCCGGCGAGGCTTCACCGCCGCCGCCTTGCTGGCCGTCGCCGTCTTCGTCTCTCGGGGCAGGTGGTTGAACTGTCTATGTACAAGATAGCAATGATCAATGCGACATTTTCTACATCTGAAGAAGAGCAATTGACGTGACAGGCAGGAATGATCCATGATCTTCAGATAAGAGGCTTGCAAGTTGCAAGAGCATGTTGTTGTACCTTTCTTTTGGTAGGGGACAACCTCCAGGAGCACCGAGACCTCGCCGGCGGTGTCCGCGATCTTCATGAATGGCCCTTGAGGTCCTTCATGGCCTCCGCCACGCTCGCCGGCGGCCTGTCGACGTACACGGTGAAGCCGGGGGTGCTCCGCTGCTCGATCTCGGCGCTCGTCACCACCCTCAGCTCGCCCACCACCTTCTTCCCTTCCTCCTCCCTCGGCTCCAGCTCCGGTGCTGGCTCTGAATGCTCCTTAGGCGCCTTCTCCTCCTCTTCTTCCTCCGTTTGATCGCCGTCGCCATCGTCGTCGTCGCTTACTTCTTCCAGCTCCGGCATCTGCAACTCCTCATCGTCTTCTTGATCAATTTTCACCTCCTCAACGCTCCCGTAATCCATATACCGGTCACGGACCGGCAGCGACGAGAAAGGATCAACCCAGAACAAGTCCCATCCCGGCAGCTGCGGCGGCGAATAGACCGGCACGTCGTTCGCCGGATCATACGACGGAGGACCGAAGAACCCGTCCACCGTGACGGTCTCGGCCGCAGCTGCAGCCTCATCCCACTGCTCGATCAACGGATGCACCGGCGCCCTTCCTTGCCTCAGGCAGCTGACGACGAGGACCTTCTTCTCCGGCGAGCCCGGGCCGTGCGTGCACCTCGATGAGGACGATGAGTCCTGCAGGAAGTAGAGGTGCTCGTCTTCGGCGAGGTAGTAGAAGAGCGCGAGCGACACGCGGCGGAGCGACTGGAGGTAGGCGACGTGGGAGGAGGCCAGGAGGTCCCGTTGCGCGACCGCCTTCTTGACGAAGCTCTTCCGGTCGTGGCAGGCCCGCACGGCCTCCTCCTCGTCGAGCTTCTTCGACGAGGAGCACCCCATCGATCGATCTCGGCCAGATTGTACTGCCTTGGAATTGGATTACTACAGGAACAAGGAGGGATTAGCTCGGTCTATTTGCAGTTTTTTGTAGGATCAATTTTGAAGATGTGCTTTGGTTGTGTTGATCAGTATCTGCAAGAAAAGAACATTTCTTGGGGGAGGTGACTAAGATGAGGGAGACGAGAGCTCAAGTTTTTGCAAGGAATCTTTGGCGGAGAAGAAATGGATACAACACTTCACACTACTTGTTACCTTAGATGCCTTGTGCAGTAGTACAATATTCAAACTATCCTGGAAAAAAAATCCATGGATGAAATATACGTAAAATTTTGTAAACCTGCGAAATTTCAATTTGAAATTCGTTGCTTGTATGAAGAACCAAAAAAGGAGATAGGTAGTGATCCATTTCAAGAAGAGAAAAGAGGGGTAAGGGATTTGAGTGGTTCATCTGAAGTTCTGAACTAGCAATATTTTGCAATGTGTGAACTTAGTAGGAGTTAGAATGTTAAAATTATAAAGGAGAGAGAGGAATCCTTTTTTGATTTAATTTTGATATAGAACAATGGTATCTTCAACTGAATGCTTCAGCACGGACTTTAGGTTTCTTTTAGGAGGATAACATAGAATAGAAGAGAAAAGAACTATTCATGTGAGTGGGCTCTAGCTCATGTCAACGGAATTTGTTCGGTCCATCACAATCCAATTTGCCAATTGGGATTTGGGAACTAACCAGATAAAAATTGCAATCCATCGTCAAAATGTGGATTCTTGCAGAATAATGAGCTGATTGCGACTTATACGCCGTTGTAATTAACTTATTATTGTCATGGTAAATATGCAAACTTTTCTTTTGTAAATGTGCAAAATGCGATACCTCCAATATAATTAAATGTTTGTCGTAAAATTCTCAAATTTTTATTTTTTCATCTATCTATTATATATAAAAAGTAGATTAATCAGAAAAAATAGACATGCTAAAATTGTTCACAGAAAAGGTAAAACATCTGACCATTAATTTGGTAAACCTTTTTTTAGTTTATACCACAACATATAGATCTTCATAATTGTACCTTAATAGATCATAGTCGATACACCATCATAATTGTAGCTAACCAAATTAGAACCGATAGATCCCTATATTTGTACCTTAACAGATCATAGTTGATAGATCATCATAACTATACCTAACCTCACAACCATTAGATCTTCATAACTTTGCATCAACAGATAGATCATCACGACTGAGAAATCATCATAACTATACCAAACATGTAACCGTCGATAAATCTTCATAATCGTACACAAACTAATCAACCGATAGAGATCCTTATAATTGTATCTAGATAGATCACAATCGATAGACCATTATAACTTTATCTAGATATGTCACGACTGATAGATCTTCACAATTGTAATTGAACGCAGCCGATAGAACTTCGTGATTGTACGGAAATGATCACAAGCGACCATTGATATGGTGCACCCTCATAATATCTCGTACAATGATTGTTTTGCTCTTGATCTGGACTTTAGTTTCATGTACTAATCTGATTCACGTATAACCAACATTTGGTTTAGTAAAAATGACTGAGCGGCTAGCTCACGATCCCGAATTTTAATCACATACTGATATAATATCATGTACAATGACCCACCGACGGGCTCACGAGCCAAGCTTCGGTTATACGTATTGATCTAAAATACAAACAAGACATCCGAAACCGTTAATAATACATACCTACGTAAGTATAAAAAGTTAAAGATGATTAAAAATATTCTGTACTATTGTGCGGGACACCGTGTTAGTTATAAAAAAATTGTGGTGCGCCATGTTGGACATTGCTTGATGGCTGGCAAGTTTGAATCCCATCATGCACGTTGAATTTTGAAAATGTTTTAGTACTATATTTGATATGATAATTTACAGCTTACCTTTTTTTTTCCCATCTCTAGATCGGCAAAAGACACAATTATGAATGAAGTTGTGGTATATCATTGGTATATGTTAATTTATACACTACATAGGTTGGGTTTTTACCTAGCTCGTACTCAATTGCCATCATCTTATTTATAGTAGTCAACAATGTCCATACGCTAGCGGCAACCCCCTTCCCCTAGCATTTGCCCCCTTGATTTTGTTGATTGACCCATTGCCCGAAGAAGTCTTTGGGCGTCCTCCTTGCCGTTGCCTATCAACCAAGCCTGCAATTTATGACTGACAGTCGCGCTTCGTGCGCGCGGTCGGTTCCGATCAGTGGGTCGTCTTCTTCTCCGTATCGCCGCCGTCCGTGAGTTTTCGATTGAAGCTGCCGCTTTCAATTAATTATTCAGTAACCTCTAACTATAAATCAAAGCAACTTTTTACTAAAAAAAAGATCGACTAACAACAACTTTCACCTCAAGCCTGCAAACGAACTACTAGATGAATTAAAGCTTTCAACTCACGTTCATCCAGATTTTCACGACAAACTTAGGGCTTTTGATTAAAAAATTAAACTACAAAGCTTCCTACTTTTGTTCATCGAGATTTCAACCTAAACTTTTCACCCAAAAATACCAACTTTCAACTAGAAATTCGATCTTAAATCAAGAAAAAAATAAGCTTTCAACTCAACCAATTAGAGCTTCCGACTTGTTTTTGTTCAAAAATCCGAAAATCAAAAGGGGAAAAATCCAAATTTGGGAGGGGAAAGGGAGGTGCCCGGGCAAATCCAGCTCGAATTGGGTGGATTTTCGGGGTGGCGCAGTCTGCTAGGCAGCAGGCGAGCGACGGCGCAGGTGGCAGCGTAGGCGGCGGCACAAGCTGCCACGCAATGGCGGGCGACGCCGCGTGCAGACTACCGGGAGGTGGCGCAGGCGGACGGCGGCAGTGGACGCAGGTGGGCGGGTGTAACGCCCCGAATTTCCAAAACCCGAAAATTAGGGCCAACAAAAACTTTTTGTTAAATAACGCTAACCGACGCGCATCGAAACCAAACTTAAGGTCAAACCATCCTAACCCTGACGTTGATCAGGTCAAAACCACTCACCCTCGCGTCCCCGCCACGACAGCCTGAAGCAGCCGTCGCAGCCAATTTACTCTGTCGCGTCAGCCCACGGCAGCCAATGCCGCTGCCACGCTCTTGCCACGGCAGCCACCGCTATCCGTTTCCTCTGCCGCGGCAAGGCCGCTGCCACCGCCGTTGCTACCCTTTCCTGTCGTAGCAAGCCGCTCCTGTCGCGACAAGCTCCTGCCGCGCCACCGATCTCCCGCCACGGCACCTCTCAGCAACTACCGTCGCGGTCATGCCTCTGCCACGACTCCTCTCCTGCCGCGACAATGCCACGCCGCTGTTCTTTCCTGCCGCGACAGCCGACCCCTACCGCGGCAAGTCTTTCCCCTACCGCGGCAACCCTGCGGCAACATTTTCTCTGCCGCAACTTTGCCCATATACATGAGCGTATCAGTGTTTTCCTCAAACCCTAACCCACCACGACCTCATGAGTCTATCCTAGCTACGCCGCAACCCTATATGTGCTAAAACTCCAAGTGTATGTGTACACACGCACTCCGACCAGATAAAACCCTAATTCGTTAAATACCATAAGACGACACGCACCGTATTCATCGGAGCACCTGCGGTACCTCACCTCCAAGCAACCCTAAGCCGAGACGGATGACCTGCCGAGAGTTCTGTATACTCTCCACCCCTTGCCACACACCCGGAACCCTAATTCCAGCCCTCGAGTTTCCGTTCCATTTAAACCGATTTCTATAGAACCCTAATTGGGAAATCTACCACTCCTCGGCTTCTCCGAAAATTTCGAAATAAATTGTGGAATGACTCAACAATATAATTAACTCCGATATAGCATAAAATGATAATATCCAGTTCAAAAATGCTCATATACGAAATAAATAAACCGTAAGATTGGAATCAGTATTGAACTGCAACTCAGTAAAATAAATTTCCAAAAATTCAAATGAATTATCACGGCAATCCTTACACCTCGTGGAACTCGAATATACAAGTGTAAGGGCACGCTTAGTTCAGAAATCCGAAACGATTATCATCGAACACCTAGACCAAAGATTTACCGTTGCATCAAAACGTAGCTGACCCCCAACTAAAAACCTACAGACAGCCTCGTGGGGATTCTCCTCAGCAGTCTCAACAAGATTAAAACCACACGTTTCCTCTGGCAGCCATTTTCAGTCATCTGCAAATCGATTCCGTGTCTTGTCGTGCGTTGGCATGTAAGTTCTGCAAAAATTCGATTCCCCGTTGGTGCCAAATTTTTTTCTCTGTTGTCAGTCTTGCCTTCCTCAGAGTCTGTGGTAAGAATCGACCTCTCGGCCACGTCCCTTCCTCTTGGAATGCCAAACCTTTGCGTGCACGTTCCGGTTTCCCGGTGCCAACCTGCAGTACCAATGGGCAACGACTTCCGCACAGCCAGTGAAACTATACTATTTCCACAGTAAGGGAATCCTCTCATCTTTGTTAAATGCCCCCAAAAATCGTACCAACCGACACCACCTGGTTCCCCTACCGTGTGGATCCTCTGTCTCTCGTGTCAGCGTTCGGTTTCCATCCCCCTCCTTCTTCACCACTCCTGCTTCCCCTTATCCCTCAAGCAGATGCCCCGTTCCTCATCAATAGCCATTGTTATTCCTTGCCACCTCAACCCCGTGCTACAGCCGGCGGGCCTAATTCTCCCTGTGCGATTTGACTTCCTCCCGACCACCAGCCACGCCATGGCTTGCCGTCAACTCTCCCAGAAGTACAGCGCCAGTAGCAGTCAGCTCACCTGCACTCATCTTCTTACCGGACTGAGCTTCCCTTCCTTCCATTTTCTCCAAGCCACACAACTCCGCTCTACTCCCATTGCTCCGCTCCAGATCCGCCACGAGTTCCTTCTTCCCTGCACTGACACGCCGACGAACTTCCTCCATTGTGCCGCCGCTACGGAGCCCAATCCCCTCCTTGCCGCCGGCGAGCCCCAGGAACCGCCGTCGCCCCCAAGCTCCACCGGTGCGCCGCCACGTTGTCCCCTCAATCCCGCTCTCCACCGCGCCTTGGACCACCGGAGGAAGCCCCCTTTTTGCCGCCGGCCTCCTGTTCCTCATCCCCCTCCCTAGCCCCGCGCCGGCCAAGAACTCGACGCCGACGAGCCCACCTCGGTGGACGCTCGTGCCGCAGCCGAGAGCGTCTAGCACGCCGCCGCTCGTCTCGGTTAGCCCAATGCCTGCCGGTCCCCACCTCCGCAGGGCCCATCGCCGCTGGTAAGGAACTCTCGCCGACCGCCGCATCCACCTTCCGCCGTCGGCCACCCCCCCTTGCTTCCACCGGCCGCTCCCCTGCATCGGGTTGCCTCCACACCCCGACAGGACCCAGCTGCCTCGAGCCACCGGAGAATCCCTCACCGGCCGCCAACTGCTATTCCGCCACCGGTAGCCCCCTTGTCCGAAGCGCCGCCGCCACTTGCTTTGAGCTGGACGCCCAAGGAACGACCCGACCGAGCGGGTGAGCTGCGTGAACTCACTCCCGAGTGGATAAATGCCCGGCCGAGTTGCCGTTCTTTGTTTAGATGCACCTTTAGTCGGCCAGTTGGAACCCGCGCCCGATAAGCTAATTGCGCATGCGCTCACCCCGCCTTCAGCTCATTAAAATCACACTCGGGGCTATCGGAAGCTCTCTATGCTAGCCCATTTATTTCAGAGTTAGGTATCACCGATTCAGGTGGTTAGAGGTTGGTGCTAATGACCGGCGATCCAAAGTTTAATCAGTAATTGTCATGCTGCCCGGTTACTAAGCTTTAAATGGAGTTAGTTTAATTTCAATTTCTTTAAATGGGAAACGTGTCCAAAACGACTTTAAGATACCCGACCCAAATTAGCAATAACCCGATTTAGTTTTACCCTCGTAATTAAGTGCTTGTAGGAGTTGATTCATCGTATAGCAGTAGGATCGAATGGTGTAGGGTTTATGCGAAACCAGCGACAAAAGAGTCTAAAAGCCAAGCGATATAACCATACTTCGATTTAACTGGAAGGGATTTTGAATATTCAAACTAATGACCAGAAAACCTAAGGCATGCGAGCGGAACCTTTTGAAGTGCTTTGGAGCTTCTGCAATCTAAAGGAACTAAGGATCCTAGGTAATTCCTAAATTGGGGGTCAAAAGGCTTAGGTGAGCATTAGAAAAACATCATTATTTCATGTGGCTGAAAGTCTAGCTAAAGACTCGAATCAAGTCCAGAGGATTTAAAGGAGAATCTTTAACAAATATTCATATCTAACATCTTCAGAGTAAGGATCATGAGGTCGACTAAAGCACACCAAAAATCCTAAGATCTAATGTAAGCGCATGCTTACTAAAACCCTAACTGTGGTGTTCTGCTGATTCTTCATTTGAGGTTATTGAGATTTTTGTGCGCACCATTGTTTATTCGCTACTTTTCTGACATGTAGTTTTGACGATACGACGAATCGCGCGAAGGAATCTGGAGAGCTACCGAATCGAGTTCGAGACCGAGACCGGCCGATACTGCCAGGCAAGCATTCCCATTTTGATCATGTTGAATCCCATATGTGTGAACTCATAATTATATTGTTTGCGAACTCCGCATGCTATGTGGTTATAAATGATATTTTATGTAGGAATAGTTATTCCCACTAGTTGCACGATAATTAGGTCTGAGTATCCGACCCTTGTAACCCTAGGTATAATAGTCGGTTGTCCCGCGACCGACAAAAGTATTAAGGTTATAGGCGTTAGCCGCGCTTAGACCTGCTGTAGTCAAAAACAAGTTTTCCGAAACTTATAATACCCCATTCGGGATATGGGAATAAAACCCTCGGATAACGTGTGTTATTCGGGGTGGTGTTTAAAAGAATGTTTGTCAAAACCTTGAATGAAAAATTGGAGATGATTTGGATTCGGGCGAGAGTGCTAAGGGCAGCCTGGGGCTGTAGAGGAATTGATGATGGCACGATCGTCCGGGACGATCGTGGGTTGAGGAATGGAGTCTCGCTCGAATCAGTTAAGGACCGAGCCTAAGTGCCGCTAAACCGGTTCCTCACCGTACGTCCACATGTCCTTTATGGGAAGGACTTGGCTTAGTACCCCGGCAAGTATTAGGGTTTGGACCTGTGGGAAGTAGGGAGTTAGTGCTAGGTGTTTAAAGTCCTAGAGATCCACCTACGCCGGGCGTGAGGTGTTGATGCGTCACAAAGGTGGGGAGTCCCATTTTTGGTCCGGGACGCAGAAGTGGGTCAACCACCTAGCGGGTCCAACTCTGGTATGGAAGCGGACGAAGGTCTCGTTGTAACAACCCTGTTAATATACGTCGCGAAGTATTCCCAGGGTGACTTACATCTTGTGGGTAAAGCCGTACAACCTCTGCAGAGTGTTAAAAACTATTCGAATAGCCGCGTCCTCGGTCATGGACATGAACTGGCAAGGCCACACACTGGTTAGACTGAGTTTTGTTTATGAAAGCTGGGAAATGGGATTAAGGACGTGGGCATGATGTGTCCACAGAGGGCAATTTACGCTACGCGGTTGGTAGCAAGGAATTGCCGGAGGAGAAGGCTAGCCGTGCTATCCGGGATACCACGGGCTGAGCCAGGGGCACTCGCTGAACTATCCGGGATAGTGTCAGTTGAGCGTTAAGATGAGAAGCTAGTCCTACTGCCCGGGGTAGTAGAGACTGAGCTGTCTCAGAGGCTGAGATGATGAGGTAGCTGGGTCTACCTCTGGAGAAGTTTTTGTTGTTGTTCTAATTTACCAGAATTTACAAACTGCTTTTGAATCTACTATTCTCGTATTTAAAATGAGAACTTACATTTTCGCACAATCAGCAACTTAGGTTAGAGCTATTCCTTGATTAACCCCTGCATGAATTATTGCCGTATAATCTCTCCTGTGGGAATAGCTTGCGAGTACATTCAATGTACTCACCTGGCTTGTTGATTTGGCCAGACGAAGGAGACGTCAGATCCGAAGAAGAAATCGCGATCGCGAACGCTAGGGCGTAACCCCAGTCAGTTGCCTGTCGGGTATGGCTTACTGATGGGCCGCAACTCCGCTGGATTTCCGCTGCAAATTTATAGCCGTTGGGCTTAAGGTATCAGATTATCGACCTTATTGGTCTATTTAATTATTTCCGCATGTATGACAATGATATACAGGCTAACTCGTGTGTATCGGCTACTGATCCAGGGACCGGTACAGTAATCACGAGGGAGTTCCTGGTCTTAAAACCGGGGGCGCCACAGCGGGCAGCGGCGCGTGGAGAGAGAGAGAGAGAGTAGTGGGATTTGAGAGAAGCTGCTCAGCTTGGTGATCAGAATGTAAAGGAAAGAAAGAAGAAAAAAGTGATTTAGTGGGGTTCACTCGGGGAGAAAACGCGTGGAGGATGTGTCAAAATACACCGTTGGGACGGTTGATCGTAGAAGATGATTTTTCTAACCTATAGTTACCATGCCCACGATCAGTTTCGTGCCACCGTCTCTCAGAACTTAACTGTTAGTGCCCTCCATAGCCCCACTAGGGTTCTTCCTACTTGGTTTTTGTTCCAGCCTCAGCTCCGGTGACCGCAATCAAAGATCAAACCACTAAAAGAAGTACACAATTTTCTTTATTAACATCTAGCTGATTTGAATCAAATCCAAATAATAAAACATGCACTCTTTCTTCATGGGAAAAACCTCTCGAATACCACAACATCTATATGATAAGAAAGTTACATGATAATGTAAGATTAATACTTAAGTTGCTGAGTTAGTGAATTAAAAGAATTCAGCTTTTATGATCAAATCTGATCAAAGGGCAATATGAATGTTATTATTCCATTAAAACACTCGAGGGGTTATAATCAACAGAATCCAAAGCTTGGCCCATTCAAATCAGACAGGAAACACAACGTGAGACCCACATGTTCTCTGAAAAAAAAAGAGGGTATGACCCTACATGTCAGCTCCTAGACCAACTGCTCCATCTGCGGCACGGTGACCGTAACATAAGCACCGTCCAATCACAACACGCCATCACGAGACAAAAAAGAAATTCAAAAAAACAAGAAGATCAGATACACGACGACATCTATTTAAGGCAAAATCGCACCACCACCTCAACTCCGTCGCCCTCCTCCCTCCCTCCCCATCGCTTCCGTCCCCGACCGGCCAGATCGAGGCACCGCGACCGCGATCCGGCGACGCCGACGACGGACCCTCCTCGACGCCGGCGGCCATGGCGTTCGGCGACCGCATGACCACCTTCGAGGACTCCGAGAAGGAGAGCGAGTATGGCTACGTCCGCAAGGTCCGCAGTCCGCACTCCCCCCTTCCCCCTCCCCTTCGCTTCCCGCTCCTGCTGCTCGCATTGCTTCCTCGTAGATCCCAGCCGCTCGTCCCGCGTGATCTACGGTGCGCGCGAGCTCAACGCGGCGCCGCTTGGGTGATGTGCTCGGATCGAGCTGAATTTGCCGCGAGATTTGTGTGGCTGGGAGGTCTCGCTTGGGATTCCGGTGGCGGTGCTGGCTGCTTCCATGGATCTCTCACGCGCCGCCTGGTTTTCCGAGGGAGGGCTTCGGATCCATTCCGCATTGGTGGGAAGGTTGATTAGTGTAGTAGGCTTGCAGATTTGTATGGCCGATCAGCTGCACTTGAGAGATTTGCGTGGTGTTTTGATCGCTGGTCTGTATCACGCTGTCCTTTGATCTGAGACGTGCGGTTGCTAATAGTTTTGGTTTGTTCGGATTAGGTGTTTCGGATGGGTCATGACTTTTTTGCGTGCCTGTGAGTTATCAGTTTCTCGGTTGACATTGCTCTGTGCTTAGTTGAATTACTGGGGTATGTGCTAAATTTTGCTGCGTTGGTGGGATTTAGATGGGTTTATGATGCCACAATGCATCTGCTTGTACACCTGCTTGTACTAAGGTCTTGCCTTCGTAGATTCAACCACGGAACTCGCAGATATTTAGATGGCATCTTCTGCTAATGTTCTGCATTGCAGTTATATACGTATACATACATATATATATATTTATTTTTGGGTGGTATATTGAACTCTTAATTTTGTTCATTATGTTTTGACTTTGAATTAACCTTTAGCACCGGACTTCTGGGTTGTCGTAGGTCTCTGGACCTGTGGTCGTTGCTGATGGAATGGGAGGTGCTGCCATGTATGAGCTTGTTCGTGTTGGGTACGATAAACTCATTGGTGAAATTATTCGTCTCGAGAGCGATTCAGCTACAATTCAGGGTATGCATCAGGGAACTTGTTTTTATCTTATACGGTATGCACTCATGAGGGTTGATAATGGTTTCTTGCATTTGAACAAAATGTAGTAGTGTATCAACATCACAAATGCTGTTACTTTTCTATTACAGTTTACGAGGAAACTGCTGGACTGATGGTTAACGACCCTGTTTTGAGAACAAGAAAGGTGTACTTTTGTGATCTACTGAACCTATTTGTGAAGATCCATCTTTCACACTTTTTAACACACTCGCTATGCCTGTACAGCCCCTTTCGGTTGAGTTGGGACCTGGTATCCTTGGGAACATTTTTGATGGAATCCAGGTAAACTGAGGATGGCAGTCATTTTATTTCCTTGTTTGGTCTACTCTTATCTGTTGTCATGACCTCTTATTACATTTGCAGCGCCCTCTAAAAACTATTGCTATTAGATCTGGAGATGTGTACATTCCTCGTGGTGTTTCAGTTCCTGCTCTTGACAAAGATGCACTGTGGGAATTTCAGCCAAATAAGCTGGGTAATGCATTTAACATACTTTAATAGTGCAAATGAGGGACATCGTGTTAATCTTTGTCTAGTTTATCTGCTGCACAAGGTCCTCTAAAAACATATCTTCTTATCATTTGCTTCAGGTGTTGGAGATGTCCTCACTGGTGGAGATCTATATGCTGTAAGTTCTTATGATATTGAATTTTGTTTTATGGTTATTATAGTGCGCAGAAAGCTAGCAGTTTGTGATCTGTAACCTGCGTGCACGTGCTAATGTTTGCTTACTATTTGGCAGACTGTCTTTGAGAACACTTTGATGAACCACCATGTCGCCCTTCCACCTGGTTCTATGGGGAAAGTAAGTTACATCGCGCCAGCTGGTCAATACAGCCTGCAGGTTAGTGGATGCTGGCACTATATCTCAAGTCCTATTGATTTGCATGTGTTCTACCTTTGCTTAACTCTATTTAACACCCTACTATTGCTATGCATGCAGGATACAGTGCTAGAGCTGGAATTTCAGGGCATCAAAAAGGAATTTACTATGCTTCAGGTAAGAAAGTCATTTCTTAGAACTCTTTGAAGACTAATCATCAGTTTAATATGTTGACTTATTGACCTGCAGACATGGCCTGTGCGTACACCAAGGCCTGTTGCATCAAAGCTTGCTGCGGATACACCTCTTCTCACAGGACAGGTTTGTGTAGAACTTGTCTTGAGCCTCACTTTCCATAATAAAATGTCTTCTTCTGTTTTTTATCAAGGTTTCTGTGCTGAGATGACCAAACATTCTCAGATTTTGGTTTTCCCTTCCTTTCGTACTCCATTAAATCTGAAGTCTTATCTACTTTGAAATGGTTCCAGCGTGTGCTTGATGCCTTGTTCCCCTCAGTTCTTGGAGGAACATGTGCTATTCCTGGAGCTTTTGGTTGTGGAAAAACTGTCATTAGTCAGGCACTTTCCAAGGTGATAATTAATTTTCCATTCCTTAATCGCCCTCTTGTCGTAGCTGCAGCAAATGCTCCTTATATTGTCTTGGCAGCATCTCTGTACTGAATTGAATAATCTCTGCAGTACTCCAATTCTGAAGCTGTGGTTTATGTGGGATGCGGTGAAAGAGGAAATGAGATGGCTGAGGTTCTCATGGACTTCCCCCAATTGACAATGACATTGCCTGATGGACGTGAAGAGTCTGTCATGAAGAGAACAACACTGGTGGCTAACACGTCCAACATGCCTGTCGCTGCTCGTGAAGCCTCCATTTATACAGGTAATGGCGTAGTGCTGTTCTGCCAAAGATAGGCAGGAAAATGCATCTGTGCATTTATCTGAGATCTCTTCATGTATGTTACTGTGCAATTTAGGATAAAAGTATCGATGGTATAGGCATCTCCTTTCCATCTCCCAGCTGTATCTGTGATTGTTGCTCTGCACCGTTTCTTTTCCTCTATTTGTTTGTCTGCATGATTTGGTTTTCTCAAGTAGTGCTGATAATGCGTATTTACGAATCACAATTGATGCTTTCTTTGTCAACAAACTCTTATATAATATCCTTCCCCAGGAATTACAATAGCTGAATATTTCCGTGACATGGGCATGAATGTCAGTATGATGGCTGACTCCACCTCTCGGTGGGCTGAGGCATTGCGTGAGATTTCTGGGCGTTTGGTATGTTGCTCTTCTCCCATTATTCTTGCCAAGAGATGTGCGAACAAGATTTATTTTCATTGTAGTTCAGTTTATTCTCATTGTATTTTTCACTTGTTTCTGTGATGGCCTATTGACACTACGATATCATATCCATATTATCAATATTTAGCCAATTACTGAAATTAACCCCTAGTAATGAAAACATGTGCAAAAGCTTTTTGCTCATTATCTAAAAAAAACTGCAATCGACCCATCTATGGTTAAAAATCATACAGTAAGCTTTTGGTATTATTGCTACAAATGTAAAGGATATGATGTGAATTGGTGAAGCAGGCTTTACATGGTGATACTACATTAAAAGATGAGAACGATTCTTATGCCACATGTTAAGTTAGGAACAGACTTATATCATGACTAAAGCAGTTGGGTGCTAACTGCTAGACATCCTTAGGAAATACTTAATTATGACTTTTCTTTCATTTGTGTTGATTATCTTTATGCACTCTTTTATGTTATTAATGGCACACTTGTTATGCTCCAGGCTGAAATGCCCGCAGATAGTGGTTATCCAGCATATTTAGCTGCAAGATTGGCATCCTTTTATGAACGTGCTGGTAAGGTGAAATGTCTAGGAAGTCCAGATCGGACCGGCAGTGTGACAATTGTTGGAGCTGTCTCTCCTCCTGGTGGTGATTTCTCAGATCCTGTTACGTCTGCAACCCTTAGTATTGTTCAGGTAAGAAAGCCACCTAATTGCTCCTGCTGTTTAGTCCAATGTGATTAACAAGGTTTATTGTTCAAGTATTGCTAAACACATGTATTGTTGCTTGCAGGTCTTCTGGGGATTAGATAAAAAACTTGCTCAAAGGAAGCATTTCCCATCAGTGAACTGGCTCATTTCCTATTCGAAATACTCACAGGTCATTTCCTAACTTAAAATTGCTTAAAGTGTCGAGGTAAAATATGGAACACAAGAGAACAGGGGTCAAAGAAGTTGGTTAATTTGAACAACAATGGCAAGTTTCAAGGGTTGTTATAATGAGTTGATTTTGTGAAGTTAGTTATGTGATGAGTGGGCTGGGTGCTCCATACCTTCTGTTGCATTCCCGCTGTGCTCATCTTTATTTACCATAATGCTCATAGGTCTCTTAGGTCTTTTCTTCTTTGTGATATCTTACCGCTCCCCTGGTATCCGTGTTTAACCTCCACGGCAGCAGTATTTGATGTCATGGGACCTTACAATTTTCATCCTTGCAGGCCCTTGAGTCCTTCTACGAGAAGTTCGATTCAGATTTCATTGATATTAGAACAAAAGCACGTGAGGTGTTGCAGAGGGAGGATGATCTAAATGAAATTGTGCAGGTATTATTTTGTGCCTGTGGTCCATTTACATGTCTGGAATTCCATGATGTTTAAAACTGATCATCCTTTAGTAAGTTACTTGTTTTCATGTGGCTTTTTGAACTATTTATAGCTGTAATTATTGCGAATGATTTTGACAACCTGAGGGGAAAAAAGATGCCTCTTATTAGTCTGCAGTATGCTGATGTCTAGCATTCTGTGAAATGTGTTCGTACATACTTTCGTGTTTAAGATAATTGCTGAGTTGACAGTGCTTTGGTATTTGTTTGCTTATTGATCATGCTAATCACTTTTAAAACAACAATCAACTTGATTCCGGTACTACTGTAATTTTTTTTTAAATAGCTGGCGTAAATATGTTTGAGCTCTTTTATTATTCTTTGCATGGTCTTGATTGTGACTGTTCACTCCATATTCAGCTTGTTGGTAAAGATGCGCTGGCAGAATCTGACAAGATTACACTGGAGACAGCAAAGCTTCTGAGAGAAGATTATTTGGCACAAAATGCATTTACCCCGTGAGTGTTAGCCTAGTTAATTTGATGCGTTTTACTGACCTCTGTTATCCATATTAGTTCTGACCTTGCAGTTCTGCTGCTTGAACAGATATGATAAGTTCTGCCCATTCTACAAATCTGTTTGGATGATGCGCAACATTATTCATTTCAACACATTGGCAAACCAGGTAAGTTCTCTTACTAATTATGCCAGCAATTCCATGGCTTTTGAGTAATTTTTATGTAATTGAAATTTAAATATTGTAGCTTAGATTCTGACCTAGAAGATCTTATGGTGCCTCCCAGTGTTTCATTCAAAGTTTGTTTATGCTAAGACTTGAATGACAAGTACATCTCGGGTACATGAGGGGTAAAACATATCCGTTATGGTTATTCCACAAAACTGAATCTCTGGTCCCAGGGGATGCCCCAGCCCCCAAGCCCCAAGATATACGTTGGCATGAAATTGACCTATAAGGAAGACACGTCATAGGAATTACACTGGTTCCTGCTGGATCCACTTCTGATTTGCAGCATGCTGCTGGATTGCTGGGCCATATTATAGTCCAAATGACTAGCTAGATTTGATGTATGGAATTTTAGATTTTGCAATATTACCGACAGTAGTCTAATAGGTTTTGGACTCCTTTTCCTTTAAATGTAAATCTCCAATCCGGAGTTAGCTTGTTCTTATAAATAATTGAACTGATAATAATCACTATTTATTTTTATGATGTATAAGTTGTTTAGATACTCATTAAATATGGAAGAGTACCTTCTGAATGATGATGCACTACATCGAAGTAGTGGAAAAGCAGTTTTCTTTCTAAACTTGTGTGTTTGCGTCATTTGTAGGCGGTGGAGCGGGCAGCTGGTGTTGATGGACAAAAGATAACATATACCGTCATAAAGCATCGCATGGGTGATCTGTTCTATCGCTTAGTGTAAGTGTTTCTACTCTTCTTTCAAAACTTGTTACCAACCGATTACAACCTTACTAATGATCTTCTTTTACATATTACAGATCTCAAAAATTCGAGGATCCCGCAGAAGGCGAAGACGTTCTAGTCGCGAAGTTCCAAAAACTGTACGACGACCTCACCACTGGTTTCTGCAATCTAGAAGACGAAGCACGGTAAATTGCCGTAGATTGTATGTAAACAATGAGGACCACCAGGTGTTTTACAAATCATGGAAGCCATGTATTTGCTTCTGAGGTTGTAGGTTGAGATCATGTACGAGAATTTTCAGCACTAGTACACGTCATTTTTGCCGCATCGCACTGTTTTGGTCGAAGTGCTCGATGAACACGTCATTTTTTTATGTACCATTTATTTATTACTGTAATAAGCGATGGACATGTTCATAGTTGAATAAGTACGATGTCCATATATTTAAACATCAGGTACTATCTTTATTTGTTTGTTGAAAGGCCATGTTGCTCAACTCTTTGGCATCTTGCCGTGGTGCTTAATTGTGTACTGGGGATAGAGTAGGTGATGGTCGTGATGGACACTAACCTCTCTTTAGCACGGCAGAAACTTCTGGGCCAAAGTAAATGATCTAAAGCAACTTTAAGCATTTGTAGATGGTCAGAGTCTAACTGTCACTGTTATAAATTAGAAGTTTCTCCACGAGCTAACAAACTCAACAGTAAAATATGTAATGAAACAACTGTCTGCATAATTCAGAATTTCATACTTAATGCCCTTTCGAGCGGAAAGGAAGGGTAAATGGATATTCAATAAACTGGGGATGCATCCTACAAAACCTTTTTCTTTATGTATTCCATCTAATCTAATTTGGTACAGACCTGCATCGTTCAGATTCTGTGGCTTTTACATGTCCATGCAAGTTGCATATAAATATCAAATGCACAATACATTGTATTTAATTAGTATATATATGCCTAATCATTGGAGATATTCAATACGGTGTACATGGACATATTCAACCAATTCTTGCGTGTTCCTATCTGGAATAACAGGCTGTTATTTGACTAGATCCGCGTGAAGGGCTTCCACGAGAGAATTCCAATAAACATGTAGAAATTCTTTCAGTTGAGATAATGAGATCCCTTTGGCTTTTCTTTGTCCAACCTTGCCTCAGTTGTCTATATCTACATACCGACCTGTTCGGTTAGATGCTTGTTCTGTGCTATTTGACAGCCTAAAAACTTATCATGCAACCTTTACCGAGGAGTTCAGTCCTAAATTGTACGATATGGTATAGTCGTAGTCGAGGAAGAAAATAAAGAAAAACATAGATACAGTAAATATAAAAGACATAGTATAGGAGAAAGTAGGTCTTCTCTTTGTTCATCGATCAAAGTTACAGTACAATCATTGCCCCTCCTTCTATAGTCTAACCTAAGCCAAGGGATAAATCTCCATATTAATGGCTAATGGAAAATTTTCCCACCCTCATGGAGGTGGGTCCTATTGTTGGTGGGGTCGGAGGTTTCCTAACACTCCTCCTTAGAAACTTATCTCGTATAGTCCATGTCTCAAAAACTCTGAAAAATCTAATGAGAAAAATACTTGGAGAAAGAGCATATGACATACGTTGGTCATATTGCACGAATTGCCTCATAAAAAACTTTGTTTGAGAAATTTCGAGAAAACTCACTTAATGAAACAAGAGTACAATTCATCTGTCTGTTTTCGTCAGATACTCGACTATCATAGCCAGGATTTACTGATGAGTTTGAAAAGGTTCTCCCCCTAAACATTGCAGTTCTCTAAGTCTCATCATACCTATTTCATGCATGCATCTTTTGAAGGTAGATGCTAGTAATAACTTAGTGAATATATCTACGAGATTTTCACATGATTTAGTATGCAATATTTTTTTTTCATCCATCTTTTACAATTCATGAGTATAGAAGAACCTGGAATTGATATGCTTATGAGATTGCTCTTCACATAACCCATATGTACTTGTGCAACACAAGCCGCATTATCTTCATAGATCATACCAGGGGTTTGTACAGTGTTCAATCCACATGACTTATGTATATGGTTGATCATCCGCCGAAGACAAACACATTCTCGTGAGGCTTCGTATAATGCAATGATTTCCAAATGGTTCATCGAAGTCGATACAAGACTTTGTTTAGACGATTTACAGGAAACTGCGGTCCCACCACATAAAAAAACATACCCAGTCTGTGACTTGGCTATATGTGAGTTTGAAAGGTACCCACCATTGCCATATCCTACCATGGACAAGTCTTGGTTCTTTCTATAAAACGAGTTGAAGTCCTTGGTTCCTTGGAGGTAGCAAACTATGTCCTCAATGCCCTTCCAATGGCATTTGGTAGACTCAGAACTATACCTTGCCAACATATTTATGGCGAACGCACTGTCTGGCCTCGTGCAATTTGCATGATATATGAATGCTCCTATTGCACTCAAGTATGAGAATTCTGGTCCTAAAACTTCCTCCTCCTCATCTTTAGGAAAAAATGGACCCTTGTCTTATTGTAAGGATCTTCCAATTATAGGAACGTTTGAAGTGTATGCTTTTTCAAAGCTAAATCTTTCTAGCATTTTCTGAGTATAGGCCGACTGTACACTAATATCTCTTCTTGGACATGTTCAAGTTGCAAACATAATAAATATTTGGTTGTCAGTGTTCTAATCCGGCAATAATGAATACGGGGCAGTGCTCGCACAACAGATCTAGATGGGTGCACACGGGACACAAAGTTTAGGTAGATTCAGGCCCTCAAGAAGAGGTAACACTTTACGTCCTGTGTTTGGTGGATGGTATTGCTGGTATCCCAAGTGCCACAAGACCTTGAGAACAGATCTCTCGGTTGCTAGGGCTTGTGTGTGTCTAGAATATGAGAGCTTGATGGCTTTTATGGTCTTACCGATCAGGGGATCCCTGCCTTGCCTTATATAGCCGGCGGGAGCAGGGTTTACAAGAGTCTGGATCGGTTTACAGATTGATCTCCTAATTGGTTACAACTAGAATTCGGGATTACCGGAAAGGTACATGTCCATATCTTGTACTCCACGTCGATGAGGCGCCCCCGTGTAGAAGTCGGACTCCGAGTAGTCAGTCCGGCCCACCCTGTGTCCAAAGGGCCGGCTTTGTCCTCCTTGACGATACCCGGGTGCTATGTCATCATTAGTAGCCCCTGAGTCCTTCACAATCTGACTGCTGCTTGTCTGGGTAACATCGCTGCTACAAAACCGAGTGCTTGTTGCCTTCTCCCCTGGGCAAGTTTCCCGAGTGGTACCCGCTTGAGCGTGCCTCTTGTTGCTTGCAGGGAGATTGTGAGGGACTCTTAGAACTCCTGTGGGACAAGAAAATAATAAGCCGAGTAATATTCACCCGTAGGGCAGGAATATCATGGCAGGTGAGCTAATAACGGGTAAGTCCTGGTGGTGTCCGGTCATTTCCAGTGGATGGAGACCGGCTATCGACCCAGCGGGGGGCACACCATGAATTCCGACCAAACTCCTGAGTGGTACCTGGTTTCCCGAGTGGCTCGGGTCCAGCTAGTGTCCCTCTAGGGGAAATACCCTCGGAATTCGCGTCAGAACCAGATCACAGGTTGTAGCGCTTCGGTCCCGAGTCGTTCGGTATCCGACTAGTGGCCCACTGGAGGCGCGCTACTACCACCCTTCACTCAGGTGTATTCAAGTGATTGCGTTTCCCTAGAGGCCAACCACCGAAACCCTGCAAAACCGTAACGTTCAGTTCTGAGTTATTCGGTAACCGAGTAGTGACCCGTTAAAGGCACGTTATAGTCGCTCTTTATGGGGGGTGTATTCAAAAGGTCCGTTAGTCCCGGAAGACCAACCGTTGAAACCCTGGTAAGACGAACGCTGTAAATGGTAACGCCAAGCCGAAGAGTCACGCGCGTGGGAGCGGAAAGGTCGCACCGTGGAAACAGTAACACTGCGCCTGTGGAAACGGAAAAATCGCGCCGTCAGGCTATCCTGCTTTATAAGACCAAAGGGGACTGCACGGACCGTTCCTATTCACACTTTGCCTCCTTAACGCCCAGCAGCCTCTTCGTCTTCCTCATGTGCCATTTAGCTCAAGCACTCCGCCGACATTGAATCCGATCTGTTGCCATTCTCGCTCCATCTCGCCGCCGCGTAGAGCCCGCTTTATTGCTTCGTCGCGCATCCGATTCCTTATTCCCACGGCTGAATTCAAATTGGGATCGGAAAAACCCTAGATTTGTTTCGCTGTCGCCGGATGCCCACCTCCATCTAGGAAGCAGATCCATTGAAGAGGAAGAGGACGCGTTGGTGTGGGCGACACTCAACGAAGGGATCTCTCCGGCTGGTTCGATGGCGCCCTGGTCGAAGTCCACGGCGACAGAAGCCTGGCTGCATGCCATGGTGGAGACGGTAGTGCTACCACCGAAGGAGCTGATCGAGTGGCGCACTGTCGACGGGGAGGACTTCCCCACTCCCAACACAGGCAAAATCATCGTCCACGCTTCTTTCTTCCACCGCGGCTTCTCTATTCCGGCGTATCCCTTTTTGTGCGGATTGCTGTACTTCTACGGGTTGGAGCTGCATAACATCAACCCCAACGGGATGCTGCACGTGGCGTGCTTTATCACGCTATGCGAATGCTACCTCGGGATCGCGCCACACTTCGCCCTCTAGAAGCAACTCTTCGTCGTGAAGCCTCAGCCGAGCAGAAGCAACCCGGCTGTGGTGGGAGGCACTGGGTTCTAGCTAAGGAGCGGCGTCAGCAAGATCTATCTCGAGATACCCTTCCAATTGTCGAACAAGGGGTGGCACTCAGAGTGGTTCTACTACTCCAACCTCGAGCCTTCGCTTCCAAGGTTCGAGGGTCAGCCGCCCGAGGTCAAGCCCAGCTGGACTGAGCTTCCCCAGGAGTGGGAGCAGCCCACGGTCGAAGTTCTTCAGGCGCACCTTGCTCAAGTGCTTCAATCCGGGGTTACCGGGGTTGAAGTCATCGCCACCTTCATCTACCGCCGGATCCAGCCTGTGAAGTTGAGAGTCCATCCGATGTTTGAGTATACCAATCATCAGGATGTGACCTAGGAGTTGACCGATGCACTCCCGGAAGAGGAGGCGCGACGCCGAGTTGGAAGGTTGCTGGCCCAGGGAGTGGATATAGACACCTCCGGACACCCGACGCCTTTCAGTCTCACCAACTCCCCGAACCAGGTGAACAACCACTCCTCTGACTTCGTAATTTGTAGTTTGTGCTGTAGTCGAGTCATACTTGGACTGCGTTTGTGCGCCCCGACCTCGCAGGACCTCTTCGGCTTCAGTTCCAGCGCTCCTCTTCTGGAGAACGAGGTCAGGAACCAGCCGCAGTATGCCGACATCCCCAGAGGCGGGCAGTCGCCATAGGGGGGCGGTTCGACTACTGCTGGTGCCAGGTCATCGAGGGAAGGGACACCCGCTGCCAAGGAGCCCGGCGTCCCTCCACCGAGTGCAGCGGATCCTGAGGGAGAAGCTCAGGAGGAGGAAGACGACGTCCCTCCCCTCATACGGAGAAGGAAGAGGCCAACCGCCGATGCTCCCCCAAGGGGGGGGGGCAAGGCAGCTCCTCCGCCCGTCCTAACCCGGCGGTGCCCACCGCCATCACCGAGGAAACTCCCCAGGCGACTGGGGACGAAGTTCCCCCCAGTCGGAGGGGGAAAAGGACGGCTAATGTCGCCTTCGGGGGGCAAGGCGATCCTTTGATACCAGTGGCTCCGGCAACTCCTTTGATACCAGTGGCTCTGGCAACCGCCGCACCGGGGCGGCGAGCCCCAGATCCAAAAAAACACCCCAAGGTGCCGAGATCCGCCAAGTATATCGCCGAGTGAACACCCTTTTTGTCCCCCCATGATAGCGGTGAATAGCGGCAATCTTGATTTGTCATTGTAGGCAAAATATCGCAGGGAAGCTCTCGAAGGGCAAACCGAGTGCCCAGGGACCAGGCCCCTGGCCACCCTCTCCCTCGAGAGCTGCCAGCGCCCCTATAGCGTGGCGGTCTCCCCGACATGGTGACGCGTCTCCGACCCCGCTGCCTGCCCAGCAGCTAGAGGGGTCGAGTACCGGAGCGCTAACTCCAACGGCGACCGAGCCGGCGGCGGGTCCCAGTCAGGAGGTGGTGCGGATCGCCCCACCCCGCCCTGAGGAGACCCTGGTGCTACCGGTGAAGGATATTGGCCGCGTGCCAGCGCCTCCATCGGGATTCCATGTGGAGTTCCAACCGCTCCGGGTTCGCCAGATGAACCCCGCGAAGTGGGATGAGGTTCTGCGCGAGATTGACGATGTTCGGGAGCTGGAGGAGTGGGAAGGGGCGATGGGTGCTGCCAACCAACTCAGAGTCCAACTCCTAGAGTTGGTGAAGTCCTTGCAGAAGAACCTCGAGGCTGCGAAGGAGAGTTCGTACTTGGTGGATGGCCAGCTCTAGCCGTTGCTTCGGGTATGTTTTCTGCCCTTGTGTCTTCTTTGCCTTGTGTGTCATGGATGTGCAGACAGTGCACCTGTCGGGGTATAGCCCCTGAGCCTCCGGCTGACTGGAACAGTTGGGCAGAGGTTCTTTGTCAACTTGTAGGTTTCACATTGGGTGGGTATAGCCCCCGAGCCTCTGGTCGACTGGAACAGTCGGGCGGAGGTTCTTTATTGGCTTGTAGATTTCACATTGGGTGCACGATCAGTGCACCCATTGGGTATAGCCCTCGAGCCTCCGGCCGACTAGAATAGTCGGACGGAGGTTCTTTGTTGGCTTGTAGATTTCACATTGGATGCACGGTCAGTGCACTCATTGGGTGTAGCCCCCGAGCCTCCACTCGGTTCATAGAACCGAGCGGGGGGTCTTTAAGTAGTTTTCCCAAGTAACTGACGAGTTTTTGCATCTTGTGCAGCTGTTGACCAAAAGGTCTCAAGACAAGACCGAGTTTCTCTAGGATCAACTGCCCATCTTCGACCGACTCGGCCAGCGCAACGCCAAGTGGGAGAACCTAAAGGGCACCCTGCACGCGACACAGGAGCAGGTGAGCGTGTGGGAGGCCGAGGTTGCGGCAGCATGGCAGGAGACCTGTAGGGAGGCCACCCGAACTAAAGGTAATGAGCGTGAACTTCTATGATTACTTCTGTCTTTACTATATTGACTGAGTTGAGTGTCTTCTATAGCTGCTGAAGCCGAGGCTTCCAAGCTAAAGAGAGAGTTGGAAGCCACCGCCAAACTCAAGGAAGAGCTCAAGGCGGTGTGGGCTCATGTGCGGCAGCTTGAGGTGGAAAAGGCTGCCACCGAGTCTTCGCTAAAAGGGGTACAAGACGCCGCCGCTGGTAAGCCCTCGACTTGTTGTTCGATTAGTCGGAATCTATTGAATAACTTACTGATGCTGCTTTGTGGTCGTTGCAGTGCTGCAGTCACGCTTTGAAGAGGCGCATCTGATGGCCGGGTCTTTGAAGGCGGCTACCCTACCAGCCTGCGATGCCCTAGGCTGACCCGACTCCAACTCGTGCGGAGGCGATCGTGGAGCGCCTTCAGCAAGTACCCCGACCGGGCAAAAGCGCTGCAAAAGGTGTCGACTCAGTCCGGTATTCAGTTGGCATTTGCGGTGGCGAAGTCTCACTACCCAACGCTCGACGTAGGAGTACTCGGGGAAGGACTTGCTGCCGATACCACTGACGAGGAGTTTCCTGCGCTGATGGAGGAGGTCCAGTCAGCGGCATACACCTTCGCTGATAATGTAGATCTGTAAAGGTAGGAATAGAGACAGTTGAATCGTTCCAAATGCACTGTAGCGTAAGTACTCGGGAGGGCCGAGTGTAACTTGTTTTGTGCATGTGTTGGTTAACGTGTTTTGTGTTTGCTAATTTTCTCTCTTCATGAAAAATTCGTTCGCGTGTAAGCTAGCTCTTTGTGTGTGCTCTTGCTGACCCGTCGTAGCCCCCATTGCGTAGAGATTAGCCGTGGGCTGTTTCCCGTGTAGCGTTGAGTTGCGGCATAGACCGGCGATCGGAGACAAGGAGTTAACGCCGAGCCTTGTACACAGTACTAAAATAATTTGTCCGAAGGAGAAAAGCCCGAGTGCGGTTGGGCGCACCCGGTGTGGTGTAGCCCCTGAGTGTCCACTATGCGTAGCCGTGAACATGCATAGCGGGCTAGTCGGGAACCCCAAGAATTATTCGGATGGAGTGAAGGAGTATTTATTCATTTGTCTATTTAAAATATGGAAGTGCAAAGCACAAGCATAGAAGCGACATAGTTGTTCAATGTTCCATGCGTTGGTGATGAGGTTGCCATTCCTATCCTTTAGTCGGTAAGCCCCCGGGCGTAGTACTTCGACGATCACATACGGACCCTCCCATGGCGGCGAGAGCTTGTGCTTGTCTTTGTTGGATTGGACTCAGCGTAGGACCAAGTCGCCAATGTTAAAGGAGCGTCCGCGTACATGCCGACTCTGATAGCGTCGTAGGCCCTGCTGGTACTTTGCCGACCGAAAGAAGGCGACTTCGCGTGCTTCTTCGAGCTGGTCAATAGCATCTTGTCTTGCTTCCTCCGACTTGGTCTCGGTGTAAGCACGGATGCGCGGGGATCCATGGTCCAGATCAGTCGGCAACGCGGCCTTGGCTCCATATACCATGAAGAAATGTGTGTAACAGGCTGACCGGTTGGGTGTAGTCCACAAGTTCCAGAGTACCGAGGGCAACTCGGCTGCCCACTTACCCACAAATTTCTTCAGGCGCTGGAAAATCCGAGGTTTGATGCCTTGCATGATCATACCGTTGGCCCGCTCAACCTGCCCGTTGGTACGTGGGTGTGCCACGGCAGCGAAGTTGAGGCCAATGTTGTAATCGTTGCAGAATTGGAAGAAGGTGCCGCCGGTGAACTGAGTGCCGTTGTCCGTGATGATGCTATTGGGGACGCCGAACCGGTAGATGATATACCAAAAAAATTCGACAGCCTGTTCAGTAGTGATCGTGGCGACTGGCTTGGCTTCAATCCACTTGGTGAAATTGTCGACGGCGACAAATAGATGTGTGTAACCCCCAGGAGCCTTCTTGAGGGAACCGACCATGTCCAAACCCCAGACAGCAAAAGGCCATGAGATCGGGATGGGTTGGAGTGCCTGGGTCGGCAAGTGTGTCTGCCGGGCGAAATATTGGCATCCTTCGCAAGTGCGCACGATTCGGCATCTGAAACGGCTGTCAGCCAGTAGAAACCTTGTCGAAAAGCTTTCCCGACTAGCGACTTTGGCGCCGCGTGGTGCCCACAAACTCCGGAGTGAATATCGTGTAGCTGTTGTTTTCCCCTAGTCTTGAGATATGCACTGCTGGAGGATTCCGGAGGTGCTCTTCTTGTAGAGTTCGCCTTCAACTATGACGTAGGCCTTGGCGCGTCTCGCAAGGTGTCGTGCTTCTGTCTGATCCGATGGGAGTGTGTCCCGTAGGAGGTAGTCGAGGAAGGGTGGCGTCCAGTCGGGAGTAATGACTAAGATCTCTTGCGAAGTTTGCTGAGTGCTATCGGATTCCTTGGGGTGTGGTTCTTCGGTCTCGGATGCTGTCACTGCCTTGATAGAGGGAGTATGCAACTCCTGGAGGAAAACTCCAGCCGGAACAACATCCCAACTGGACCCCAGCTTGGCGAGTGCGTCTGTGGCCTCATTGTCTCGGCGGAGGACATGCGTGATCTCGAGTCCATCGAACTTGGCTTCGAGCTTGTGCACCTCTTGGCAGTAGGCTTCCATGACTGGGTCTCTACACGACCACTCTTTCATAACCTGTCTGACCACGAGTTTGGAATCTCCGCGGGCGAGAAGCCAGCGAATTTCAAGTGAGGTTGCAATGCGTAGGCCGTGTAGTAAAGTTTCATATTCAGCGACGTTGTTGGACGCCAAGAAGTGGATCTGTAGCACGTACTTAAAGTGTTCCCCCTTTCGGAGAAATGAGACTGATGCCCGTCCCCGCGCCTGAAGCATTAGTGAACCATCAAAGTAAAGCATCCAATGTTCTTGGTCAACGACCGAGGGCAGGGATTGGACTTCTGTCCACTTGGCCATGAAGTCGGTGGGAGCCTGAGACTTGATGGCCGTGCGGGGGGCGTAAATTATGCTGGATGCCATTAATTCCATTGCCCATTTAGCAATCCTTCCTGTCACGTCGCGATTGTTGATGACATCAGCGATCGAGAAGGAACTGACCACCGTAATCGGGTGTCCTTGCAAGTAATGGACTAGCTTCTGAGATATGATGAACACCGTATAGATGATCTTCTAAATCTGTGGGTATCGTGCCTTAGACTCGGACAACACTTCACTGATGAAGTAGACCGGGAGCTGAACTTTATGAATATGGCCTGGCTCGGAGCGTTCAACGACCAACACGGTGCTGGCTACCTGGGTAGTCGCCGCAATGTAGAGGAGCAGCGGCTCGTTGGGCATCGGGGAAACCAGCACCAGGGGCGTAGTCAGACGCTGCTTCAGCCCGTCGAGGGCATCTTGAGCCTCGGATGTCCACGTGAAGTTGTCTGATTTCTTCAAGAGCTTGTAGAGGAGCAAGGCCTTTTCGCCGAGTCGAGTAAATCGGCTAAGGGCCGCCATGCACCCGGTCAGCCGTTGGACATCCTTGAAGCTTTTTGGAGGCACCATCTTGACGATGGCGTCGATCTTTTCTGGGTTAACCTCGATTCCTCGTTCAAAAATGACGAAACCGAGTATTTTTTCCGAAGGTACTCCGAAAATGCACTTTTCTGGGTTGAGCTTCATGTTGAATCGCCTAAGGTTGGAGAATGTTTTCCCCAAGTCGGTTAGGAGATTTTCTTTCTTCTCAGACCTTATCACCACATCGTCGATGTAAGCCTGTGCGTTCCTACCGATTTGCCCCTGGAGGCAGCGCTGTATGCACCGCTGGTACGTAGCGCCGGCGTTCTTTATGCCGAAAGGCATGGAAATATAGCAGAAGGCTTCGAATGGAGTGATGAATGATGTCTTGATCTCGTCGTCCTCCTTCATCTTGATCTGATGGTAGCCCGAGTAAGCGTCGAGAAAACACAAAATTTCGAAGTCAGCGGTGGAGTCGATCACCTGGTCAATGCGAGGTAGTGTGAAGGGGTCTTTGGGACATGCTTTGTTGAGGCTCGTGTAATCAACGCACATCCTCCATTTCCCATTCTTCTTACGAACCAAAACTGGGTTTGCTAACCAGTTGGGATGGTACACTTCTTTGATAAAGCCAGCTGATAGAAGCTTGACTATCTTTTCTCCTATTGCTCTACGCCTGTCCTCAGCGAAACGGCGCAGGCGCTGCTTGACCGGTTTGGTGTCCGGTCGGACGTTAAGGGAGTGATCGGCAGCTTCCCTCGGAACTCCCGGCATGTCAGAGGATGTCCACGCGAAGATGTCTCGGTTGTCCCGGAGGAAGTTGACGAGCGCGCTTTCCTATTTGTCACTGAGTGTGGTCCTGATCTGCGTTGTTTTGGAGGAGTCTTCCAGATCGAGCTGGATCACCTTGGTGTCCCGCGTCGACTGGAAAGATGTCGATGCTGAAGTCTTCTTGGCCGGGGGTGCGTCCTCAACCACAGCCGACTTGAGGTTGTCAAGCTCGGCTGCTGCGATTTGGGCTGCAGTGAGGTTGCAGTTTTCCAGGTCACACGCGTAGGCGTGCTGGAAGTTGCTTTTCACCGTTATTATCCCATGGGGACCCGGTATCTTGAGCTTCAGTAGCCATAGCTGGGGACAGCCATGAACTTGGCGTAGCAAGGACGTCCCAGGATAGCGTGATACGAGCCTGGGAAGTCGATGACCTCAAAGGTACGGGTCTCAATTCGGAAATTATCTAGAGTACCGAAGGTAACGAACAGAACGATCTGCTCGAGTGGTCTTGCCAACTTGCCGGGTACCACTCCGTGGAAGGGTGCACCGGTGGGCTCGACTTCTAAACGAGAGATCTTCATATCGTCCAGGGTCTTGATGTAGAGGATGTTCAAACCACTCCCTCCATCCATGAGGACTTTGGTAAGCCGGACGTCACGAATGATTGGATCCACCACCAAAGGGAACCTTCTGGGGTGAGGTATGTAGTCAGGATGATCCGAGCGATCAAAAGAAATGACGGAGTCGGACCATCGGAGGTACTGAGGTACAGCCGGCTTGATCGTGTTGACTTCGCGGTCCGTGAGATTCTGGCGACGCTTGGACTCATAGCCGTTCAGACCGCCGAAGATCATAAGTCATGCAGTCTCCTTTGGGAATTCATCGCTCTCATCCGGGGGAGGATCCTTTTTGTTCCGGCTGGGGGCGAAAGGCTTGTTCAAATTCTTTAAGAGATTACAGTCACGTGTGAGATGATTGGACTTTAGCCCGTGGAAGTGACACGGCTAGCTCATCAGCTCCTCAAAAGTGGCATTGCCGCGCTGAGGTCGACGCTGTGAAGCGTGCTCGGCAGCAGCAACAAGGTCTCCACTCTTGCGCTTCCGGTGTTTTTTTTTGGGCAACCTGAGATGATCCCTAGCTTCGGGGTACTCAGGAGCCTTACCCTTCCCTTGTCGTCTTTGGTCACGCTGCGAACAGCTTCTTCACCAGTCGCGAAATTATTTGCAATATTGAAGAGCTCGCGCATAGTCTGAGATCCTTACGTGCGATCTTGCGGATAAGATCTGTGCTCCGAACACCCTTGGAGAAGGCGGTGATGACATCATCTTCCCAGACTTCCGGCAAAGAGTTCTTCTTCTTGGAGAAGCGCTGGATGTACTCTCTAAGGGTCTCGCCCGCTTCCTGGGTGCAGTTGTGAAGATCCCACGCGTTTCCAGGCCTATTGTAGGTGCTCTGGAAGTTGTTCATGAAAAGAGTCTCAAGGTCAGCCCAGGACTAGATGCTGCCCGGAGGCAGGCTGGTCAGCCAAGCTCGGGCCGAGTCGGCTAAGAACAGGGGCAAGTAGTGAATTGCACCATAATCATTGCCTCCATTAGTTCTGCAAGCCGTGTGGTAGTCGGCCAACCAGATGTCCAGCCAAGTCTCGCCTGTGTATTTATCGATGCCGGTGACTCGGAATCGTAGCGGAAAGATGACGTTGCGGATGCGAGGACCGAACGCCTTCGGACCCGCATAGGCCATGTCGGGAGGAGTCGGAGAGCGACGCCGACTAGTAGCACAGCTGTCGTCGTGGTGGCCACCATGGTTGTCTCTCCCAGCGTCCCGTTGGGCGTGGTGCCCAGCCTCGGGGGCGTTCCGTCCATCGTGGTTGGGTCCGAGTTGGCTGTGGACCGACCCAGCGGGGTGATTATTATTCCCCATGCCGCGATCAGCGTGACGTCTTGCCTCGAGAGTATCCCATGCATCGTGATCCAGTCCGAGTCGGTCATGAACCGACCCAGCGTGGCGGCGATGCTCTGGTGGTGACTTCCCTGGCGGGGAGCTGCGCTGACTCCAAGTCTTTGCAGGAGAAATCGCGCGGTCCCCGGAGATCTCGGCCTGTTGGAGAGCTGCCTCTTCCATCAGGATCCGGAGTCGTCGGAGTTCGTCGTGACCTGGGGTGCCCTCGGAAATATTGATGGCACGTGCCATGACCGTGGCGGTGACGAGGTTATGACTAGAGAGTGGAAATATAGGGACGCCGTCTCTCTCTCGCATACGAAGTGCATCGTTGACTTGGCGTCCTCGATCTCGCATGTCATTGTTGCGTCGTTTTTCTTCATGCTGGCGAGCGAGCACAGTCTGTTGCTCGGCCAGTCTTTCTTCCTTCACTTGAAGGCGGAGCCGAGTGGCTTCAAGCTCGGCGGGGGTTTGCTTAGCGATGGGGATCATTTGATCCCCGTCGTCCGCCAGCACGTCTAGATCAACCATGAAGACCTCCCGAGACGGATGGTAACTTCCTGAGCTCTCGAAGTCGTTCGAGTCGAAGTCGAGGATGGGCGATGGTATTGACCAGTCGGGATCCCTGCTCGACGGGTGAAAACCCGTGTCAAGCGGTAGATCTATCTTGGGCACAACCTCTTCCTCGGAGATGACTGCCAACGTCGTCGACTTGGAGGAGAGTCCTAGTGCGAAAGGTGATGAAGCCTCCGTCGACTGGCAGGAAGCCGAGTCGCAGAGGTGAAGCTTGCCGAGTTTGTCGGCGATGAAGTCCAGCTTTTCGAATCGGAATAGCTGTCCTGGATCTGGGATGGCGTCCAGGGAGCCAAATCTCATGATTTGACCCGGAACAAAGTCACTGTTGTTGTCGAAGAAACCCATCTGGATTTGGTCAGATGGATCTGTGCGCAGCTCCCCTACCTGGCGCGCCAACTGTCGGTGTTCTAATCCGGCAATAATGAATACGGGGCAGTGCTCGCACAGCAGATCTAGATGGGTGCACACGGGACACGAAGTTTAGGCAGGTTCAGGCCCTCAAGAAGAGGTAATACCCTACGTCCTGTGTTTGGTGGATGGTATTGCTGGTATCCTAAGTGCCGCAAGACCTTGAGAACAGATCCCTCGGTTGCTAGGGCTTAGGTGTGTCTAGAATATGGGAGCTTGATGGCTTTTATGGCCTTACCGATCAGGGGATCCTTGCCTTGCCTTATATAGCCGGCGGGGGCAGGGTTTACAACTAGAATTCGAGATTACCGGGAAGGTACATGTCCATATCTTGTACTCCACGTCGATGAGGCGCCCCCGTATAGAAGTTGGACTCCGAGTAGTCGGCCCGGCCCACCCTGTGTCCAAAAGGCCGGCTTTGTCCTCCTTGACGATATCTGGGTCATCGTCATTGGTTTTACCCAAATCATTTATTTCAAAGAGCAACTCGCTTCCTACATGTCCTCAAGTGTACCGATGATGTTCAGATCATCTATGTATACCGATGTTATACAAAATTCATCCTGAGACCTCCATATAAATATAGAAGGGCAATCCTCGTTGCTCGTGTGCCCTTCTTGCTAAGTATATCACTTAAACGATTATACCACATTATATCAAATTATTTCAGTCCGTATTCTCTAAGTTCTACACTATACAGGCTTCTGTTTGCTCTATCTTGGTTCGATACAGGAATACCTTCTGGTACTTTCATATAAATGTCTGAATCCATATTTCCATATAGATATATTGTTACAATATCTATTAATTTTATTTCTAGATTCAAGTTTACTGCCATTGAGATTAAGTATCTAAAGGTTATTTCATCCATGACTGGAGAGTAAGTTTTCACAAAGTCGACTCCTGATCGTTGAGTAAAACTTTGTGCAACAAGCTTTGATTTGTACCTTACCACCTCATTATTTTTATTTCTCTTAGGAACAAAACCCACTTATGTTCTACGGGACGTATGTGGTGAGGAGTTAGGCTTACGGACCCAAGTACCTCTCATTTGTTCAGAGATAATAATTATGCATTGATTGATTTTTGTCATTCTTTCCAGTTTGATCTTTTCTTACAATCAGCGAGCGATGCGGGCTCGGGATCAAGATCGATGATTTTGGCAATCTTCTTTGCAAAATAAATGTTGACATTGGATGTTGTTTTATTCAAAGATTCCACTGTTTCTGCATATTTTATGGCCATTCCATCATGGAGCGCTTCTTCTTGCCAAGGTCCTTTAGTTTTCCTATGCCGATGTGTGCGCACACATCTCTGATAGGTGCTTCCTCCAAAGAAAGGTTCAAGTCTAGAACATTTTGTTCCGTACTTCTATCAGGTCTCAACTGGCTCCCCCTATTCTGTGGAGGTACTTCAGTGGCTTTTCGTGGCAAGTGCTTCTTGTCATTTTCCGCCGAGCTCCCCGGTTACTTGGAACATGAAGGGCCGGAGTTCTCGTCCTTTTATTTTGAGGCCGGTCGATGGGAATGGGTATACATTCATCACTTCTTGGTACTTCAATCCTCTCTGGTGCATTGCTTGCAGGTGCATGCGACTTAGTCACGGATTTTAAATCACTAAAGTGATCTGGCAGTTGATTCTCTAATGCTTGCAAAATCAATTATTTTTTGGGCCTCTCTGTTTGCTTCACAAGTACGCGAGTCATGCGCTTGGATCCCCTTGACTTGCCACATAATTTCCTAGTATTTCTCATCAAGGGGTTGACTTCCTCTCCTAATGTCAGGAAATATCCTCATAAAAAATGTAATTATCAAAATGAGCCATATAACAATCTCTAATCATGGGTTCCAAATACCTTATCATGGATACGGCTTCATAACCGACATGTATCCCAAACTTATGAAGTAACCCATTGCTGACCGCTGAGATAGTGGCATATGTACATACACCTGGCATTCGAACCTTCTAACATGTGAAATTTTTGTCTCGTGTTAGTTATATAGGAGAGTCGATGTCATAGGCCGGTGGTCAAAAATTGATGAGATTTGCAGTGTGCAGCACTACGTGTCCCCAACATGTTGTTGGTAAGTTACGACTCTGTAATAGTGGTCTGGTAATAAATTTAATTCTTTTAGTTAATGCCTCTAGCAACCATTCTGAGATGGACATGTGGTATTGAGTGCTCTACTTTAATCCCCATTGCCATGCAATAATCATCAAAAGGCTTTGAAGCAAATTCTTCGGTGTTGTCCATTCTGATAGACTTTACTTGATAACTGGGAATTTATTCTTAATTTGATTGATCCGCGAGATGAGCTTTGCAAAAGCGTGATTTCTCATAGACAACAAAAAAATATGCAACCGTTTCGAGGACGCATCAATGAGCACCATAAAATACCTAACCGGCCTTGATCGGGGCTGAATAAGACCGCATATATCCCCTTGTATTCATTCGAGGAAAATGGGGTTTTCATTTTCCACTTACAAAGCGGATGATATAATGATTAAATTTCCCCGTGGTGCATACGAGGCACACACAATCTTCTTGATTTAGCAAGTTTCTTATATTAATATTATGACCATCAAAGTTATAATTGCATTTCTCATCATTCTATGACCGAGATGGCCAAGCTTAACATGCCACAGACGAAATAATTCAGAGCTTCTGAATACAGTCTTAAAGGCAGTATACACTGCAAATACTACAGTTCTTGTGTAGTATAACCCAGTGTCAAATGAAGAAAGTTTCTAATACCCTTTTTCTATTTTCGTTGCTCTTAGTGATGAGTAAGTATTCTTTTATTATTTTCATCATCGGTCTTTATATGGAAACTATTTGCGTGAATATCCTTAAAACTAAGGAGTGTTCTAGTTGATTCATGGTACAATAATGCATCTTCTATTTTCAAAGTTGTTCCCATAGGAAGCATAATTGTGGCCCTACCGGAGCCTATTATACAAGAATCGCTATTGATGATTGTCACGATACTACCTATACCTTTACGAATAGACTGGAAATATTTTGTCTCCCTTAGTATGGTATTAGTTGTGCCATTGTCCGTAGGACACACCTCCACCATTTGGCGGCACACATGTTCTAAAATATTGCATTTAGTTAAGTAATGTTGCGAGAAAGTAGCAATCATAATTACATAAATGTATAAACATCTCTGAACATAACACACAATAAATGAATAAATATTGAATAAATGAACGGATAAGTGTTATCATCCAACTACCAAAAAACAAGGTTTATGCTCTGATAGAGCTTACAAAACTGTTCATGAATAATTAATGCATCAAATTGATGAAAGCATAAATAAATATAACTTAGTGCGTTGCGGGCGCTAGGCGGAATCAGCTAGGAACAGCCTAAAATGTCCTCGCTGATCTGCTCTAGAGTCATCCTCTCCTCCTTGGCAATCATGGCTACGGCCGCGGCTATGTCAAGAGGAGGGGTGACTGTTGCTGCCTGGACCACGATGTCCACCTGCATGGGTGCCACCATCTCAAGTGGGACCTCCATTGACGTTGCCATTGCATGTGGAGATTCCCGCTGAGCGACTGCAAGATGCACCTCATGCCTCCTCTAGGCCTGGTAAGCGTCAACCGTGTGCTGGGGCTCGTTGCATTGGCAAAACCAATACCCATGACTGTCACACTCGTAGCAGTCCTGATCCTGGTCTCCATATGGCTTGGCCTTGCCTATCTTCGGTGGAGGAGTCTTGACTTTATGAGCCACAACCATCGTCCATTTTCCACCATTTCTCCTCTTTTTCTTGAGGGAAACACACACTCTCTAGCTTGCATTGGCCTCCCTGCCAATGCTGCTACTAGGCGCATTTAAAATGTTCTTTTTGAGAAACTTATCTTGCGCCTCTGCCACTTGGAGTATGTCAATGAGCTCTGCATGCTCAATGAACTTACTTTCGTGGTGCACAGCATCGGGGTGGAAGGTGGAGAGGGTCTTCTTAATCTTCTGAGCTTATGTGGTCACCTTGCCACACAGTTAGGGGTTATACAAATGCGATGTAGCACAGAGCTGTACTCATCAACTCTCTTGAAGTCTGCAAACCTCAGAAAGACCCATTTTTGCTCTTCTTGGGGACAGAATGGTGCACTTTCGCTTCTCGAACCGTTTCTTTGGAGTGGTCCACAGGGCAAGTGCACTCCTCTCTGCCATATACTCATTCTTCAGAGTAGAGCAAAGATGGTATCTGAGGAATGTAATGCTTGATCATTCTCCTTAGCCGTGGTGATGACCTAACTTGTTGGGTAACGACACCGATTGCTCCCCGAAGCTTTCTAGCTCCGAGTACGATCTCCACGTCTGACGCGTAGATGAGATAGTTGCTGCCATACTGGGCCAACTCCTCAAACTCCGTGTTGGTTATGCTAGTCATTCTGCATTTCACACAAGAATTTCAATAAATTACTGCAAGTAATATTGCATGAAAAGCAAATAAATATATACAAATAATTCTAACGGTGTTTCAATAATTAAAACATGCCAATATATGATGTTGGATCGGTGGCTTCCCGACAGGGGGGTGAATGTCGGATTCAAATTTCTTTCACAAACTCTTCACATACATAGTCATATAGAAGACTAGTATGATCAGAGAGAAAATGCAGTGGAAAAACCTCCAAAACTCCTTCGTGACATGGAGGTCGTCGATAACTTCGAAACGAGTCCAAGATCACTGAATTTCGAGTTCGTATGCAAAAGTTATGACCAAAATAGTGTTCGTGGCGCAGCCTGATTTTGGCTACCCGGACATTCCGGTCAAGATGACCCGGAGATTCCGGGGTAAATGGTCCGAATATTCCGGGGTACATCCCGAGAGCACTGAAACTTCCTAGGTAGGCCGGAGACTCCGGGGTAAAGAGTCCAGATACTCCGGGTGTAGTCCAAAACGCAGAAAACCCTGATTTTCAATGGAACTTTTTCTACAGTTTAAAATCCGTCCAACCAAAAAAGGTGAAACTTTGCAGATGAGTTTAGGGTTGTCTTGTGACTATGAATCACGTGTTGCTCATCATGGAAATGTCTCAAGGCACGACCTTTTTCAAGTTCTTTTTAAACACCTCAAAAATTGGACGAAAAGAAAATCTTCGATTTCTTGTTGCTCGTGAGGATTCTTGATGTGAAATCAATAGGACAATTTCTCACATGTCACAACAACCTAATCCACCCCTCCAACCACAAAATCACGACTCAATCACAAAACCCCATTTCTTGCATTTTTCTTTAAGAAAACTCAAAATCAAGAAGGAAAAAGGGTTGATCCTTGGATATGCTTGGATGGGATCAGTCTAGAGATGATCTCCCATCACTTACTTGCCATACCACGAACCAAACCACAAAGAAGGCAAGAAAACGAAAATAAAAAAGAGACATGGAGTAGATAGCTCAACAACACATAGGGATTGGAGAAATCTTTTTTATTGAATTTTCATGAGTTTTCTTGGTGTTTACAAACCTCTCATCTAGGCAAAGCACTCCTCAAAGTGCAGCTCTCAAAAGCTAATCAAAAGGGTTGAGAGATAAGCACCTCTTACCCCTCCTTTTATAGTGGTGGAGGCATACCTCCCACCACTTGGGCCTTAAGCCCACTTAGATGGCATGAGCACTTAGCACGCATCACAAAGCATCTAAGTAACTCATCCACCATTCATCTTTCCTTCTATCCTAAGCAACTAACCCTAAACCGCTTCTTGGCCGCCGCTGCAGTTTCTTGGTCATGCTTCGGTAGATTCTGCGTTTTTACCAAAACACCCTCGCATTGACTTGGTCCTCACGTCTTGTCTCCACCCACTTTCTTGTCCTCCGCGTACATGCTTTTAAGCTGCACGATGTCATCGCCACCTCCTTGACCGCATCTCAGCCCTCCAAGCCTCATGCCGGTCCATATGGCCGAACCGTCGCCGCACCCAACTCGCACCTGCGCACAATAGACCAAGCAAAGCGTTGCGAGCACAAGTTTTCCACTTGACCCAAGTCAGCCGAGAAAAATCCTTCATCCACTCAATTTTTCTTGGAGACAAATTGAGAAACTCAATCCACCACACAGTCAATTATCCAAACCAACAGTCATTAAATTCATGCAACTGGATATTCAAATCCAATCAAAACAAAGTATGGCAAAATATTCATCACATATATTGTTTATGTCATCACATGACTCACAATCTCTCCCTTGATGAATATATTGCCAACATCTCTCAATCAAACACACTGGAGTTGGTTTAAAGATTTAAAAGCAATCGAGTTGCAAGAATTCACACTTGGCCAAATGAAGGACAAGGCAAATACCGGGTCAAGTGAATGTGAACAAGAGTAAGATCCAAACTGTGAGCGAAGGCTTAACATATGCGATGAAACTCCCCCTCACTCCTACAACAAATGCATTAATGATCTACTCCAAATCAAAGCAACATCCATTCGTAATCAAGCTCAAAAATGTACACACATGCCTGTCTCACAAAACATGCCAACATATGATTGCTTTACTATTTCTCCCCTTTGGCACTATAGTCATCAAGGGACATCACGCCTCCCCCTTGACTATGGAATGATAGAATATCAAGACTAAGCATGTATGCATTGAATGGAATGGAATTTTTGATTTTTTAGTTTTAGCGAGCTTTGAAGATTATCCAAAATGAGACACATCAAATGCTAATATGCCAGAGAGGTGCTCATCAAACCATAAAAAAATATGTATGTCAAGAAGAGCAGCTAGCATCTCAAGTTCTTAGCATATTAAAGATTTCACTAGTGATGAGTTCCAGACTAGGTAGTCACAGTTGCAATGAATCGAAACATGAGTGAAGTATGACAACCTAGCACTAAGCCATGACTAGGAGGACAACCGATCAAGATTAAGACCAAAATACTCTACCACATGCTGAATTGAGCAATCACATGATTAAATGGATTAGTCATCAGCCTTCCAGTACTAGTCCATCTCCTCTTCTCTATATTTTTACATGTCACCAAGATCCTTAGCAAGTCTTAGGTGTTAGTGCTAAAATGGGATAATTACGACCCAATGAACCCACTAGTGCGGTTAGATTTTGAATCCGACCATTGGTTTTTAAATTCTTTTAAATTCAGATAAAATTTGATCGAATTTGAGCTAACTTTGTACTGGGTGCATATTCTGGAATTATTTCTTTTCCAGTAGGTCACTAGCATGTGCAGGACCTTACCTAAAATTTTTCATGATTTTAGGAGCTATGCATGATTTTAGATAAATGTTTTTGTCTCTGTTTTAATTATTAAATATATAAATACCTTCTGTTTTTATAATTTAATTTTAGTTTAGAGTTGTACTTACTGTTAAGCCAATTGTGGTAAATTTTGGTAAAATTCCAGTACTGTTTGAATACGCTAATAAATCGTGTGCTAATTCTAGATAATGTTCGCGTACTAAATAGTAGACTGCTATTTATGATTTTTCTGTAAAATTAATATCTTGCTGTAATAATTAGTAGCACTTGAATTATGTACTGAATATTTAATTCTAATAGGTCTACCACTAAGTTTCACAATTGTAAGATATTTTTCATGAACATGGCAATATTTCCAAACACCGACAATATCAAAAATGCACCTGTGTCATTAGTTTTATTTTCATCGTTCAACCATGACAGGCTTTGAATTGATGGTATGCATAGGTCAGTACCTAATTTTGTATATGACATGTTGGCATGATTAAAACTTCATTGTTGTTGATTAATGATTTTATTAATTAAACAAGTGATGATAAATATTTTTATATTAATGTAAGAAATAATTAAATATTATTTTTATCTATATATTACTAATGTACCGTGTTGCTGGTATTAAATATTTTAATTAATTAATCAATATTATTTATTTATTTATCTATTAATACCGGTTGTGACAACTCTTTAGGAGACCCCAATTAAGGACCGTCCTAGGGTTAAAACCCTACCTCGATCTTCGACAAACCCTGTCCGTCGTCGATCACCATCTTTCTTTTGCAGTCGGATTTTTAATTGGAATGGTTATTTATTTGCCGCTTTATTTCCATTACGACGATTAGGGAGTGACGCCGACGACGCCGGACCCGACTTCGAAGGACACCAACTCGACAACGAAGGCATGCCCTCTCTTTCTTGAACATGTTGATCCCACTATTTGCAAAGTCATTATATTTTACTGTTTTTAAACATGCATGCTGTTTTACTCCCGTAGTTAGCGTGTCGATTGACACACATATACATTTATCTGCTTGTCGCCTTGTACCGGTTATCCTGAGTAGTTTATTTAATAATTCAAAATAGAGTAGAGTTGACGCTTAGCCATGCTTAATTATCCCTAGGCTGTTTTATCTTGCCTCCGATCTTCGGATCGTTGTTATGATTATCGAAACTTGTTGAGCTTGCTGAGTTAGGGCCGGATGCCCGTTGTTGTTTCCCTCTCTCTCTATTCTATCCTTTTCTACTCTGGGTGAAACTTACCATCTAAAAGGTGCGGGCGACAGCTGAATTATGAGTTGAAGGAGCAGATGGTCGTTCTTCATGATTTGAGGAAAACCATCGGTCGTCTGTATCGAATACGGTCAAATTCTTGACTTTGAGAAGTGTGAAAAACAGTACGATCACATGCTATATGGGCACTGGCTTGGTCAAGTAGGTTAGTTGAATCTTGGTGTCGACATCGCCGTACCGCAGAAGGATGGACGTAGCTACGAGGACCTCGGCACCAAAGGGGGCCACGCAGGGTAGGCGGGTGAACCTAGTGGATGAAACTAGCTAAAAGACCTCGTGACGATCTCTCCGCAGGTACACCGATGGGTGTGTACTATGCTGGCGACGGCCAATGGCAACAAGATGAGATTGTACACGAACACGTCACCGTGTACCCCCGAGGCCGAGCGCGATGCGCGGGACACGGAATCGGGGGAGACCCGCCGGGAGCGCGATACGCAAGACACGCCGGCGGGTGCTTTTGAGAACCCGAAACCCCACACCCCCGGGAGGGACCCCGTCAGGAGGCGCGGCGGCTATGGGCTGCCCTAGGTCGACCTGATCGCCCCTAGAGCCTCGAGTTTCGTTGCCGTGAAACACGAAGAACAACGAAGAACGAGAAGCATAAAACAAAGGGAGAGAAAATAGTAGATGAAAAGATAATAGATTGATTGCGTCGATTGGGAGAGTTCCACCTCAATCGGCCATATACCCTTCATATTTATAGGGTATGCCCGGTCTTTGAGCTACAATAGGACTCTGTCTCGTACAAAGATATATTTTCCATACAATCTTGAGATAACTTCCTAATCTGATCGAATTAACCGCCGTGATCTGGACTCCGCCTCGTATACGGGATGCCTTTCCATATGATCTGGGAATCCTTCTAAATCTCGGAATTTCCTTTAAACGCCATGATCAACTACTATTCCTTGTGCCCCAAGTAAAAGCTTCAAGCGCAGAAAGGCTTCATCTTAAAATCCGACGCCTTGGCCCACCTGTAAGACAATACGAAAACACCGCAACTCGGTCGCCGACTTGGCACTGCTCGGGCGCACCCTTCGGAACCTGACTTAGACCCGCTCGGGGCCGCGAGTACCCGGGAAACGAGTGCTCAAGGACACGAGCACTCGGGGACACGGAGAGCTCGGGACTCGGCACCCGGACTTTGCCAAAACTTGGTACTCGGGAGCGCTGCTCGGGATCTTCTGCTCGGGGACACGAGCGCTCGCGGATACGAGCACTTAGGAACGTGAATACTCGGGGACACGAGTGCTCGGGGACGCGAGTACTCGGGGGCACGAGTGCTTGGGGACGCGAGTACTCGGGGATATGAGAGTTCGGAAGCACGAGTGCTCGGGGGCGCCAGTACTCGGGACCACGGGTACTCGGGACTCGGAGACGCCGCACCACTCGGCATGGGCCACAATTCGGTAACATTGTAAACCTTGCCCGACGCACTCGGTCCATTTGGGGGTACTGCCCAAATTTGGTCGTCAACACATGCCCCCCTGTTTTCGGTATAAAGATGTATTTTACCGAAAATAATAAGTCCTGTCCTTAGGACGATGCGAATCGTCTCATCGGCCATTTCTTTTCTTAGGGCGATATGATATATCGGCCACAGCACTTGTTATGCTTCTTGCCACACGCTCGGGTGGAACTTCTTCAGGTACTTGCCATTAAGAGCTCGCGGCAGCAAAGTGCCCTGCACGGATTCCACTAAGTATGAGTTCCCAGGAACTACTCTCGCAACTCTGAAAGGACCCTCCCAACTCGGCGACGATTTACCAAACTTGTTATCCTTTGAGCCGATTGGTAGGATTACCTTCCATACTAAATCGCCGACTTGAAAGCTCTTCGACTTGACTCTTTTGTTGTATGCTCTGGCTACCCTTAATTTGTCCCTTTCTATGGCCTTTAAAGCAACCAAATGCTTATCGGCGACTTCATCAAGACCATCCATCATCAGATTATAAAAGTCGATCGTCGATAAGTCATTCTGCTTAGCTAGTCTTAAAGCACTCAGATTCACCTCTACAGGTAAAACGGCCTCTTGTCCGTACACGAGTTCATAGGGAGTCACCTTGGTAGCACTATATCTTGAAATTCTATGCGCCCATAATGCTTCTGACAACACTTCATGCCATCTCCTTGGATTATCTTCGATCTTCTTCTTGATAAGCTTGATTAGCACTTTATTGCTGGACTCGGCTTGTCCATTGGCTTGGGCATAATATGGAGAAGAATTGAGCAATTTTATTTTATAAGACTCGGCAAACTCTTTTACTTGTCCCGCCATAAATGAGGTACCTTGATCCGTCGTCAGAGTTTGAGGGATGCCGAATCTATGTATAATGTGCTCGGTTATAAATCGAATCACCTCCACATGTGTCATGTTCTTGAGAGGTACTGCTTCGGACCACTTGGTGAAATAATCAGTTGCTACCAGTACGAACCGATGCCCCTTTGAGGAAGAAGGATAGATCTGTCCAATGAAGTCTAGTCCCCAACCTCTGAATGGCCATGGCTTGATAATAGGATGTAGCATGGCAGCAGGAGCGAGTTGAAGATCACCAAACTTCTGGCAGGCTTCGCACCCCTTGTAATATCTGAAGCAATCATTGATCATAGTCGGCCAATAGAACCCGGCACGCCGTAATAACCACTTCATCTTGTGAGCCGACTGATGGGTGCCGCAAATGCCTTCGTGCACCTCTCCCATTGCAACTCTTGCTTGATCCCCATCCAAGCATTTCAAAAGAACCCCGTCAACCGTTCGGCGATAAAGATCATCGTCGATCAAAATGTATTTGAAAGCCATCCGCCGAACAACTCGGTCCACCCTCTTACTCGGATCTTGTAAGTAATCAATGATCGACTTCCTCCAGTCTTCCTTGTTCATGTCCGGTTTTTCCAATGGCGTCCGAGTCGGTGAGCTCTGACTCGGCCTTTCCTACCGAGTTGAGCCCAAGCATCGGCTCTTGAGAAATATGAAAGACACCACGATTAACATGGTAGCCGGATGCTTGTTGCGCCAACTCGTTTGCAACCCAATTTTCTTGTCTAGGTATATGGGTAATGCTAAAATAATCTAAGGTAGAGATTATATCTAGACATTTATCAAGATAGATATTAAGCGATTCGTCAAGACATTGATAAACCTTGGATACTTGCTGGACTATTAATAACGAATCACCGAAGGCCTCAATATGTGTGGCACCTATGGCAACCAGAAGCTCTAAGCCGAATAGTAATGCTTCGTATTCGGCTTGATTATTTGTGCAACAATACCCTAAGCGGCATGAGGCTTCGTGAGTAACACCATATGGAGATATGTAAACAACACCGACACCTTGGCCATTGCTACAGACTGAACCATCAAAGTATAATCTCCATGGCACTAGAGAGATAAGACCAATGCTAATGCTATGCTTGTCAACCCGATGTTCAACAATAAAATCAGCAACGATTTGGCCTTTCATAGATTTTAAGGGTTCATAAGCCAAATCGTACTCGGTCAGCGCGTAAGCCCACTTGCCGACTCGGCCACTAAGAATCGGCCTATGCAACATATACTTGATGACATCGGTTTGACAGGCCACAGTGCAAGTACTAGATAGCAAATAGTGTCTCGACTTCGTGCAAGCGTAATATAGGCATAAGCATAATTTCTCAACGAGAGAGTACCTGGTCTCGGCGTCGAGTAGCCGCCGACTCAGATAGGTGGTAACATGTTCCTTTCCTTCGGCTTCTTGGGTTAACACAGCTCCGATGACGCCTTCCTCTGCTGCGATGTAAAGTCGGAAGGGTTCCCCATGTCTAGGCGCCTTCAATACCGGAGGGGTGGATAAATAGCCCTTTGATCAACTCGAACGCCTCTTGCTGCCTTGCCCCCCAAGTGAAATCGACGTCGTTCTTCAACCGAAGGATGGGAGTGAACGCGCTGACCTTTCCCGACAAGTTGGCTATGAATCTCCTGAGATAATTGACTTTGCCAAGGAATCGTTGCATGTCTCTTTTGCATGTCGGGGCTTGCACCTTCTGAATCGCTTCTATCTTCTTAGGGTCGATTTCTATGCCATGCTGATGTATGATGAAGCCTAAGAACTTCCCAGCCGATACGCCAAAAGCACACTTCAAAGGGTTCATCTTCAGGCCATACCTCTTCATCCTCTCAAAAGCTAAGCGCAAGTCAGCCAGATGAGATTCAAAGGCGTCCGACTTGACAACAACGTCATCGATATAGACTTCTAGTATGACGCCGAGTAGATCATGGAAGATTAGATTCATAGCTCTCTGATACGTGGCCCCGGCGTTCTTTAATCTGAAGGTCATTACTGTCCACTCGAACAAGCCAAGGAACCCGGGGCAGCGGAAGGCCGTTTTGGACATGTCCTCTTCGGCCATGAAGATTTGATTATATCCCGCGTTGCCATCGAGGAAGCTGATGACCTCATGTCCAGAGGCATTGTCAATAAGCATATCGGCTATAGGCATAGGGTACTCGTCTTTGGGTGAGGCTCTGTTCAAATCTCTGAAGTCGATGCACACCCTCAACTTGCCGGACCCTTTCTTCTCCACGGGTACGATGTTAGAGATCCAGTCGGCATACCTGCACGGTCTAATAAAGTTAGCTTTGATCAGTCGACCGATCTCTTCCTTGATCCGGTCATACATATCGGGATTGAATCTTCTGGCCGGTTGTTTAAAAGGTCTGAAACCGGCCTTGATAGGCAAGCGATGCTCTACTAGCTCTCGGCTTAACCCAGGCATCTCGTGGTATTCCCATGCAAAGCAGCAAACATATTCTTTTAGCAAGCCGACTAACTTAAACTTGCAGTCGGCTTTCAAATTCTTGTTTACAAAGGTCGGCCTGGGACTCGAACTATCCCCTATGTCTACTTCTTCTAATGGATCGGCCGACGTGAAACCTTGCCCTAACTTATCCATATTATCTAACTCTTCTATAGACTCATGCATATCGTTCTTATTAGACCGATACTCTGCGAGTCGCTTTTGTAACCACTCCGAGTTAGGATCCATTTGATGATCTCTTATCTTGGAGCCGATTGCCATCAACCGGCTTTGAAGGTGCGGGTACTCGGCTATCTCTTTTAGTACTAGGGAAGTCGGCTGCCGAAGAGTTGGCGGGTTGTTGCCGACTCGCCAGCACATCGACCGAGGCAATTAAAACCGAGTTGGCCTGAAGTCGGTCGGCGCCGACTGGCTTTAAAGATACGGGTATGAACCCGTTCTTTGTGGCACTAAGGAAGTCGAATCCGGAAAGGTCTCGCCCTGTTAGGCACGTTGCGTTGGGGTGCTGCCAATCCACCAAAGCATCGGCTAAGGCGACACAAGCCGAGTTATCTGCGTGGATGACTTCGACTTCTTCATCAACCCACTGTATCAAGCATTGGTGCATTGTGGATGGCACGCATTGGTTGGCGTGAACCCAATCGCGGCCCAGTATGACGTTGTAATTTCCTTGCACCTCAGCAACGAAGAAGGCAGTGGCCAAAGTCTTGCTCCCGATGGTGAGCTCTACGTACATCACGCCTTTGGCCTCTGTGCTCTCTTTGCCTTCAAATCCGTTGAGCACCATATTGGTCTTCATCAATTCATCATCCTGCAAACCCAACTTCTTGAAGACCGAGTATGGCATAAGATTGACTACGGCACCGCCGTCCACGAGCATCCTTGCCACCAGTGATCCATTAATATGGCCCTTGACGTATAACGGCTTCAAGTGCTTCACCGGCTCTGTCGGCTTCTCGAAGATGGCATTCTTGGGGCCGAAGTCGAACTGGGCTATCTCCCCGTCTTCGTCTACAGCACGGAACTCGGCAGGTAAATAATAGACCATGTTTATGTCCATACCTCCACGAATCGGCGTAGGCTCGTAATCCACCATTTCCTCTTCGCCGTCTTCCGTAGTAGCTACCGACTTCGGCGATTTGCCGAGTAGAGGAGATGTATCTCCGGAAGTCGTTGCGTTTTCCACCCGCTTAGGTTTCCATATCTGCTTCATGGGTACCATGGGCCGAGTCTCATTGAAAGATTCGTCCCTCAGCTTCTCGGCTTGTCGCTCAGCCTTCTCTTGATTTCTCATGCGCTGCAGCCTCCTTCTCTTGGTCTTAGTCAACCCGGGAGGACACCATGTAGGCTGAGTGTACTTGGGATCTCTGGGCCTGCTCTTGCTCGTGCCGGCTTCATGATCGTTGGCCAAGGACCCCTGCTGAACAGTGATCACATTATCGTTGGAATTGACCAGATTACCGATCGTAATCGACCCTTTGCCGAGTTCTTTGATCTCCGATCTCTGCCCGATGTCTCTTGGGGCGACAGTACTCGGCGGCTTAGCACGCCACATTTTTCTGACCGGCTGGCCTGGAGAAGTCGGTGACGACCGACTATTATCGCCGCCTAGTCGGTCCCGAGTAGAATGGTTGAACCTTTGTGTCGGCCGACTAGCGTTGTCACCCAGTCGGCCCCGAGTGGTATGAGTGAGCCTCTCATGGACGGGTCTTCTCAATGTCGACCACCCTGGATGGAAAGCGTAGGGAACCATTGGGTGCTGCCCCCATCTTCCGTTGAAATCGTTCATGTAAGGCGTGTACGGAGGTGGCACCATCCATGGAGTCGGCATCCATGGCCCCTGCGGTCCGGCCTGATGCTGAAAACCTAGCCTTGGAGGTGATCTTGGGCGTTTTAAGTGCGATGGCCGGTTAGGGATGACACCGGCCGCTTGGTTGGTATATTTGGCAAGCAACATATCGAAAGTCGGCTTCACTCTTTTATGCTGAGCTCTGGCTTCATTGGTCTTCCACTTGCCGACTTCCGGACTCTTGGGTTTGATGAACTTGGCCCGGGTACTTTCTGGCATCGGTGGTTGCCCCCCGAGTGCACTGGTGTGGTCTTCTCGTACTCGGGATTGTCCCCCCGAGGGCGTGACTCCTGATAGTGATTTTCAATGTTTCTTTGCCATCGGGTTGTTTCTTGAGCACGACTTCTCTTCCCGGGGCTTTGCCGACTTCTTTCTTCCGGGGTTCACCAAGGACCACATTGTCTTTGTTAGCTGATTCGGCTATGTCGGGCCGAATTAAAACCTTCTTTCCTTCCAAATCCATAGCGTTCATTGGGAAGGGTTGTTTATCGATTTACATCTCGGCGAAATTCAATCGTCCATCATTAATAGCCGATTGTATCTGTCGCCGAAAAACATTGCAGTCATTAGTCGCATGAGAAAAGGAATTATGATACTTGCAATAAGCTCGCCGTTTTAGCTCTTCAAACGGCGGTAACGAGTGGGATATCCTAATGACTCTATCTTGTAGCAAAGAATCAAATATTTTATCACACTTAGCTACATCAAAGGTGAATTTCATCTCTTCTTCACGATTCTTGCGAGTCGGCTTGAGAGCGTCGCAAGTATATGGTTTGGTCTTGGAGGACCAAACGAACTCGCCAGTATACACGTTACCCTCATCGCCCGAGCTGTCGTACTCGACCATGTGCATCCTAGGCCGATCGGGTTTGAGCCTATGGACTTCCTTGACTTCTATGTTTCGGCTTTCTTGAGCCAGAGCTTTTTGCAAGACTTGGTTGACACTTAAGAGCTCATAATTCTCTAACCGTTCCCTAATATGGGTCTTCAACCCGGCAAGTACCAAGTCGGCCAAGTCTCTCTCGGTTATCACCAAGCTATAGCATCGGTTCTTGATGTCCCTAAACCTTTTGACGTAGTCGGTAACCGATTCGTCGTGCTTCTGTTTGACCGATGTAAGGTGTGACAACTTAAGCTCATTGTCGCCACTATAAAAATGATCATGGAATTTCTGCTCTAATTGTGACCACAGGAGTATAGTGCCAGGCGGCAAAGCGGAGAACCATGAAAAAGCGGTGCCAGTCAGGGACAAAGGAAATAAGCGTACCTTTAGTTCATTTATGGAACTTGCTTCACCTAACTGCGCTAGATACTGACTGACATGCTCCCATGTAGTTTTCGTTCCTTCACCACTAAACTTAGCGAAGTCGGGAACCTTGTAACCCGGAGGGTATAGGATAGCATCATAGTAGTCGGGGTATGGCTTCTGGTACATCCGACTCCTAAACTTCGGCTCGAGTCCGAAGGACTCGGTAAACATCTTTTTCATATCTTCCTGGAGCTTGGCTAAAATTTTGTCCGGAGCGGACGAAGTCGCCGTGGGTCGACTGGTTATGGGTGCGGCCTGTGATCCATACGCCGAACTGTGACTCGGCATCGGTCTAACCATGCTTGTATTTGTGGAAGGTGCAATCAGGCTCTGGTTCGGCGCTACCGCCGAACCGGGTATGCTCATAATCGGACTAGGGCTGGCGGGTATGGCTACGAGTTGGTTGGTTTGGCTAGGGCGCAAATTCAATGGCACGGGAAGCGCCGATGAATCTGCCACCGAGGTCGGATCAGGGTTTACCACACCTATAGCCGTACCGGCGTTACCACTAGATGTTGGACACGTGCTCCCCTTAGCACTTGTGTTCTCCATGAACGTGTTGTAAACAAGAGTATTGCCTTCCGAAATATAACTCTGTATTTTGGCTATCTGTTCTGGGGAAAACGTGCTACTCACCGGGGTCTGAGCCGTCTTGCCGCGTAGAGGAGGTAGCTTGATTTCTCCAACCGGAGTGATGTTTCCCTGACGATCCTTCTTGAAGTTTGCGAGGAACGTCTGTAGATCCTCCTCCTCCCGCTTCTTCTTGTATGCTTCGAAAGCTTGGCGATGTTCCTCCGATAACTCATTGTAGTCTGGCTTGATGATGTTATCGGTGCTGATCTCGCCGAGTTGTGGAGTCTGATGGTTGGACATGATGATTTCTTCCCCAGCGGAGTCGCCAAAAAGTGTGTTCGTACATGAACACGTCACCGTGTACCCCCGAGGCCGAGCGCGATGCGCGGGACACGGAATCGGGGGAGACCCGCCAGGAGCGCGATACGCAAGACACGCCGGCGGGTGCTTTTGAGAACCCGAAACCCCACACCCCCGGGAGGGACCCCGTCAGGAGGCGCGGCGGCTATGGGCTGCCCTAGGTCGACCTGATCGCCCCTAGAGCCTCGAGTTTCGTTGCCGTGAAACACGAAGAACAACGAAGAACGAGAAGCATAAAACAAAGGGAGAGAAAATAGTAGATGAAAAGATAATAGATTGATTGCGTCGATTGGGAGAGTTCCACCTCAATCGGCCATATACCCTTCATATTTATAGGGTATGCCCGGTCTTTGAGCTACAATAGGACTCTGTCTCGTACAAAGATATATTTTCCATACAATCTTGAGATAACTTCCTAATCTGATCGAATTAACCGCCGTGATCTGGACTCCGCCTCGTATACGGGATGCCTTTCCATATGATCTGGGAATCCTTCTAAATCTCGGAATTTCCTTTAAACGCCATGATCAACTACTATTCCTTGTGCCCCAAGTAAAAGCTTCAAGCGCAGAAAGGCTTCATCTTAAAATCCGACGCCTTGGCCCACCTGTAAGACAATACGAAAACACCGCAACTCGGTCGCCGACTTGGCACTGCTCGGGCGCACCCTTCGGAACCTGACTTAGACCCGCTCGGGGCCGCGAGTACCCGGGAAACGAGTGCTCAAGGACACGAGCACTCGGGGACACGGAGAGCTCGGGACTCGGCACCCGGACTTTGCCAAAACTTGGTACTCGGGAGCGCTGCTCGGGATCTTCTGCTCGGGGACACGAGCGCTCGCGGATACGAGCACTTAGGAACGTGAATACTCGGGGACACGAGTGCTCGGGGACGCGAGTACTCGGGGGCACGAGTGCTTGGGGACGCGAGTACTCGGGGATATGAGAGTTCGGAAGCACGAGTGCTCGGGGGCGCCAGTACTCGGGACCACGGGTACTCGGGACTCGGAGACGCCGCACCACTCGGCATGGGCCACAATTCGGTAACATTGTAAACCTTGCCCGACGCACTCGGTCCATTTGGGGTACTGCCAAATTTGGTCGTCAACAGTCTCCATATTAAATTACTAATAGAATTCTTATCTACTATTATAGAGGTCGGCCCACTGCTGACAGGATAAGAGGCTTCATAACAAAAATCACTTTTACTTGTTATTTTCAGTCATTCATTCTAAGTCTCACATCACACAGTGAACCGTCGTCCACGGCAAGGCGTACCCTTGGAACTGGACAATGATCCAAAACTGAGCTCAAGAAGTGCAGCGTCGTGGTCAGTTACAGCGATTCAACTGTCAAATACTCCTAGGGCAAGAACAAACAGACTAACATCATTATCATTATAGAACATAATTTGAGTCTAAAAGAAACCATTATCTGGAATTGGAGATGCATAAAAGTAAAAGGCTCTTTAAAGCTAGTGTAGCTCTCGTGTTCTAGAGTAGTATAATCGTATTTTCAACTAAATACCTAGCCACATAGGGTCCCTTAGGCTGCACCGCTAGAAAAACCTTTAGTGGCTCAATCTAACGAAGGATAAAAAGTGCCCACTAAATTTTGTTTAGTTGTTGCAATTAGGAGATGAGATGAATCGCCTCTCCTTATTAGAGAAATGCGACAGCTACAAATCGACATACCTATATTAACTATTTGTAGACATAGGAGATAGCCGTCAGATGTAGTTTTGATGGACGGCAGGATTGAAAATAAGGGGACAAAACCTATGCATGCAACAAATCAGCAATTTGCGGGAAACAAATTTAGGGACAATAGAAAACATGAAAAATAGACAGGCAAGTTATTTCCTTAAACAAAATGCTGAATTTCCGGCAACAAATCGGCATGCCAATATTAAGATTAGTAATAAACAGGGTTAGCTAAGTTTAGGGGAAACGATTTTAGTGACTAGGAAACAACTATAGTAGCCATATGAAACATGGACAACTGACTGTATGCAATACGTAGCGTGGGCTCCTTCTGTTATGACAACACAAAAACATTTGCATAATGAGAGGGAAACACTTTATTAAACCTTGAGCAACAAAATTTTTAAACCAATACAACAATAGAATGTACACAACACAATTCTGGATTTTTGGGAAGCTTATGATTCAAATCGCTAGATTTTTGACATCATGGGCTCCTCCTGTTATGGCAACATGGAAACATTTGCGTAGCGAGAGGGAAACATTTTACTCAAACTTGCATAATAAATTTGTCAAACCAATACAACAACTAATGTTTATTCATCCGGGCTAATTGGTTTATGTTTCATTTATCCGGGTATTTTGTTTCCCATACAACAATAATTTATTTCATATACAACAATAATTCGTTTTCATTTACCCCATGAGGACACTGGCGCAATCGTCGTCTGCCGTACGAGGACGTCCCTGGGCTGCCGGTACGCCTATAACTGTGCTTGGCAAGGTGGGGCGGCGCCGGGGATGACTCGTTGAGGAAGGCAGCGGCAATGGTGGCCATGGTGTGCAGCAGGAATGGCATATGTGGGGCGGCGTTGGGGACGACTCATCGAGGAAGGCGGCGGTGCAGCGCTTCCAGACCGCACTTGGCGAGGTGGGGCGGCGTTGGGGATGACTCCTTGAGGAAGGTGGCAGCGCAACACCTCCTGGTTTCCACGGCGACGGCGGCCATGATGTGCGGCAAGAACATGATATGTAAGGCAGTGCCGAGGATGACTCGTCGAGGAAGGCGGCGGCGCAGCACTTCCGGGTCTCCACGATGATGACGACAATGGCGTGCGGTGAGAATAGGATATGGGGAGAGGTGAAACCCTAATTAGGGTTGGGGGATTTTATAGGAGGATGTGAATGGTTGGATGAATGATAAAAGAATAATAGTTAGATGTTAGGAAGATAAATTGCTCAAATCAGCATGTCGTTTTGTAGTGTTTCCTTTAGAGAAATATACCACTTGTTGGTTAAATTGTTGGCGTTGACCAATGCGTAAAATATTGTACCACATTCTTATGCGGTTATGCCATACGAAATACGGCCGATTAATCGGTGAAAGAAAGGACGACAGTGGAATAGTTAATCCGCATATCTCCCGTTTAACCAATTAAACAATTTATTTTGACTAGTAAACTATGAAACGTAGAATATGGCAAATGATGTTACGCAGATGATAACTCATCATTATTCCAGTAAATAAAGTGTTCTTAACCAATTTTAGATACAAATAAATATATCAATACTTTGCCTCTCATCCTCTGCTATCTTCCTCTTCTTTCCTCACTCTTTGAGTCGCCTTCTTTTCAGCTTTTTAACTAATTTATAGCCTTAGAAAGCCACAAGCCGAAAGAAGGAGTAGTTGTGGTCAAACCCATCCAAACTCTCCTTGGTAGCAGAAAGCTATGGAGAGGTGGCTTCCGAGCTTATGGTCCAACACGTTTCGAAACTACCCTCCAACTTGGTGAAAAAATTACACACATGCCCGTACCCCACCTCCATTTCCCTAATCCCGAGTCCCCGCACCCCGCACCCTACACCCCGCACCGACTCCTCTCTCCCGAGATGCTCTCGCACCCGTCGAACCCCCTCCCCCGCCGCCGCCAGATCCGGCTCCCCCGGCCTAGATCTCGTCCCTGCCAGCATCATCCCTCGCCACACGTAGCCTCCCCGACTCATCCCTGAGCTCCCTGGCCTCCCCAGCCCACCACCCACCTCCCCGACTGTCAGCGATACGGGGAATAGGGTCCCCTAAACCGCTGGCAGAGGCCGAATTCGACGCCGCGTCGCCAAGGACGTGGGAGTCAAGAAGAGGTGCTCGGAGGCTCACCCCGAGCACTGTATCCACTCGGCCTGTCAAGGGGAGCCCCGAGTCGTCCCTTAAGGATGCTTCCCGAGCACCCAAGGCGATTTGGCCCCCGCTCGGGACACCGAGTGCCTCCCCTAGACAGAGAAATGGCCTAGGGTGCGTGCTCGGGAGTCCCCGAGCACGGGAACCCCGAGCACCCCTCGTGGGACCTTCCTCAGCACGTTGCCCGACAGGCGCATTTAATGCCTGTCTGACGGGCCTACCTACTCCAAGCCCGCTGCGGACAAGATGGCAGTGTCCTGACCGGTTTCCGTCCCCCTAAATCATAAGCCCCATCGGCTATCGGTCTTGGCAGGGGATGGAGCGGTCTGACACCTTTTTGACTTTGGGACGCGCCGGCGAGCGCCTAGGCGCATACCCCCGGTCCCTGATCTGTGGGACCAGGGTAGTGCGGCATGGACCATGGCAGAAGGCGTCCCAGGAAGTCTTCATCCTCTGACCCAACCACGTCATGATGATCCAGATCCCAACCAAAGCGTGATAGGAACTATTCCGCTACAGCGACCCTCAACCACCGGCGTGGTTTGCCCACGCCCTATTCGTCAGCAACGGTACTATTACAATGTATTTACCTTTCGGCCATTGTGGTGACCCCTGGGTATATAAGGGGAGAACCGAGGCTAAAGAAAGGGGAGAGAGAAAAAAGAGGGGAACAAGTAGGACCTAGAAGAAGAAGAGCAGGAGCACCTTTGCTGCTGGCTCATTGTAATCCTCCAAATATTTGTAAATACACAACGAGTAGGACGTAGGGCATTACACCAAGAAGGTGGCCCGAACCTAGGTAAATCACGGTCTCATCTCTAGCTTCCTGCTTTCAAGTTCCGCGTAGCTCCTGTACCTTCGGTTCCCCGGCCGAATCCCAAAGGGGGTCCTTCCGGACCACCAACGCCGGCGTTTGTTCGCCGACACCGACCTCCCCGGCTGCTCCTTTCCCGAGCTCGTCAGCCCACCACCGACCTACCCGAGCTCTCCAACATGCCCTAGTCCTTGCCCCGTCCATCCCGAGCCCCCTCCTCCACGGTCGTTGCCCCGTGAGGTCAAAGTTTTATTTTTTGCATTTCTTCGATGTCATGTACTGAGATTATGATGCACAAATTTAATATTGGTGTATGTATACTAAATAGCTGAGGAATTTTTTTGATATTCTTGTATGTATGTGTATGTATATGCATGATGAGCTATGCACTGTTGTATGTGTATGTGCACGCACTCATATATGCAATAGGCGTTGAGAAATTTATAGAATGATTAGACAGTGACCAATTCAAAGGTACCCTTTTTTTAACCGTCACCCTACTGATTAGATGATGCAAAAATTTAGAATTGTGTTTGCTTGTATGTGTATGCATTATTGAGCTATGCAGTGCTGGTTAGGTAACTCAAAAATTTGGAATTGATGTTTGCTTGTATGCTTTGATGAAAATTTTGGAATTGATGTATGTATATGTGTATGCACTGGTGATAAATTTATGAGTTATTATATTTATGCCATGTTCATAAACGGATAAAGGGAAATCTAGGAAAGCAACTCGGGATGCCGTTGCTCATAGGGTTTTTCTTGACATATGTGTGGAGAAAGTGCGAGCCAATAAACAACCAAACCAATATTTGAACAACATTGGGTACAACAATTTGACAACCAAGTTCAAACGAGCGCACCAAGAGAAATTATGAGCGCAAATAATTAAAAAATAGGTGGGGGACGTTAAAAAATGGCTTCAATATATGTAAGTCATTGAACCAACATGCATCTAGCCTAGGAAGAGATCCCATCACTAACACCATTTCGGCTAGCGACGACTGGTGGGCTTTAGAGATACATGTATGCTAGCTTCTATATTATTTTCTTTAGTTCTTCGATTTTCATAACGTTTATTTAGCGCTCATGTGGTCTTGTGATAATTTCTTACAGAAATGTCCAGAAGTGGTTAGGTTTCAGATTCTCCACTTAATAGTGAGGATAAAATGATAATAACTTTTTATGCTCATAGTGTTACAAATAAACATGCAAAGATGCGAGGTTGAACATCTCAAGTTGGACTCTCACGTTAACCTTGAGGAAGATAAATTTGGCTCAGAATGTGAAGGGTTAGGGGTTTCTGATGGTACATCGGTACAAAAGAACGGTGGAAAGAAGCAGGCCATGCCTTATTCACCTATCTATGCCATCAAAGATGACAAGTGACAATACTACTAGGCTTGATCGTATTCTAGACCAAATAGGGACCAGAAGTTCTAGTCAAATGATTGTTGATCTTGTGAAACATGAAATTAGAGATATGTTGGTATTGGTGGTTTAGGATGGAACCGAGGAAAAGAGCGACGAGCATTTCTATGCTACATAACTCTTTATGAAAAATGAACTTCGTGATGTATTCATCCCTTTGGATACGCCTCACATTAGCTTGCATAGCTCAAGAGGACAGAGGAGAAGAAAAAGAAGTGTTAGATATCATTTTAATACCTTCTTATGCGTTATTTTCTTTGAACCCTATTATTTGTATTGTCTAGTAAACTTGTAATGTCATGAATATATGTTGCCTATTTGATTTGAACCTATGTGAAACTGTAATGTCATAAACTTATATTGTTAATTTGATTTAAACGTATGTGATACAATGTTATAAACTTATGTTGTTATTATTTGTTGGTCTCATGTGTTAAATTTTTATATTAAAAAATGACAGATATTCTCCAAGTTCCAGTGAACGATTAATTAAATATATTATTATCTTCTTTTGATGCTATACAAAAAATGGTCGGAATATTTTTTACGCGCCAAAGAATATGTTTTTGGAATTCAGGTCGAGGAGGTTACCCGCGGCGGAAAAGGGAAACAACCGAGGCCAATAAAAACCGGGCGGGGTAGGGTCTTAACAAATAATTAACGCCAGTCCGCCGTTAATTAAATCCGCTTTGTTTAAATCCTTCCCTTCCTCCCCACTTCCACCACCACCTCATCTCTCCCCCCACCTCCGCCACCGCCTCCCCCGCGCCAGCCCTAGCTCCGATCTCGCCGGCGTCACGCCCCAGATCCCGCCCGCGCCCCCTCGCCACCGCCGCCCGCGCCTCTCCGGGGAAGACGCGCGCTCCCGCCGGGCTCGCCCCCTCTTCGCGCTCTACTTCGGTGTAAGTCTCGTCGCCCGCCGTTTCGAGCTCGGCACGGGGCTCCTTCTCGGGTTTCCTCGCATTGGGGCGGGGTGCGACGGAGGTGATCTCGTGCTGCTGCGCTCTGACGCTTGCTCGTGCTGTTCTGGTTGCGCGGTCCCGGTTTTCGCGTGGATTTTTTTTTGAGGTGATTTCGGCGTGGTGCGCGTGATTTGGCGCGGGGTGGTGCGTTTTGGTGGGGTGGTGATCGGGTTCGGATTGGGAATGCGGTGGGAATTGCCGTGGGGATCGGGAGATTTGGTTACGGGTTGACTTTTGGGAGCCGCCGCGGACTCTTCCGCATGATTTGATCTGAACAGGGGGATCGCCTTCTGCTTTTGCTGCTCTAATAGTTTGGCCAGTTCAGTGATTTCGAAATGTTTAGTTGGAGCCTCGAAATGCTTGCCAAACTGCACTGTAACTAATCATAAGCGAAGCAAGTAGGTGCAGTGACAACAGTCAGAAAAGTAGCAGATCTCATAGAACAACCTATACATGAGTAGAGGAGGCTTTCGTTGTAGCATCCCATCTTGCCGAATTCCCTCAGTACATGACAGATGGTGTGAGCGATTGTTGCCTTGTGAGATATGGATGTGAATCATGGATTAATGCTGTGGATACCTTGCATTGCAGAAAAAGGTGGCAGCTTTGGGGCCATAGTGCTATTCACCCTCTCTGATACGTGCCATGTAGTTTTGGCCTTCTGAAGTATATGCAGAACATGGCAAGGAGATGAAAGTATCGCAGGTGTGGCAGTGGAGCAGCAAGGACATGACAGCCATGCCACATCCGCGCCACCGAGGCACTGCCAAGAAGCCCATGTGGATAATTGTGCTCCTGTCAATGGTTTGTGTTTCGTTGATCGGGGCCTATGTGTATCCTCCAAGGCGCTATTCCGCGTGCTACTTCTTTGCTTCAAGTGTCTGTACTCCATTTAAGGATTGGCTCCCTGCTGTGACCCGACGGGAGCGGTCCGATGAAGAGATTATTTCATCTGTGGTTATTAGGGATCTACTTTCAATGCCTGTGCCTGTGTCCAAGAATCCAAAGATTGCTTTTATGTTCTTGACACCAGGTTCATTGCCCTTCGAGAAATTGTGGGAGAAATTTTTACAGGTTCGTTGCTGACATACCTATCATCTGCCTTTTAAAAACGAATATGAAGTTTATATTATGTCTGCACGTAGTAACATCATATTTTCATAAAATAGTTAATGTAAATAAAACATGATTTGCTTGAACTTGTGTGTGCAGGACCATGAGGGGCGATATTCCATTTATATCCATGCATCACGTGAAAAACCAGTACATTTGAGTTCTCTGTTTGTGGGCCGAGAAATTCACAGTGAAAAGGTGCTAACTTCTGTCCCTACTTTGTATACTTCTTTTCCTTTCTTTATGTTAATTCATGCGTTAATCAGGTGATCGAATTCGAATCAGTAAGAAAAATCATCATACCTTCACAGTTCATGGGGTTGTTGAGAAAGAAGAAAACTGTGTCACTGCTTGTGTTTTCACTGCATTCTTGATTAACGTGAAAATAGTAATAATTATAGATCACATGGCAGTCAGAAATTTTCTCTAGGGCCTAGGGCTGCCATTGGGTAGGTCACGGATAATGAGTGTACGATACTAGAAGACTAGAAAGCCACACTGGTGAGATTAAATTGTATGAGATGTCAACAGATTGTCTATTTAATGATGGAGAATCATCATGGAGACCATAATAATGAAAGATAACTGGATAGCTCATTCAAAAACTTAATATAGCTATATGTTGCTCATCCTACTAGAGATCCAAGTCTCTTAATCTGACCATAAACCTTAATGTGAGTCTAGATAATAAAATATTTATGTTGTTGGTACTAGTGAGGGTTTGTCTCTCGTGCCTTATGGAGGTACTGCCTGATTAAAACTAAAAAAAATAAAAGATGGTATTGTGATATTATGGGGAAGATTGGATGGTGTAACATGAAGTGCATTGAGAAAGAAGAAATTGGTGTGTCGAGGAAAAATGTTAGTCAAAAAGGTTGAGAAATAGAGCTTTCTGATTTGATTCATTCCCAATAGTCATGAGATGATCATCTTAGGGTGATCCTTTTGTCAACAGATGCTCCTATTACACTCGTAGTCTCTGAAGGATGAGAACCCACTATGTAGCATCTACATCGATAATTCAAGCATTGTATACGTCATTAGTCCGATTCTTTGTAGGAACTACCCGTAATAACGAACTTGCAAAATGGATATGTTTATCATAAAGAGATTCGTTGTTCCTGACCCTGCTTCACCTTAATTGTCATTTAAACAAAGATCTTACCATTTCCGAAGGAACTGGGGCTACATTTCTTTTCAATTTCCATTCAAGAGTTTCTATTTGTTTCCACGCCCTTTTTTTGAGACCTCGAAACATGAAATGGAAATGAGCTATTGGTAGAATCCATGACAGTTGAGATAAGAAGATCTAAAAGCAAATGGATTAGTTTTGAGGGCTGTGTGACATTACTTTTGCAAATTTTCGGTCATGCATACATAACAGGCTTTTTGTCTGGCTTTAACCTGCTGTATTTCATATGGGGTTGGTTCTCTTAAGAAAACCTTAGTACCCCTTTGCAGCAAAATAACCATGACCCATCTTCCAGAATTTCACAAATATTGGCGACTCCTGCCATTTGTCTACATACAACATATCATATTATTAATTTAAGCTACATGTTTGTCTTTACAGAACTAAAACACTGTAATGTCTTTGAATGCAGGTAGTATGGGGGAGGGTTTCAATGGTCGATGCAGAGAAGAGGCTGTTAGCAAATGCATTGGAAGATGTTGATAATCAATTTTTCGTCTTGCTTTCTGACAGGTTATGAGTGATTCTTCTTGCGAAAGGGGTTCCTTTTTCAATTTTCTTCAGTATATTAATATCTTTTTTCTTTGTATGACAGCTGTGTTCCACTACATACATTTGATTATACATACAATTTTCTGATGGGAACAAATGTTAGCTTTGTTGATAGGTAAGAGCACTGCAACACATATTTGGATACCTATGAGAAAGGGAAAATACAAAAGATAAAAGTGCAGGGAAGAACTAATATCAGAGCACATATTTCTGTTTAAAACACATTTCCCAATGTATTGATGACAAGACCTTTACTTTAATCTCACTTGGTACCCTATTTACATAGGAACAATTGGTAATATGGCACTTAGAAATAGTTCCATCATGCACATTTTATTCCACTATCATTTTTTACTTGTATTTCTTACACTAAAGGAATGCACATATGACATCAAAGGATAGTTTAGAAAGCATAGCTGCGAGTTTCTATTGAAAAGAACAAAACAAGGAGATATGGTCACTCCTAGTTAATATGACCACATTGACTATTGAGTAACAAATGTTGGTGTCTTAATATTCCCTTTATTTTTGCCCGTGCTATCAGCTTCCTGGATCCTGGTCCTCATGGAAGTGGAAGGTATTCCATGGAAATGTTTCCTGAAATAGAACAGAGGGACTTCAGGAAGGGTGCCCAGGTACATGTTTTGCTATGCTACTCCATTATTTTGCGGAATATTTACTGCTCCAAAGTCCCTTTGTTTATGGGCACTTCATATAATTACACCCCTCAAGGCCTCAACTCTTCTGGAAGTCCAGAAAACACCTCCAGCAGTTCACTTTTTACCCTCAACTACGAAATAATCTCCTTTTACTCTTGAATTTTTTTGATCCCGTCTTAGTTTGGTGTTTATGTGTCATTGACTTGTGGGGTCCAGGGCCACCTGTTAGTGACACATGATGGGGCATTTTATCAAATCTCCCACATACATCCCTGTAGGCAACTCTATATGGAGTGGCATCCTAAGGAAGAAGATTTTCATATGGTGCACATGTGGCTGCCATGTCATCGAAACATGTATATGCAGATGCTGCATCAACCAAAACCATAGTGGTTTAGGGTGAGGTGGTTGTTTTGACCGGTTTTGAGAGTTAGAGGTTGCAAAGCGAACAGTTTTGTAGTTCAGGGTGTTTTTTTGAGTTAGGGAAAAGTTTTGTGTTGGGGTTGGGGTGGGGGGAGGGCGTAAATTAACTAGTTCCTATTATAAACCATCATGTTAGTTTGTATTGGATATCTGACAATCAATCACTTGCATTTTTTCATGCATAGCTGAGTAAGTTTTTGTGCTTCCTGTAGTGGTTTGCTATAACACGAAGGCATGCTTTACTGATTCTTGGAGACAACCTTTACTACAGTAAGTTCAAGCTATATTGCAAGGTATGTTTCGGTGATTGTTCTGCTCTTATCTTTTCTTTCTTTTGTCGAAACTAGCATGAAGGCATGCATGTAGTGAAAACTGATAAATTCTTTTTACAAGAACATAACTAGGTTTTGTAAAATACAGTTAATAACAAAGCTAGGGTGTTAGTTTAGATGTAAAGTCTAGTACCACTGTTCTGAAACTTCAGGGTAGATAGTAATTCAGAAATGTCTTTGGAAAAGACTACTGCCACCTAGTTCCAGTTGTTTCAGCCAATAAGCTGCAGGGAATTAAGGGGGAGGTCCCTTCTATTTCATCTATTAATGTAATTATATTACATCAGGCACAAATGACCGCATGACATACTTCCAGCATTGTTCCCATGTTATATAATATCCTTTTCCAGAACCATTGCTTATGTGTTTCACCTTGTTAGGGTACCTTATTATTTTTTCGGAAGTTGGTGTTAGATAAGCAATGTTTTTCTTTTGTGATTTCCAGCCAGCAGAGGGATACAACTGTATTGCTGATGAACATTATTTGCCAACCCTCTTCAATGTCAGTAAAAGATCTCTTGAATTGATATTCAGCTTCCTTTTTTTTGTTGTCCTCTTGATCTTTTAGGGAATTGCCTTTTTTCATTTACTTTCCCTTTAATATTCAGATTGTTGATCCTGGTGGGATCTCTAACTGGTCAGTGACATATGTTGATTGGTCCGAGGGAAAATGGCACCCAAGGTCATACAGAGCTGCAGATATTACCTATGGACTCTTAAAGAACTTAACGGTATGCTTTCATCTTGCGAAATGGAAAATAGTTTTTGCCAATTAACATGTCCTCTATATGTTCCACTCTGACTCATTTACTTCCTTCTTGTGCAGTCTGTCAAGGAGAACTTCCGCATTTCAAGTGATGATATGGTAAGCATAGCAGTTCTTCCTTATCACCCAAGCACAATATAGGAATTTGCTGTTACTAGGATTTGGTGATGACTACTGTGGTTCAGACGTTCAGTACTTGTCTGTGAACGCCTGAAGATATATATTTTTTTGAATGTTTGCATGCTACACACTCAAGGAATCTAACCAAAGCGTGCTTTCAATGTGATTACTATTTATGGATGGTACGTTAAGATATTGTATCCGTACCATTAGCTGGCATTCTGAAGAATATTCTATTCAAATAGTTTTTCTTTTTTTAATAGATTCTATTCAAATAGTTCAACAAAATTTCAAGTTGCAATTTTGCAAAGTGTTGGTGTTAGCATCGACATGATCCATGTTTGACAATGTTCCTTTATTACTATTGCAGAAAACTGTGACAATGACCCCATGTATATGGAACGGAACAAAGAGACCGTGCTACCTTTTCGCTAGAAAGTTTTACCCAGAAGCTCTCAACAGCTTACTGAAGCTATTCTCCTCCAGTTACACATCTGCTTGAGTTCTACAGTATGCTTTGTCATTGGCCTAGGATTCCCCTAGGATTTTTTTTCTGTTTTATGTAAATTGTGAAATTGATACTTAGCTGCTTAACACAGATCCAGGGCCAGATACATGTCGTTGCTGCATTAATGGCGACTTCTTGTCATTCTGTGTCCCTAGGTAGGGCTGAGGTGCTATCTATTTAGTATTGACACTGCCCTCATTGTAATCCATTGTGCCTTCTGTATGTTTCTATTAGCTCTCCATCTCACCTTCTCTCATTTTTGTGTCTCTTTTTTTCCTTTTTAGTTTCCCAGCTCTCATCTCTTGAGAAACAGGGGTTTTGTCAAATTGAACTGTTGTTATATGATCCATTCTTTTGTGGACACAAAGAGATTATGAAAGGAGCACCACCTTATAGTTTAGCCAGCTCTAGTCTTGAGTTTTGCTGATATATTTACGTTTCTGATATGCACCTCTCTTTTCCCCTGCTGGGAAAGTGTTGTTCTTCAGATACACATGACTTGTTTACTTTTGTCATTAACTCGTCATATTTAGTAATTTAGGTATATGGTGAGTTAATATGCCATCAGTGCAATTTCTTACCTGTATGATAGCAAGGTTTCAGTACTCAATGAACTGTTTGTTCCTGCATAACTATCCAAAGCAGTTACTGTAACAAAACACAATGGTACTAATCATGTTAACTCCAAATGTGGATATTGCAAAGGTCATCAATGTACAGCATCTTAATTCAGCAGAAAAATTCATTTTGTACAGGTTGCTCTACTCAAGTGAGAAGGGGAGTACCCATCTATATTGACTGAGGTCAGAAACAGGGGTGCGCAATTCAGAGCAAACTTTGAATTGCCGTGTTTTGGAGGAGCAGCCAGGGCTACAAGGCCACTGAAAGGGTCACCAAACGGATTGGAAGATCCGGCCAGAGGCGCAGAATACTGAGGCTGCTGCTGGTAGATATGCGGTGCTGGAGCCGTCATTGGTTGCTGCTGATGCTGAAAATACTGGTGCGGATGCTGCTGAGCCTGGAAGTACTGCTGCAGCAGCTGAGCCTGGTAATACTGCCGCTGCTGAGCCTGGTAGTACTGTTGCTGCTGAGTCATCATTGCCAGCTGAACATTAGACGTGGCACAAAGCTGCTGGACTTGGCGAACGGGTCCTTGGCATTGAACGGGTTGGCTTGTCCAAGGCTACTGTTGTAGGTCATGCTGGAGATCTGCTGCCTCCTTGCCTCGTCTTCGTAAAGGCTGTCGAGTAGCAGCTTGTCAAAGCCCCCAGCCTGTTAATCAGATGGAAAATGTGCAAGTGATTCAGATCGGGATCACTCTGAATTTTCAGTGAATTTGCCCTACTGGGAATATCAGCAACTAGCTAGTGGAGTAAGGGGATTGTACAGACCAATGTGATCTCAACTGCTTGGCTGGTGTGGCTGCTTGGAGCAGTGACCAGTGCCAGCTCCCACCCATGTGTTGGCAGAAAGCAAGTCTTGACAAGTTGATGCCTTGTTCTGATCACCTACAAGCAAAGACCAAACCAGCTGATGATATTTCCGTCTCACAGCGCACTTGACAGAAACAATGGAGGTAGATTAACTGGACAGTTAGGTGGCCAATGTTTCAGCAACCATTCTTGTGATGCTATTTGAAATGCACAGCAGAAAGATCTGCTGATCTTCTGTACCTGGTGCCACAATAGCAAGTGCAAGTGCGTTGTGTTCTTCGATTCCCGCATCCAAGGGATTCACCTCTGCACCCAAATTCTGCATAAAGCATACAAGCAAGAACACACAGGAGTAAAATTCAGAGAAACATACTGGAGTTGGAACAGAAGTGGACCAGAGAAAATGTTTTGGAGAAGAGTACTAGTAAATCTCCAGTGGTTCGCAGTTGCTGGAATTGTTGTGCACGTTCAGGCTTTGGCTCTGGCTCTGGCTCTGGTTCCTGTTCAGGCTCTGCAGGATCTTCTTTCTCCTCTTCCGCTGGCGTTTCGGTTCCGTTGGAGCTTCTTGGCTGTAGGTCAGTAGCTTCCTCTCCTCACTCCTGCTTTGGCAGCAGCAAGAGTTAAGAAGCAGAATATTACAACAGAACTGCTTTGGCACGAGCACTTTCTCTCTCAAAAAGAGCTGCACTCACCACACTTCTGATCGAGGAACGGGGTGCTTCACTGATGTACTCCTCCATTGTTGTAAGAAATGATGGGGGTGGCTGCAGAACATTGCGTGATGAAACGCACATTAGAACACCGTGATCATGAGATCCAGCAGTCAAATCAATTTCCCACCGCATAAATATGGATTGAGAAAATGGTTAGTGATTTGCATTCTATCTCGTATGGCCTAATTCATGATTGTTTCTCCATTTTGTGGGACTGCAGGCTTGTCAGATCAAGATGACAAGATGTGCAGCAGGCTATGAGTAACCAACCTGTCTGAGAGTAGGAAACTAGAATGTCCTGCCAAGCTCAAGCTGTTTGCAGAAGTCATAAAAATCAGCAAGATTTTCTGCCTGCGGATTAGACAAATCAAACACCATTTTCATGTAATGATCATATCTCGGACCTGATTTGGCTACGCTTGAGTGCAACACAATATCAAGGTATAATTTTTCGACAAACCTGCATGCCAGCTCGTTTATAGATAGCAAGAGCCTTGATAGCATCATACTTTGGCATCTCAAAGAACTGCATCAGATCAATGGGATCCAGAAATCTATGGTTATGGTTCAGCGATATTTAAACCTAGTATAATTCATTTCGGAGAATGTGATGAAGAATTACTTTACCATATCAACAAGATTGATGAGGCCATTATTGATTGCACAGTATATCTTGAAGCTCTCCTTCAAAGCCTAACACATGCAAAACCATATCTAAGACCAAAAAATATCTTGCAAAATGGAAACATCAACCTTGCAACGAAAAAAAGGATTTGCATGTTACCAGGGCTAATGCATATTGAATTAGGTAATTTGAACATGCTGCACCTTCGGGCTGCAATGGTGAAAACATGATTTGACATACTACTTTCAACAAACTTAGGCCGTGTTTGGTTGGACTGTGGCTGTTGGAAAAGCGGTTGTTGGCTGGCTGTTACGAGAAGCGGCTGTGGCTGTTGGGACGTGAGACTGTAGTTGTACGTGTTTGGTTTGGCTGTGGCTGTTGGCTGTTGTACGAGGAAATGTCTAAAATGTCCCTACAGTGTATATTATATAATGTGGTGAATAAAAAATCAGAAAAACCTAAAAAAATAGAAAAATTCAGAAAAATCAGGAAAAATTCTAAAAAATAGAAAAATTCAAAAAAATCTAGAAAACTTAAGAAAAATTCAGGAAATTAATAAAAAATCTTTAAAAATTTAGAAATTTTTCAAAAATTCAGAAAAATTAACAAAAATTCAGAAAAATTCAGAAAAATAAGAAAAAAAAGAAAAATCAGGAAAATTCAAAAAAAAAGAAAAATTAACAAAAGTTCAGAAAAATCCAGGAAATTAAGAAAAATTCTAAAAATTCAGAAAATTTTCAAAAATTCAGAAAAATAAAGAAAATTTAACAAAAATTTAGAAAAATTCAGAAAATTAATATGACACAATCGATTCTGACTTAATTAAAATTCAAATTATATGTTTAGATGTATAGAGAGAACAAGTTACACAAACTATACTGAAAATAAAAAACTCAAGCTAACGCCTTCTTGCAGCATACAAGGAATCAGCAATCCATTCCCGGGTAATGTTCATGTTAATGCCATCCATCGCAACACCATGTATATCTTCATTTCCTGAGGAGGTTGCCTGTCCCACATCAGGAATGTAGTCCTCATTAGCATCGCATTTATCGAACTCCTTATCAGCTAGTTTGCTTTCCCGTATAAAATTGTGAAGAGACATGTAAGCATGAACAATACGGGTTTATGTCTCCTCTAGGTAACTTGGAACATCTAAGAGGATCCTCCATTTCATCTTTAGGACTTCAAAGGATCGCTCAATCACATTCCGGAGCGATGAATGAGCATGATTGAACACCTCACGCTTCCCAGCTATGGTTTCATCCTTGCAAATCTCTACAAACGTCCTTGTTGTAAAAGCATCCCACACTGCCTTCGGGGTGGACATCTAACACAATTACAAATTTAAGCATGGCACAATATAAATTAATGAAGACACGATGCTAACATCCATAACTCTTACTGCTAAACGAAGAGATAAAAATAATAGTTATAGCTAGCTAGGGTGTTGATTCAGTAAATAGATGACATGATCAGTACATACACACATGAGTCAGTATATACATATGAAAGAATGGAAGAAGTCAGCATTATTTGTCCTAATGATATCATTAGAAGTTGTGCATGCTATCCATAACTCACAAACATTTAAAACTTAGATTCCATGCAGCAGGCTGCAAGCTAACCATTCAATGATACTGACAAATGAATTCCAGCCGAGACGAATCCAGTTGAGCAAAGATGGTGTAACTATGCACTACAAGAATTGCAATTCAGCTAATCACAATAAAAAGGGATGTCATAATCATCAGGAGAGCAATACTGCATATATCAACAAACAGGACTGACACTATGATCTAAACTGACAAAAACTCACAATTCCAGCATGTTTCCCTTGTGTACATACACACATTTTTGCAAGATTATCAGGAGAGCAGTATTATCTAGAAAAAATACTATGCAGAACCCAGATCCACTGCAAGAATCCTCATTTGTTGCATATAGGAACACAAGCCAACAACAAGGGTGACCACAACAATGCCCAGAGGCAGAGGTGTAGGAGTGGCACTAGAGGGAGGGGTGGAAAAAGGTGAGGACTGTACCTCGTGGCCGTGCGGTAGGACGACGCGCCGATGCAGCTGGCCGACGATGAAGGAAGCGTTGGTGCTCCTCAAGGCTGCGAGGGAGGACGACGCGGCGTCGGAGGGCGCACGGGACCCCGACAAGCCGTCGGTGGAGGCAACGGACTCCGTCGATGCCACCTCGATGCGATGGGCGGTTGAAGGCGGGGCACGCGGGGACGGCGACGCCAGGGAAGCCACGGCTCAGCTCAGCGGTGGACCATCTCTGGAGATAGGTAGCGGGTGGAGCGGTGCTGCGGTGGAGCCGAGCGGCGATGGTGGGTAGCCGTGGTGTGCGCGGCGGTCGTGGCCGAGCGGGGGCGCTGAGCGGCCCTCGTGCGCGGCGGTGGATGCTAACATCGGTGGACGGGCGCAGCTGGTGGAGGCGCGCGGCCGGTGGAGGCTCGCAAGGAGGAGACGAACGGCGGTGGACGAACGCCGGTCGAAGCTCACGTCGGTGCACGCGTACGGGTGGAGGGGCACGACGGTGCTGGAATCGAGGGACAAACTCGGAGGGGGTGGTAAGTTCCACTGCGGAAAGCTGGGTTGGGCGAGCTTTTGCGCGTGGCTGATTTTACACTAGGCCGCTGCTGGGCTGTTGCGAACAGCCGGCCCGGAAGCCACCTCTTTGGTTTGGCTTCGGCTTTTCTTAGGGAAAAGCTACCTAGAAGCTAAACCAAACAACACCTTACAAAGCTTAATAGTAGAACTTGGCAATATCAAACCTGGCAGCCCATGAGCCTGAAGAGCAGTTGCTGCAATGCAGGCAACTGCTCCAAAAGATCAAGGCAAGGCAGGGTTCTGGTTTTACTATGTTCCTGCATTTCGCAGGATGACAGCATTGCGATCAGCACGAGGCAAACAAACAATTCATCCCGCTATCATCGAGGAAAAAGGACAATGCCTAACCTTGCTAGAACACTGGGGGGATTTCATCAAACGCTCGGTTTCGTTTTAGCACCCTAAAACACTCGAGCCGTTCCTCCAGGAAGAGCGCGTAGGTGCGAACCCACGTGGAGCAATCGTAAGCTGCCAAAATAAAGATTCTTGAATTGCTTTTTCATGCATCACAATTCACACACAATTCTTTTGCGTGTTCTTGAAAAAAAATAGCAGGATGCAAGAAACCAACCTATGGGCTTGAATCATCCTTGAAATTTGCCATGTGCAAAATGTTTCCTCTGTATGAATAGGCCAGGAACTCTTCCTTGAAACTAGGATCGCCTTCTCGCAGAAGCCTGTGTACCACTATCAATGTCTTCAATGTAACCTGCAAGATACCATCAGCAATGTAGTTAAGATACTGAAAAGAAAATGTGGATTTATGGACATGAGAATGAAAGAGGAGGAATTCACAAGAGGAGATGTAGAACACCCCACTATCCAATTCTTTATCTTGGACAACCTTCTCGCCAACGCATATATGCAGTACGAAACATCGGCTCGAGGGCGATTCACCGAGGTTGCGAAGGACAAGACGAAATTGCAAGCTTACATGATAGTGGGGATAGACAGATGAAATTTACGCACAAACCAAAAAAATTCTTTCTTACAAAAGTACTTCTATCCTCAGCTAGGCAATGAAAGAGAGGATCTCTTACTTCTGACGTGACGTTCCTTGGGAGGGCATTCTACGTGGTTGGTCGCCTTCACAATTGCAATATCCAAATCCTGTCAAATCCAAACAAAATGACGAGTGAATCATACGTTCATCCTAGGGAATGGTATCAGTTCAGAGGATAATCCAGAATCGCACAACTCAATCAATGTCGAGAATCATATCCAGGACATGCACGCCAACTAACCCAATAAATTTAACCAAAACGAGATAAACACGTAGGCCGATCAAAACAAGAACAGAGAGAAAGGGACAAGCCAGAACTTTTGGCACTGAGAAACGCATGATCCTTTGAAATGGTCAGAATCAGCAGGCGCGCTGCATTTAACAAACTTTGCAACCCATTCATTCGTTCACCTTGAAGTCGCTGTTGACCTTGGCGAGGCCGACCTTGGTGGAGTCCTTGAGGGTGCTGTAGACCTTGTGCCACGACCCCATGAGGCCGGGGATCGATCACCGCCCTGCCCCGGCCGTCCCCTGTCTTCCTCTCTCTACCTCCCTATCTGCCTCTGCCGAACCGCCAATGGCAATGGCACCCCTGGTTCTGGTTGACCGCCACAACCCTCACACTAATTTTAGAAAAGCAATCAAGCAAGCGCGGCGCCGGTGCCGGTGCCAGTGCGGGCGATCCAGCGCGCAGCTAGCTGTCGCGAACGCGAATTTGAGCATGATGAAAGAGAAACAAGAGAGCGGGAGAGAGAGAGATTGTGTGTGGTGGGGGGGTGGCGCAGGATGGTTTTCTTTTTTTTTAAGGAACACATATATATTCCATTACATATGATTGATGGACAAATCGTTAGCTACACAGTCAGTTACAAAGTCTGGACATTGGCCAAGCCAGCATTCAAAAGTGCTTGCATTCATGATTGTGCCATGCGCAGCTAAACTATGCGCAGCTTGGTTACAGGACCTTGGATAATGTTTGACACATACATCAGATAATCCAACTTGTAACTGGAATTTAATCTCCTTGAACACAGCACCTAAAACAGAGAAGTCATAAGTTTCAGATGTGATAGCTTGTTTCAGCATCAGCGAATCCGTTTTAAATAGCACTCGATTGTATCCCATCTGAATTGCCACGTTTACAGCATGGAGCATCGCCAACGCTTCTGAATGCAGAGGTTCAATCACTCGTTCCAAATTACCTGCCCCTGCTGCCAAAAGTTCACCTTTATTATTCCTCATGGTGAAACCCTAGCCTCCTAAAAGAGACTCTTCGCGGAAGGCTACGTCCGTGTTAATTTTCAGGATATCAGCAGGAGGTGGGGTCCATTTCGGAGTAGAGCTTTGTCTACTGCTTTTGCTTCACTGCATAGAGTTCATAACATTGGCAAGCTGATGGTTAATAGAGTAAGAGATTTCATCGTAAGAGATTTCATCGTTTGTTTTTATAACATCTCCAGCATTACATTTATTTCTCTGATGCCACCATGACAAAATGAGCAAGCACGTTTTTAATTTTTCCTTCTCTTTTAAGTTGAGCACTTCCTCCATGACTTTAAACGAATCTGGGCAGTCTATTAGCCGGAGTCGGACATGATCAAGTTGCGTTTGTCTCCATATGGCTTTCACCTTTTTGCATTTAAGGAAGCAATGGTCCCCATCCTCATCCAATCTAAAACACAAAGGGCATCGGGTATCAACTTGCATACCTCTGCGTTGAAGCTTTATTCGTAGAGGTAAACTGTATGTCGTCACCCGCCATAGGAAGTGCAGTATTTTGTTGGGGAGAGGAAGCGCCCATAGTCTTCTCCACTTAAATTCACCTTTTTCATTAGCTGCACTAGAGGAAGATGTTAGGCCTGAAAGAGACTCATGGTCTCTAGTGTCGACTGCTATTTTATAGGCAGATTTCACAGAAAAAAATACCTTTTTGGTCAAAATGCCAAGCGATAACATCTCCTGCATGTTCATGAATAGGGATCTGCAGAATTATGTTTGCATCTTCTGGGATAAATATTTGCTAAACCAGCTGCACATCCCATGTATTTGTGCTAGAGTCAATTAATTCAGCCACCTTAGTTATGACATTACATCTTTTTTGTGTGGTAACTTTCCTAGTGCTTCCTCTTGGTATCCAAGGATCAGTCCATATATTTATGTTTTCTCCATCCCCAATCCTCCATATGATGCCTCTTTTGAGTAATTGTATTCCTTTTAGTATGCTGCGCCATGCATAGGAGATACCATTGTTTGGAGTGGCTTCCAATATTGACTTCCCTGGATAATATCTTGCAGATAGGACTTTAGCACAAAGTGATGATGGGTTCTGTAGTAGTCTCCATGCCTGTCTAGCTAACATAGCTAGATTGAAAGAGTATAGCTCCCTGAATCCCAACCCTCCATACTTTTTTGGCTTCGTAAGTTTATCCCATGACACCTAGTATATCTTGTTATGTTTATCCATTTGGCTCCACCAGTAGCGCCCTATCATGGAACTCAGATCATCACATAGGGACTTTGTAATATCAAAGCATGCCATTGTATATACCAAGATTGCCTGCACTGTTGCTTTTATTAGTATTTCTTTCCCTGCCTTATATAACATCTTTTCCTTCCATCCCTGAATCTTCTTCCACACCTTTTCCTTTATATATTCAAATGTTTTTGTTCTTGATTTACCGATGTAGGTTGGAAGTCCCAGGTATTTTGGTGATAATCCTTCTGCTAATATGTGTAAGTACTGCCTCACCTCCTCCTTCTGACCTGGTTTTGTATTTTTGCTATAGAGGATCGCTGATTTGTCTTTGTTGATCACCTGTCCCGAACAAGCTTCATAAGTCTCTAGAATACGATTCACTTCTTGGGCATTTCTAGCATCCGCTTCCATCAAAAGCAATGAGTCATCAGCAAACAAAACATGGCTGATGCTAGGTGCTCCGTTGCATATTTTGATTCCCTTCAGTCTTCCACTCTGCTCAGCAGCATATAGCATGGCCGAGAAACCTTTAGCACATAGTAAAAAGAGATAAGAGGAAGGGGGTCCCCCTGTCTCAAACCTCTTTGTGGAATAATTCTATCAGTAGTATCCTTATTTATTTTAATTTGGTATCTGACAGTAGTGATGCACTTCATTATCAGTTGAATCCAGCTACTATCAAATCCCAGTCTAAACATGATGTCCTTCAAAAAGCTCCACTCTACACGATCATAGGCCTTACTCATATCCAGCTTGAGGGCTGCATAGCCCACCGATCCATTTCTACTTCTCTGCAAAAAATGAGTTAATTCATATGCCAAAAGGATGTTATCCGATATCATTCGTCCTGGCACAAAGGCACTTTGGTTTGGTGATATTATGTCTAGGATAATTAATTTTAAGCGATTGGTAATTTCCTTAGATACCAGCTTATATGCCACGTTACACAGGCTTATGGGTCGCAGGTCTTTGATCTTCTTAGGTTTGGCATTTTTTGGAATAAGCACCACTAGGGTGTCATTCCAATTTTCTGGCATTTGTCCGCCTTTTAGAACATCAAGAACCTCTTTTGTAACCTGCTCACCCATCGTCTACCAGAAACGTTTAAAAAAAACTGATGGCATCCCATCAAGTCCAAGGGCTTTTAGATCACCAATATCATTCAACGCAGCTTTCACTTCTTCCTCTGAGTATTCTGCACATAATACTTCATTCATTTCTGCAGTTACCTTTGGGTGGACAGATTGTAGAATAACCGCATTATCTTGTCTTGCCATGGAGGAGAAAATGTCAGAAAAATAGTTTGCAATGTGCTCTTTCAAAGGCTCGTTCCCCTCAATCCAGCAGCCGTCTTCTGTCTTCAATCTCTTCAGAGTGTTTTTTTCTTCCTTTGTGATGCAAAGGCGTGAAAAAAAAGATGTGTTTTTATCCCCTACCTAAAGCCACTTGACGTGGGCTCTTTGGCGCCAGAAAATATCCCATTGGTGTTCCAACTGATCTAGCTTGTCTCCCAAGAAATGCTCTTTGGCTACAGATTGTTGATTAATTTCTTGTCTTCTCACATTTTCCAATTCCTTCTTTAGATTTTTAATTCTTTTCGGAACATCGCCCAAAACATTAGAGTCCCGGTCTTGGAGGTCATGGGCCACTATTTTTAGTATCTCTGAAAAGCTTTGATCTCCTCTGAGTGTAGCTGCTGCCCAAGCATTATTAACTATTGTCTCGCATTCTTCCTCCTGTAGCCATTTGGCTTCAAATCTGAAACTGTGTGCATTGTTTCTGCTTATTGTTGCGCTGTTTGATCTTTCCACAAGTATAGTAACTGGCCTATGGTCAGAATGATAAGGATCTCCATTCAGGGCCTTATAAGCAGGAAACCTCATGCACCAGTTTTTCGATGCGACCGCTCGATCTAGCCTCTCCTTTATGTAATTGGCTGCTATATGGCTATGGTTGCACCAAGTATATTTGTCACCAATAAATCCTAGGTCTCGCAACCCACAATCATATAGTGCTGCTCTGAAATTCTCCATTTGGTTCTATGCTCGAGCTGGCCCTCCTCTTTTCTCATGACTGTATAAGATTTCATTGAAGTCACCCACGCACAACCATGGGAGGTTTAGTTGTTGGTGAAGAATCCTCATTAATTTTCATGTTTTCCACTTTTTATCCCTCGGAGGTTCTCCATAAACACCTGTAAGCCGCTCTGTTACCACGGAGCTCTCCCCAGAACGTGCTGGGAAGGAGGGAGAAGAAGAAGAAAGGCATTGGTGACACTCACTGTGTCTGTCATCACTGTTTCGGGGGTGACCACATTTGTCTATAACACAATCTGACCATTGAATATAATTTATAAAATCAATAAATTTATTGTACTTTTGCAGAGTTAATTTTTATAAAAAAGAAATTCGAAGAACATGTGATGTGCCTAATTTTAGAGGGAAAACTATGCTAAATCACAAAGACTCGTGAAGACTACGTCCAAAAATGTCTATACCTAACCTATGCCTAATTTTCGGTCATATGTGATATACCCATCAATAGTGATACACATATGGTGACTTCAAGTTCATTTGTTTCAAGGCTAACTTTGCCACAACAAAGGTTAGGCAAAGTGTGATAACTTGTGGCAAATTTTAGCAAAACATAGTTTGACACATGTACGATATTAATGATAAAATATGGCAAGTCACAGCTATAGCAACCGATCAAATACACACCTAAGAACTGTGACGCTTCTAAGCTTAGACATGATAAACTTAGACTAAAAACTAAAGAACCCTCTTCATTAATCTTCAAACTCAGTATATTGTATAAGTGTATATGTATTATATATAAATATATATGTACGTGCGTATTCACGTGTTATACTCTATGTTTATAAGAGAAAAATATTCAGATATAAGGGAAAACCGCCAAATTGTGAGGACTCTCCTATTATTCCCCGTAAAAAAAACGTCTACTTCCGAGAAATTAAACTCATCAAACTATGACAAGGGCCAGAATCACTCTTGGGCCATAACTCTCAACACTCTGGACCATCTAAGCCCAGCCCATCCAAGCCCATCAACACCGCCCATTCCATTTACCCAAACAAATCCCCAACCCGATCTGTTCCTTCCTCTCCTCCCCCACCGAAGCCAGCGACCAACCAAACCCTAGAATCTCGAGCACGAGGAGAGAGAGACGGGAGGCGAGGCGAGCGCGTGAGGGAGATCCCCGAGGTTTCGATCCATGGCGCTGCGTGCCCTGTACAACGAGATCCGCGGGATGAAGGTGCGGGAGGTGCCGGCGTACCTGAAGCCGCGCCTCACCTGGGCGAACGTCAAGAAGAGCACCGACCAGGCCGTCGACCGCTACATCGAGAAGTACATCGAGACCAACTCGCCGGAGCCGCTCTTCCACGTCTGCTTCGGCGGCATGGCCTTCTCCTACCTCGTCAACCTCCCCTGGGAGCGTGCCCACCTCGAGCACCTCGAGAAGCACGGCGGGGGACACTAGATCCGGATCCGCCATCGAAGCAGGTGAGGGTCTTGCTTTCTTATCTCCTGATCTGATCGGAAATGGTGCGATGTGATGCGGTTCGGGTAGTTTCGAGATCGCGTTCGTGCCAGGTTTGGCGTATGGATGAATTTAGACTTTAATTAAGGTGGCATTGATGCGGTGCAAGGTAGGTTAGATGAAACATGTTCTGGAGGAGATGAGGAACCTCTTTGATTGTTGGATGTGGATTTGTAGATTATGGTTATATGAAATCCGGCCGGGCATCCGCATTATAGGGCAATTATGTATATTTATCAACGGTTTGGTAGCTTTTGTCATTATTTTGTGGAAATTGATTGGTTTTAGATTTGGGCATGCTGGTACTCTGATATTTTCCTGTGATGATTCTAGACTTGGACATGGTTGCCAACAATGTGACTATGAGGGCCTGAAATATGTGGAGATGTTCATTTCATATGCTTCTCATTCTGTGAGGATGTCGTTCAGCACTGTCTTTTGAGTTTTACTTTTATATATTGCACAAGCGATGCAGACTTTTAAGGATCATTTTTTGAGCTTTACACGGATAGACCAATCTTATGCGGCTTGGGCACCACTGCTATACTTCTCTCGATAGGATGGGAAGTTGTTGGTTGATCAATTCAAGTTCTGAATGAATCATTTATTGGATACGATGCGTAATTTATTATAGCTTGCAATGTGTTTTCGTTAGCTATGCATAGTTTGATATTATGGTGAGAGTCGTGTCTACCATGAAGTCACTGCATATGTCATCTTGTTGTCTACCCATTTTGTGTAATTGTGAAGTTGCACCATGTAATACGTCCAAATAGTGGTGTAAGTTCACTTATCTGTATTCGCCTTCTGTATTGTAGTAGGTTAGGTTAATGGATATCAGTGTTCTGTTCAACAAAAAAAAAGGAATTGGCAAGTTGATTTAATGTTTTGTTTAACACTTGAACTTCGAAGGTATATATGGATTCAATTCAATTCATCCTGAAGGCCTCTTGCAGAATTTGTCACTTTTTGAGGAATACATGCATTGAAATGTGAAAGTTGTTTTGCTCCCTGTGGAAGTGACAAAACATTTATGACTTACAAGTATTTAGATTCTGCTATAATGTGATAGTACCTATCCTGTTAAGTAAATTATGTAGGAAACCAAAATGTTACTTCCATTCTGTATGCTAAGATATATGCCCTTTCTGGAATAGAATAATGAATTAAATTATTATGTGTGTCTATTTGTTGAGATGACATCCGCACCCTTCAATTGTATTCCTGGCAACTTCAGCTTTTGAATGCTGATGATCTAAAGGTTATCATTCGAGATCCATTGCCTTTGAGGTAATAGTTGATCCCTAACCCCCTTTTCTTGTGATTTGTTTCAGGAGAGCTTATCTGTGGTTGTTTCAGGACGGTGTTTTTATTTTCTTCCACTGATGGGCTATCTGGAGTTGATGTTCATTTGATGGTTGGTTTATTTTTGTATGGGAAGGCGGCAACAAACTGTCTAGTTCACCGTTATGTTCCCTGCATCTTGTCATAAGCAAACTTCAAACTGGAAGTGCATGCATTGTGATTAAAAACGTTTTCAGCGAATTGAGTACAAGTTCTTAATTATATGCTCTTAATAGTTCTTGCGCTGGCTTTATTCTATATAGATGTAACAACTCCGGACAACTTTTGGCTCTTTTTCGGCTTGGGCTTGTGCATAAGCCGGCTAAAACTTAATTGCCCACAAGAGTTTCGGTGGGAGGAAGCCCTAATAAACTGTTTTTTCCTATGAGCTTATTCCTTGTGATAAATTGTGTAATGTCCAGAATACCCTTAAAATTCTTTGGGTTCTAAATATTTATATACATGCATCTGAATTTGTTTGTATATACAAAACAAAGCATATATACATCACAATATATGACAAACATTTACATATGACAATGCAAAATTGTAATTAATTAAACAAGAATAGTTCAATTGAATGAAGAAACACTGATTTACTAATTGATCAGTATGAATGCATGATCGATTGAGCTAGCTTCAATCAAAAAATTCCTTTCTCGATTGAACAAGCATTGAAGTATTACAATCTTCAATAAAATCAACATAAACTTAGATACAAAATTTTCAGGGCATACAATTTTCATCAACCTGGATTTGAGCACCAATATACATCAATATACACCAATCATAATCAAATCTCGGTTACATAATAATCATACACTAATATACACCAATCATAATAAACTCTTTATTACATAATCAAATCATTTTCGTCAAGAAACATAATCACATATCATATAATCAAATCTCATCATATCAGTACATACATTCAACATCAGTGCTACATAATAGACCAATACCTCATCATATCAATACATACATCCAATAAATGCCCCAAAAAGAATTACCTTGAACTCACGGGACTGGTGGCCGGCGAGGTCGGGAGCGCCGGATCTAGGACCAGCGGCCGGTGGAGGACGGGGCTTGAGGGCGGTGGCGACCTCGAGAACAGCGGAGGATAGGGCTCGGGGAGGACCAGTAGCGGGCAAAGGTGGCTGAGCATGGTGGAGGGCAGGGGCTCGAACCGACGGGCTGTTGCACGGGGGAGGAGGAGGGCAGGGGTCCGAGCTGGCGGGCTGTTGCACGTGGAGCTCGCTGGTGGGCCGACGAGGCCGAGAGATCTGGGCCGGGCGCCAGATTTGGCGACGACGGGCGCTGGTGGGGGATCTGGAGGAGCGGGCCAGGGACGTCGAAGACTCGGGGAGGAGGAAGGCGGACCAGGGGAGGATGAGGGTGGCAGTGGGGAGAGAGGAGATGCGGGAGGTGGACATTGTGGCGGCGGGGAGAGAGGAGAAGCAGGGTGCGAGAGAGAAGAGATGCAGGTGTAGGAGAGAGGACTGAGGGGTTTGAGGTGAGGCGGTGGCATTGTTATGTACTTTTCTCCCTAAGTTTAGGGGTATTTTCAGAATGCCCGAGACTATAAGCTCGAGAAGCTGGTTTGAGAGAGTTTCCTGCTACCAACAGGAATTTGAGAGGGCTTAATCCCACCACAACCTCTTCTTTTTGGCTTCTAACTACCTGAAGCCATAAGCCAACCAAAAAGCTGAAAAGAAGAGGGTTTTTGTCTGTTTTGCTATAAGCTAGCCTAGAATTTCTTTACTAGGTTTCCACCTTGGGTGGGCACTCCTATGGCTTAACTAGGCATAAGCTTGGGGACCCCCTTCCCTTCTTGATCCTGGTACTTGGCCTTCTTCTCCGGGTGCTTTCCTTCTCTTAATACTACAGTGGTCTGTTGTTGGTACTACCTTGATTTGGTGCGTGTGTGAAGAACTGGAGTCTAGGCTCTATTTATACCCTCCATGAGGCTGCCCTACTGGAATTTTGAATTAGACTTGGTTTGACACCTAAATAGTGACTCTTGTTCATCTGGTTAAGCGGCAATGTTAGAGCAAGTCTTCACTTGCTGCTGCCATCTGCTATTGTTAAATGTCAAGTTGTGGTGAATATTGATCCATTTAAGCTAGTGGTGGCATTGTCTGATCCTCAACACTGTTTTTAGTTGCCTAATTTCATTGACTTTATCATGATTGTGTTGGCTACTATTAGATGACTTAGCTATTGTATGCTGGATGGTCAAATCGAATTACTTAGCATATTGTGCTACTGGATTAGCATGATTAACACATGAAGGCTAAACCCGATTAACTAATCAAGGTGGGCTTAATTTTTGAGGTTAATCTAACAATTAAGAAAACTTATGGAATTAGATTGGTTACCTAACTGTTGCCTTAACTCAATCGGCTGCCTTTAAATAACTATTTTGAAATCTGATTCCATAAGCTTCCTTCGATCCTTTTCGGAACCACAATCATTTCTTGGTTTCCTGAAGGTTAGCCTCCTAAAAATAAGTTGCATCTCCACATGAGATGCAAACATTCTAACCATTAATCCAAATCTCTTTTGCGTGAGCTTTGCATGTGTGCAGGTTGAAGATTTGAAAGGGAAGTAAAGAAAAGAAGAGACAAGAGCATGGTTGAGTGTAACTAAGATTTAACTTCTTGTAAATAACTCTTGTAATAATTTCTGTAATTCAGTTATTGCAATCTCTTTTATAATAAGACATTTCTGTAATATTAATTTGTATTTCAAATACACTTGGATGCAGCAACAATTTTTTGTCTTTATTGTGTAGGGCACTCTTGATTATATTTTTGCATGAAATTTTGTGGGTATGCATGTTATAACATGATGAATATCTATAAATTTTTTGAGAATTTTTTGAGATCCACAAGTATTAGAAATTGACATAAATCCTTAACTCATGTACCCACATGTACATATACAAAATCCACTCTCTTATAAATATACGCAATTTGCCTTTTCGTGTGCAACACGCAAATGAATATTTTTGACACAAGATTTATAGGTTCATGGTTAATCGAATAATGTATATCTATAGTATTTTGGGGTAACTTCCAAAATTTAGAGGTGGCATGCTCATCTTTAACTGTGGAAAACACATCTATCCAGATTCATCCTAAGCCAAAATTGTTGGATGGATTTAGTAGCATATTGGGAGAAAATATTCCCTTAAGATGTACGGCTTAGCAAGTGCTATCCAGCTAACCGAACACATATATGAGCTGATAAAGGCGGATTGTCTATGCAACCAAACTCTACCTTGTCACCACATGCACCACTTCTGATAACCCAACATATGACAATCACAAGATGTTCTCTCTCTCTCTCTCTCTCTCAAACATAAGAGGTACTCAAAGAAACCCTTGCCGATGGTCGACGCTCTCATGTTTCACCACCGGTACCTCTCTCCTCTTCTCTCATGTTCTCATTGGTGTTGACTGGGTAGGTGACTAATTGATTTTAGGATTAATTTAGATTTCTTTAATTTCTTACATCTTTCTCCTAGGTTATTATTTTCTTGATTTTCTTTATCTTGTGATGTGTTTGATTAGATCAACTCACCTCGGGACGACGACGAAGTCTACATCGGAGAACAAAACCAACATGATCTTGGTACAAATAAATCTTCTCTGCTTTTTCCGGCGAATAACAACGCTATCGAGGAGCACGTCCTATACAACAATGGAGATCCTAGATAACCTACTTCCCACTACCGTGATTATCAACAATTATAACTCTGTTGCAAGATCTGGAGTCCCAACAAGATAAAGAAGTCTAGCACATCCATGAAATTAAGAACTTGACGATAATACTGTTCATCTACATCTTCAATGCAAGAGTTATGTACTTACGTACTTTTATCCGTGAGTTTGTAATATAATGGAGAAGATCCTTCTGAAAAGACTTAGGACAATCACGTGTGTCATATTGGTCTCACTGTTATGCATAAACAAAGGAGACTCGGTGGAAACATTGTAAAGCTGCGGATTTATCTTCGATCTTGATTAATTTTTAAGTTGGCTTAGATGGCGCACTTACATGTATGCACACGACTATTGTACGTGCACGATTGGCGTCCGTGCTTGGGATGCGTGCATGCACATTTTAATCGAAAAAGAAAATGCAAGGCCAGTATCCTCTCAGCTTCCAGTTGGATAACTGGATCTGTATTGTTTACTCGCTATTTCATAGCAACAATATAGCAGCACATGGACGTCCCAAGTGCCCAAGTCAAATGCAAGGAAAAGATATAGATAATGCACGCTGTAAGCTGGGCAAAGCAAAGATTGATTGAACCATTAGTTATACAATGGGTTTACATCACCAAGAATCATTGCAACAGAACTTTAGACCACAACCTGAATAAACAGTTCAATTCTAATATACGCCGTTACAGACGATATCCACAATCTTCGTGACCATGCTCACCAGCCATATTTTGCTTGAGTCTCTGCTTTCGTGAGGAAGCCCTTGGCACGCCTCTCAGAAAGCTCCATCTCCTTTTGCTTCATGTCATAAAATAGAGAACCAATCTGATGCTTTCTTTTCTGCAACTTGGAGGGCTTGCCCTTCGCTGAAGGTGCGGCCTGCACACAAGATTTTGGGTCAGGACAAGTTGATTGTGTAGAAATTTGTAACTACGTCCAAAAGACATTAACATTCATGAACAGAAATTCTTTGTGTGATGATGTTCATTCAGTAAAAGTAGCCCACTCTGAATGACATTCCAAACAGAAGTTTGGTTGGTGAACAAAAGCAACACGACACAGTGACATATGAATGCATTATTTCCGATACGACTTTTATCATGCTGCCACCTGAAAGTCTGTTTTACACGGTATACCTAATTATATTTCCTTTCCAATTATAATTATTATTTTGAATCTGAATTAACAGCTACTGTTTTCAAAAGTACAGAACTCGTAACCAGCTATACAGCAAATGATTCTAAGCATGCTTCTAATCAGGTCACGATGAGATCCTTCAATGCAGCTTGGGCTCATATATTCATCATCATCTTCCTACACAATTAAGCAAGTCTATCTCTGGTAGGATCATCAGATATTACTGAGATAATATTTTGATACTTACTATACTCCTATTTTACATTACTGATCTTTTACTTCGTGATTTGGAAGTTCTACTGTCCCGGCGTATTCCTTTCCTAGACAAGTTTGTCAATTTTTTGATATGACCCAAGACCGCTATTACACCACATCACTAATGTTAACCTATGTTCAGTGACCTAATAAAAGAAAAACATAAGTCTAGCTTGTCCTTATTTCAAATGTACGAACAGGTCCCTGATTGGAGTGATTATCCAATACCCACACCAACAAGCAATATCTCCTCTCATCATTGTCTTACTCTTTTGTTCATGTTTATTGTCAAAGTAATGTGTCAGCTCACATTTTAGTTAAAAGCTGAATACTATGTAAATCTAGTCCAGTTACATAAAGAACCTGCACCAATCTGGTTTACTTTATGTGCTATTTGCTGAATAAAGCTGCCTGGTCCATCTAAAAGAACTGTAGTTCCCTATAATCTAAACCAAGTTTATCTTGGTGCATCATCACTCATAAGTCCCCTCTTGTATAAACATTCAACAGACTCATTATGAGGGTACATGTTTAAAAAGAACTAAATCCAAATAACAGCTATATTGTAACAATTAACTACTCTAATCACAAATTTCTGCCACTTCAGAAAGTGTAAGGTCAAACTTTTATATCTTTGAACCAAAAAATATTTAGATTGGTCAGACAAAGATTATATGAGTATATTCCAAATAAAAGAACTTCTATACCTTTTATAAATGTTAAAATATATTGTGATAACAACTAATGGTCAATGTTGCGTCTCTGAGACAGTCAAAAGCCAAATAGATCAGTAATACTTTACTGAACATAGTAATAGCTTTTTCATTAATCTTAAGCATAGGTACACATGGCATCAATTCACGAACAGAAACATTGTTAAACCATAAGCAAGCTTAACAAGCATACCCATCCATGTGGCATAAGCCAGCAGCTCCTAAGTTCAAATAAATATGAATAGCATAAACTATACCGTTCACTTTGTAAGAGATTTTAAATATATAGTCGTTCACTCCAGTGAAGATCTGACGACAGCACCCTTGAAAACATTACAGCTTTGGAGAGGTTATCAGTAATGACTTGTCACTTGTCAGATACAGTATTTGTTTGCCTCATGAGTGGTGACTTACAAATTTACAATAAAAAGAATCACACTGTGACATGCTAAAACCTATTTCTGAGAATAATTTCCTGAAGACTGGCATCAGAGTCTAAATTGCATGTGATCATGCAGCACACATACAACTGTATCCCTTAACCAAGGAACCCATTATCTAACAGTGACTAACTAGTAATAATGATGGCTATAGGTTAAGGTGAATCACGAGATAGTGCCTATCGAGCCATTCCATGTTACTATCTACTATATTCGATACTAGAAGTCCTATCAAGTTATCGTGGAATGATGGGTCTGTACCTGGTAACTAGGACCAAACGCCATTCCTGTGAGCTTGGATTTGTCCTCCCTCGGCCGGTTCTTCATTAGTTCTGCCTGGTTCACCTCTAAAATCTCCATTGGCATATCCCTCCTACCCCTCTTCCCTCCAATCCTGCCCACCTCTGGTGGCAGTACCGGCTCCTGCACTGGTGGTGCTGCCATTGCTGCCGGCACAGGTCTGTAACCACCAGTATATTCCCCTCCACATGGGAGCGCTGTCGAATGCCCGTACCCGCCACTATGCTCCCCGCCATATCCATTACCATACCCACCATCTTGCTCTACTCCATATGCTGCATACTGTGGTTCAGTCCCATAATTCACATTGCCACTCGGATCTAAACCATAATTTGCACTGTAATTAGCATAGTAGTTTGGATCCCATGCATAGCCTTCGTATCCATTAGTGCTCCCAACTCCAGCATCATAGCCCTGCTGTTGTTGGTGTCCAGCTCCAGCATCAAAACCATGTTGTTCTTGCTGCTCCTCCGGAACAGGCATGCCGTCCTCATCACTGCTCTCCTCAGGATCATCCTCATCGGCAGCGGCAGTACCAGGCCTTTCTGGTGCCTCTGTGGTGATAGTCGAGCTAGAAGGGTCAGCAGCGCCAAGATTTGACCTCTCCGGCCCGGCGGTGTCCACAGCCGACCTCCTGGCGGCGCCGGAGCCGAACCCGAGCGAGTGTTTGGGCGGCGGTAGGAACGAAGACACCGGCCCCGAGCCAGCAGATAGGGGCGGAGGCGCCTCGCTGGCGTTGGGACGGCGCTTATCGGCGTCGTGTTCCTCGTCGGAGCTGTCGCCGGTTGGCTGGCGGATCGGCGGCGGGCGGAATTGGACGACCCGCCTAGGGTTTCCGGAGGAAGCGGAGGACTTGGGGGGCGGGATGGAGGAGAAGGCCGGACCGGATTTGGGCGCCGGGAGGGAGGAGAAGATAGGGCCCGACTTGGGCTGCGGGAGCGCGGAGAAAATGCCGCCTGGGGGCTTCCCGGTGGCCTCGCCGCGGCGGCTCCCGGCTGCGGGAGCGGGAGCGGGGGAGGGTAGGGTTTCGTCGGCGTCCTCCTCGGAAGAGGCGTAGCTTGCCAGGAGCGAATCCATGCACGGCCTGCGGGCTTCCGGCGCGGCGGGCGGGGAGAGGAGGGAGAAGATGCCGTCTGGACGTTGGGTTTGGTTCGTTTCTAGCTGGAGTTGGAGTCGGAGTCGTCGGCGGTGAGCGGAGGCGGTGGGCGCCGAAGTGGGAGTCCTCCTGGGCTTCGGCCGGTTGCTTTTGATCTGCGACGGGCTGGGCTTTTCACTATCTGGACTAGTGTTTTCAACAACCCCTGGTCCGTGTGGGCTGGCCCGTTTAGATCATCTTCCTACTCTCTTAAGTTTTTTCTTTTTTCGGAGAGGCCCTCCTGAACCGATTTTCGTTACCCAACGCGAGACTATAAAGGAGGAGAGGTTTTAGCCGGAAGATTACCTCCTTTTTTGTTATTCTTATTAAGGGCGCTCCCTATCTTAAGTTGTATCTTAGTGTATTACATAACTATTTAGATACAAACTTCTCAATGGCTTATATCTTAATGTTGTCTTTAAAAAGTTTGTATTTATTATATTTTATAATCAATACTAACATTTTAACATTGTAGCATGTTTATGGCATAGTTCTAGTATATAGTAGTATGTGTGTGAGTTACATGAGATCATTCAATATTTAATTTGCATTGATTACACCGCTAAGAGCCGTATCTAGATTAAGAGACAGTTTCTCTCCCTCTCCTCCATAATTACCCTACCACATAAGGTTTTTGCCTAAATGACATGGATTAAGAGACGACTGAGTGGAGCATTGAGACTATCTAAAAAACGATGATGCGGCATAGGTGGTAAGATTTGGGCTGGCTTTTGTTTAACTGAGGGACAGTTTGAATGGAGCCTCTCGGATGTAAATAGATGGGAGGAGATGGCGACCATGAACCTAGAGGGTGATAGGTGGCGGAGCGCGGTGCAGCCCCTATATGCCCTTGTCGGCGGAATGGGGCCCAGGGTCCCCCGAACCGCCGGTAGAGACCAACCAGAGGCCGCAGGGCGTGGCACGTGGCGGCCGGATCAGCGAGGGCCCCGCTGATGCAGCAAGTGGGCCCGGTGGTCTAGCCTGGGTGCTCGGGCCATGTGGGCCCTCTAAAGAGGTCCCTGGGCTCCTGAGGGTCCGAGGCCCAAGAATCAAGGAAACGCTCGGGGCTCCTTCCCCGAGCGTCCAGCGTCCCGAGGGGTGTGGGGCCCAATAGACTGCTCGGGGCGACCCCCCGGGAGGTCCTGTTGGCGCTCCCCCCGAGAGGGGCCCCGAGCAAGCCTCCAGCAAGCGCTCCTCGAGCACTCGAGGTCACTCGGGAGCAGCCCGGGACAGCTGGCATCCCTCGAGAGCCGAAGGAACCGTTCGGGGTCGGAGCCTTCGGGGGTTGTGGGGCCCTCCCGTGGGGCCCTCCTCCGGGCCCATCGTTCCAGTACTTGGCTTCTCCAACAAGCCTCGGCACCGGCAGAGGCATTTAATGCCCGTCATTCGGACATTAAATGCTAAGCCCTGTGCGGGCACGATATTGGTCAGAACGGGTCCCATCCGCGCAGGGCAAATCCCTTTTTGCCATAGCCCCTGCCAGGGGATGGGTCCGTCTGACAAGTTTGTTGACCGACCAGGCGGGTCGCCCCGCGCGCCCGCGTCGCTGTCAGCCCTTTTTGCCCGCCTTGGGTCAAATCACCGCACGTCCCGCGGCGCGTTTGGTCGCTGACCCGCGGGGCCCAGTAGCGGATATTTCACCCACCTGTCAGAAAGAGCCCGGTAAGTCTCCGTTTGTGGGACCCGCTGGGCATAGGGTGTCAGTAAACACCTGTTTGTCTACAGCGCCTTTCGACGGCCGGTGCAGGTCGCCCATGCCTTCGCGGAAGTCGGCGCAGCACATTAAATGAAGGAATGGGCGTTTCCTTAGCGCCCAAGTCGCCCGTAGTCACCCTTGGCCGCTGTGGTAAACCCCCGGGTATATAAGGGGAGTTCCGAGGCCATGCAAGGGGTTGCCCAATCGATAAGATTAGACTCTTTACACCCCCGGTTGCTCTCTTCTCCGGCTGGTTCCTTAGCAAGAACCAGAGGATCGGAGCGCCGGGAGAAACTCTCTTCGAAAACAAGGAAGAACAGCTCTGTAACCTCGATAGAATCAATACAAACACCACAAAAAGCAGGATGTAGGGTATTACACCTCCGGGTGGCCTGAACCTGGGTAAATCTTTGTGTCTTTTGCATCAAACATTACCTATCCCACGATCCGTCACCGGCTCATAAGAAGAGCTCTATATCGCCCCCGGCCGAATCCCAAAGGGGGTCCAACCGGACCACCGCTAGAGGCGTCTACACGCCGACAGCCCTGGTGCTATTAATGCTAGTGTAGCGCTATTGACTTATTAATTATGCCCATCTCGCCTAGAGGTGTGATTTTACTCTAAACCTCTTAGATTATTTAACCTTACTAGTAATCGTGTACGTGCAACGCACGTCTTCACTAACATAATTTAAACGTTAAAAATATATTCTAACATTTACAAATATAGTTTTCTATTTATATATGTATTCTACCGAAAATGATGTTTAAGTGGCTACAAGAACTTACGAATGAAGATGATACAAAAAAAGTAGACACCATTGTTTCTATGAAATAGTAAAGAATGATGAATATGTATTGTCAAAAAAATAACATCGAATATAATCAATGACACAATACAAATGCTTCTCGCTCAATCTATCTTCCGGATCGCGGATTGTCCTGAACTACAGTGGCGAGGAGGACACGCTGTCGATGTTGAGATCGGTGAGCAGCGCGTCAATCTCGTTGACGTGGCGCAGCTTCCGCTAGCGCGTGAGCTACTTCGGCTAGCGGTGGTGGTGGGGCCATGCAAGGAGGAGGAGATAGCTGGCGGCGGCGGCATCGCGCCCTCTGCGACGCGGCTGCGTGTGCAAGGTGGAGGCTTGCAGGGGGGAGGTCGGTGTGGAGGAGGACGTGGTAGAGATCGTCGGGTGGTAGGGGGAATGCGGCGCGATCCTCGATGGCGCTGCGGCGTCGAACGGTCGCAGCAGGGTGGCGCTTGACGGTGGCAGGTACCGACAGCAGGAGGAAATGGGGCGGCGGTGGTGCAGAAAGGGGCAGCAGCGGGAGGAGTTGGTCCCACCCCTGTGTTCTGGCGCCGCGCATCCTGCATGCCTTTGCCGCTGTCGGGGCTCGTCGGCTTCTTGTCGGCAACCGTGTCAATTGTAGAGTGAAAGAGACGGTAATGCACGAGCGATGCGCTGGGAGGGTGGCGAGAGGAGCGTGGGATCAAGCGAGGACGGCGCAGCCTGGATCAGCGTAGGGCGGGATTATTGCTTCGTCGGATGGTATAGCCAGACCATCTATACTGCATTGCGTCGAAGGAGACAACGGCAGTGGCGCACGGGCACGGCCAAAGGGTGGCATAGGCGGCAGCGGCCACACGTGGTGCATTCGGGAGAGAGGGTGTTAAAGGGTATAACAGTGGTAATGGTATGTAATTACTATCAATTTTAAGTAAGGGCAATGATGGGTAATTACGTTCAACTTTAAGTGAATGGTATGGTGAGTAATTTTAGGTGGCAGATCATCAAAATAATATTAGCCATTGGATAACCATGATCGAACGGTATAGATTGAATCGGAGATAAGAGAGGAAAATTCTCCCTTTTATAAGGTAGTATAGATAAGATAACTATGAAAAGTAACGGCATGTTTCAGGAAAAATAACTACACTCAGACGATCTTCCTCATTTGGTCACGAGGATCGAGATGAAAATCCCTCACGAATTCATAAACAAGGTGGTTTCACAAAACAACAACCGATGACACACACGACACACATGGTAGGGAGAACCGGCATCAGAGTGCTATCTCTAGCTCCTGCAGTTCACTTCAAAGCAGCATTTTAGTCTCATGAGGTGGTCTTCCCCCACCGTCCATTCCTCACAAGAAATATTCGCAACAAGTTTTACTAGTAGTAGTATAAGACACCAAGTCCACGCTCACTTTCGGATAGGACGGTGAGCACTTGCTCAAAAGTGATGGCGATGGCGAGGGGGAGGAAAACGAACGACGACGAGGTCAGCAGGAACCAGGAACTCTCCTGGAGGACGCCGATGTGTGGTTACAAAAGATTAACGTCGACAGGTACCAATCACAGGACACAAGACCCCAACAAACACCAACAAGAAAGCATGGACATTCTTGGACCACATACTCAAGTCTAATCAAATAAACTTTAATTAGTTAACTAGTTAATGATCATAAAAATGCCACCTTACAAATAGTCCCATCCATTTGGACTCCTCATCTTGGCCTTCCTAACCACAAGATCTTTTGCCTCAATGATTACAAATTAATATTAAACAATATAATCCTATTTAAATTAAAGAGGGACAAAACAAACAAACTTTGGCCACATGTTGCGTTCTATGTATGATTCTATCTCAGACTCGGTTCATTTTCCAGCTCGTGTGTGCAGGAAACAGGAGGGAGATGGACCTGGGCCCGGGCCGGGCTCAGGAGCACTCGGCCCAGCCCTCCTTGGCGCCGGCCGCGGAGGCCTGCCGAGCGGCGCGCGCCATCCACGATGCCACCGTCACCACCAGCCTCGCCGGTACGTGCGCGCTGGCCTCCAGCCGGCGGAGCAACGCGGCCTCCCCGCAGCCGGTGCCGGCGGCGGCGATCTCGGACCAGAGCGCGGCGGCCATCGCGACGCGGAGCGGGACGTGCGCGGCGGTGACCCCTCGGCCCAGCGCCCGGAGCGCGCCCGCGGCCTTCGCCGCCCGCCGGCGTGCCGCCCCGGACGCGAGGCCCATCCGCTTGGCCCACCCCTCGAGCACCAGCTCCGCCCGCGCGCGCCGCGTCTTGCGTCCCCCCCTCCTCCTCCTCCCCACCACCGCCGCGACCCCCCGCGGCGCCGCGGCAGCCGCGTGGGACGAAACGCAGGAGTCGGCGGTCGAAACGCAGGAGGAGCTCGACGAATCCGAGTCCAAGTCCGTCGACCCGGACTCCTTGTCCTCCTCCTCCGCGTCCAGGCGGCGGCGGAGGTGCCTGGAGGCGAGGAAGTTGGCGCCGTGAACCTTGGCGTCGCACGAGAGGCAGAGGAACGCCGAGTCCGCCGCGCAGTGCACCGCTGCCACGGCCCCGCAGAGCTCGCACCCAGTCGTGGCACCACACTTCACGCCCGCCATTTCTCCTCCTCCCCTAGCTCCTCCGCGAACTCACTCCGGACACTTGACCCACCGCGCGCGCGACCTCCGCAAAACTTCACGACGAGTCTTGGGAGCGTGAGGCGCGTGCGCCGGGGGAAACCGGGGGAGAGTTGCGCGCTCGGAGACGGAGGAGATCGACGGGGAGTTGCTGGGTTTCGGAAACCGTGGGCGCGCGCGGCGGTGTTTGGACTTTGGAGTGGAGTCGGCGAGCACCGCCACTGGCATGGAGGGTATTTAAAGAGGTGGTCGTAGCGGCGTGGCGTGTTTGGGCTCCTGCTGGCCGCTGCGCCAGTTTTACTTGGACATTTTTTTCCGTCTCTCGCTCTGGGTTGCGTTGGTAGACCGCGGAAAAGGAACGTGGAGCGTGCGGTTTTTGGTGGGGTTGTATGGACGGTGGTGGTTGCCTCGGTTGGTTAGTTCGATCTTATTTCTGGCCCTTGTTCGTCGCCGTGTACCATAAGATATTTTGGCACAAGGGGGTAGTTTTTTACTATTAATACTACTTGCCTCTTTTAAGAATGATATAGTGGCGTGGCTTGTTAATTAAGGTGTAGATTTGTGGTCAATAACTCCGGTAACACATCTTTTTTATTGTCCTGTCACACTTAAATAAACCGTTCTAAATATAAAAATATGTGAACGATATATACCTACGCAATATCATTATAATATATTTAAAATATACAACGAAAGAAAAAGGAATATCTGCAATGTTTGAAATAAACTTCTTTTGTATGTACATAACAAATTCTTATCCAATATAGTAAATCATGAAAATATAACTACAATATAAAAGAAACACAATATTCATGTATATGCAAAGAGCAATACGCTTATACGACATTTAAATACAACTTATGCAACATGCATCAAAATATCTAAAATCACTAAACTCTCGCCTAACATCTGAATCATTGGCCTTATTGCCTCTAAGCACACTGGTAGCAGATCAAGCCGGTTGGAGCCCCATCGTCACGAGATCTAGTGGCTCAGACCCGTCTACCATAGCCGGTCGTCTTGCCTGAGCTCGATGGTGCGGCAAACACAATCGTTATGAGTTCCATCATGAGGTTAGGGGAGTGGCCTCCGCGAGCTCCACCGTCTAGGAGGAGGAGATCTATGATGAGGGAGCTAGCAGGTGAGACGCTTAGAAGGAATGATTTGGTAGCTCAGGAGAGGCCGATCCAATTGATGGATCGGTGGGACGATGCAAAGAGTTTCTCTTAACAATTTTAGATCTTCCGTAAATCAAAGTTTCCTAAATCACCTGACCATTCATACCACATGACGGTTCATTTTAACAGTGAGCATCTTTATTTCTTCATAGATCGTTACATCGTCCAATAAGAAAGCTAGGTGGATCATCTCTTCAAACAGTCGGATTATCAGGTCCCACCCGTTTAGCTAATACATGTGCTACACAATTTTAGTATCCCTCGTACATGACAAAAAAAATTATTTTCTCTAGCCTACTAGCTTTAGTTTCCATTCTTATCTCGACCATATTGTCCCCTAGCTTGTGAAACAAAAACAAAATTGCCACTTGTGATTGCATCGGCACTCAGGTGTTCTTATCACAGGACGCTTAGAGTATTCTAAGGCCTTTCTTGGAGCGATGTGTGGATATAAAGCTGCTCTGATAAGTGGCCACGGTTAAACGACGGAATAAGAACACATACTTGGCTTGTGGCATAATCAAAGGGTCAGAGAGAGGCAACGTGAGCCGTTGGTTTGCGGACGGAAGGAACTCGTCGAACGATCCATGTCCACAAAACCTCGTCCAACTCGAAGAACCCAGATTGAAGTTTCAAAAAAAAACAGATTATAATATTCCTATTCTGGAAGGCTAAGCTCACACATTGCTTTCGGTTGCTATCCCCTTTGGGGTTGGATTGGAAATATATTGGATTATATATTATCTCTCCTGCGTGGGGTCATGGGAGATGGAATCTCCCTTCCCTTGAATTATTGCTTATGAAATGTTATCTGCTTTCAAATCATTCCTCTTTAGCCTTAAGAAAAAATCGTTCTTCTTCATCTATCTAGTTTCTCTTTTATCATGCTTTTTTGGACAAATCTTGATGGATTGGTTTATTTGGGGGTATATATTGATATCTTTCCTTTTTAGAGCCGTGGATCGACATGATGTACCTAATCACCTAATCCATCTACTCTGATCACCGCTGGGTTCAACTTATATAAGAATGACTTGTGATATGTTACAAGCAAACGTATATATTTAGGACATGGGAACTTTACATATTTAAATTTACATGAAATTGCAGAAAACATTTCTTGACCTGCGGGAATCGATGAAGTTATGGTACTACATTCGTGATATCCATTGACAGGTTCGTCGTTAGAAGAGCTATTGGCCGGGTAATTAACTTATGCATGCTACGGCGCCGTGCCTTCGTAAATCTTCTTTTTATTCTACGTCGTGTCAAATGACACCAGAAATATCTGATCGAACTTTGTGAGGGGAGGAGAGGTGACTCCATGCCATGGCTGAGTAGACCAGGACAATTAGTGTGTGGAGTATATGAGTTAGGCACGGATTCGTCGCAAATTATAAGTTCATTATTAATCCCCACAAGTGGACTCAGCTTGAGGACGTACGGTAATCTCGAGCTAATCCCCTTAGGCAATAGACAGCCATATGATTTTTTGTTTTGTTTAAAGTGTGAGACAGCTACGTCGGGGGCCTCGGGGCGTGTCGCGTGGTCATAGGGACTTCGGAGAAAAAGATACGAACCAAACGCGACTGTATATCTGTATGCAACTGGCTGATTGGGAGACGTCGATCGGAAGTCCACGAATAACACGATGCATATCTAATATGTCTAGCTAAGATTTTTGAAGGTACTGAGAAGCTAAGCTCAAGTGGAAACTTTTGCTGCGAGAATGCCTAGTGATCTGGTAAAACAACTGAGCATGATTCCGGGGGGTTCCACGGGGTTTTGTTGGGTGGGGTGTCTATACGAGGATGCAGTGTACAATCTCAATTGAATATTAAAAAAATAAATACCATATGTTGTAAACACATAAAGAGGCAACTCTACACCTATGGCGGCTGGAGTCGAGGATGAGGTGCAAGGTGGAGGGTAAGCTGCACGTTCGATGCCAGCGACAATGTGCGTATGGGTGGATGTGAGCGGCAAGGACGAGGTGCCACTACTAGAGAAATCATTTGTACAGACGGTTCGGAACTTCCGTGCGGGACGGTTTTCCGAACCGTCTGTACGAAACAGTCTGTACAAATCAGGTTTGTCCCAATCCTTCAGCCGCGTCTCATCCCGCCGTCCGCGCAGTCCCATCCAACCGCTTGAAATAAATCGCACAATATGCTTCCAGCGGGTTTCGATCCCGCAATCTCGTGTTGTCCAGCAAGGGGAGTTGCCAGCTGATCTAGTCTGAGTATGCGATACATATGGGACGGCTTTCTTCTTAACTCATGCCTACGACTAAGCGGGACGCTTCTAGTACAGACGGTTCTAAATTTGGAACCGTCTGTACAAATAGCACAGACGGTTCCAAACTGAGAACCGTCTGTACTGTTCGATTTGTACAAACAGTTCCAATTTGGACCCGTCTGTGCTATTTGTACAGACGGTTTCAAATTGGAGCCGTCTGTGCTGTAACTCCAAGTGCTAGTTTGAGTCGAAATTCAACTCTAGTTTGAGAGGTTTTAGTAAAACAGTCATAACTTTCTCATACGAAGTCCGTTTTGAGTCCACAACCACTCAAATCGAAACTAACGACGACGCGCATCTGAAAAAATACATGTGTATACACCTGTACGCATCTTGACCCTCAAAATTTGGCTTTTAAGTATGACTTTTTGGTTCCGGAAGTTTTTTCGTTACTTTTTTTGATCTTGCGGAGGGCATATCTCCTTCACCCGGACTCCGAATTGGGTGATTCTTGTTTCCCTAGTTAGCTTGAGTCGAGGATTTGCTTTCCACCTTGATCCCAGCTTCTGCCGAGCACTTTCGTCCGGGCGCCGTTTTCAAAATCTTCGATTTCGGGCCGGGATTTCTACTAGTCGTTTCGTCGACTTTCTCGGAATTGGCTCAAAATTTCTAGAGACGTAGAGTTTGGCCTCCCGCTCACAGCCGTGAAAACCGTTTGACAATCGGAGCTGTCAAACTCCCTCCCCGACGCTGCCATTTTCCTACCGCTGCAAGAAAATCTGCAGTTTTTGCTGCCGTGGCAGCAGAGATCAATTAGCCTTGCTTCATCTATTTGTATAGACGGTTCCAGTTTGGAACCGTCTGTACTGTTCGATTTGTACAGACGGTTCCAAATTTAGAACCGTCTGTACTGTTTACAGATTTATACAGACTGTTCCAAACTTAGAACCGTCTGTACTGTTCGATTTGTACAGACGGTTCCAGTTTAGAACCGTCTGTATTGTTTACAGATTTGTACAGACGGTTCCAAACTTAGAACCGTCTGTACTGTTTTATTTGTACAGACGGTTCCAGTTTGGACCCGTCTGTGCTATTTGTACAGACGGTTTTAGTTTGGAACCGTCTGTACTGTAGCGTCCCGCTTGTTGGAAACCGTTCGTACTCATTTTCTCAGACGGTTTTCTTTTAGAACCGTCTGTGATACTATTTGTACAGACGGCTTCAAAAAACCGTCTGTACAGAGGCGTCCCGTTAAATGAATTCTGTAGTAGTGTGCAAGCCCAACAAGTCGACAATGAGGACAGTGTTTAGACCCAATGCCAAAGGTGAGGATGGCGCAACACCTAGAAGAGGGAGAAGACGTATGATGGCAGTGGCGGAGCTCGCCCGGTGGAGCAAGTGCCAAGGACAGTGGCAGTCACCAGATTTGTGCACCGGTGGTGAGAGGGAAGAAGTTAAGAGAAGATAAGGACAGTAAAGAGACTAAAGCAAAACAGGTGAGCAAATTGTGGTTGCTGCGCACATGGCTTTGAACCATTCATTACTGAAAATTTGATATGGCAAACACTTTAGTAGCAAGTGATGCGACATACTATAGATGCTCTTAGCCACCATAACCGTGATGCAAAAATAACTATTACTGAATCCATATATCGCGTACAAAAAGCGCCTTATAGAGTATATAGTTTTCTATGACATAAGTAGAAGTAGGCTGCGACGAGACAAATGGGGTGTTTGGTTGGGCTTTTTAGCAGCTTTTCACTAGAAAAAGCTGCAGCCCAACCAAACGGCCAGCTTTTTAACAGCTTTTGCCAACGGTAGTTGTGGGCTTTGCAGTGCAAATTTAGCTGTTTGGAAAAGCTGCCTTCTACCAGCTTTTTGCAATGTGCTGAAGTTTCAGTGCTCATTTTTCAAAATACTGTAGATGGTTTGGATCAACCAAAAGCCATATGGTCACTTTCCCACAGCCACAGCAGCTTTTCCAAACAGTCAGCCAACAGCAGCTTTATCAATAGCCACAGCCCAACCAAACAGGCCCAAAGTAACAAACCCACGTAATATTTATATAGTTTTCCATGACACAAGTAGAAATAGGCTGCAACGGGACAAAGTAATAAGCCCATGTAATATTTCACTTGAGAAAAAAATAATTGCAACAAAGAGCAGACACAACAGTGTCATGCTTTCAAAAGAGGCAAAAAAACCGATTTTAGCCCATGGTTGAGTTTGAATTACGATTTTAGCCTCTTTAAAAAATTAAAGCTAAAAATGTATCTCCTATAGCAGGTTGGACCCGCGACAGGTCACCACCTGTCGCGGATCCAACACGCAACAGGTGACGTGTCGCAGGTTAGACACGCGACACGTCACCTGTCGCGGGTTGGATCCGTGGTAGGTAACTTGTCACAGGCGGGATCCGTGGTACCATCTGACATGTATCGTGGGTCCCACCTGTGACATGTGACCTGTCGCGGGTCATTCCTGCGGGAGGAGGCGGTCGTGGATTCCACATACGGTACATGCCACGTGTTAGCACGTGAGCGGGCCACGACGAGTTTTTTGGCTTTACGTTCGATAAGGAATCTTTTTTGACATTAACCAGCGGCAGGGGACAAAAACGGCTTTTTCCCTTCAAAAGACACTCAGACGGTCACGCTTATGCCACTGTGCACAGCCAGTCCATCGCGGCTTTACAGCAGTAGACCGGAACATGTACTTAGGGTGCGTTTGGTTGAAGGTCAAGGATGGATGGGTTAGGGTCATCTAGTTTTTCATGGATGGAATGAACCATTTTTTTATTTGGTTGGATAGATAGAATGAGTCAATCTTTTGTTTGGTTGGAGGGATGAAAGTTAGATGGAATGAGCCAACTTAACTTAATTATATTACTTAATTTTTAATAATAATTAATTAATTATATAATAATGAACACACTAAATACCTATCAATACTAAACTAGCTATAATATTTACTAATTAATAATAAAACATGTTAATTATACATAATCATACACTAATCAACCCTACTAATCATATATTAATCAACTAATCTTACTCTTGTAAATACTAATTCATAATAAAATATATTAACTATTACTAATTATTTAATAATTATTATGATTAAGTGAGGATGGCGGCTCCGTTCGGCCATTTTCATCGGCTCTTACCATTCAGTATATTTAAAGAATATCTTTTTAGCCTGGTTATTTCATCTATTTTATCTAGCCAATCAAACACATAAATATTCTCTGACCCAACAAAAAAATATGCCTCCAACCAAACGCACCCTTGCCGAACCCCAATCGTCCCGACGCGATCGCCCACGGCGCGCGCGCGCGCATCGATCATAGTGTGTGTGTGTGGTGTGACCACCCCGCCAACCCACCCGCTCACGCCGAGGCTGATATCAGCCCGTACGCGGCCCGCGGGCGTGTGCAGCGAGTGACGTACGTCCACGCGGCGGGCGGGCACATGTGGTGGTGAACCGTGATCCGATCGCTCGGGGTCGGGGAAGGAAATATCTCGGTGGCCGGGGACGGACGTGACGGGCGAAATGGCCGCGCTCCACCGCGAGCTCGCGCGCGAGACGGGGGCACATGACGACGGGTGACTTGACTCTTTCCGTGCGCGCGACTACAGCCACGAAGAAGCGGAGGGAGGGAGAGGAAAAAGGACTGACGGTGACGGCGGCCAAACTGGGCGGGTGGCCACGAGTATGGCTCCTCCTCCGGCCAGCGCGTGACGCGCCGTGGCCGCCCGACACGTCGTTGCTTGTTTGTATTGTGCCCAGGCGTGTGGGTGTGTGGACCGGCGCGTCGGTGACGATCGACGAATCCTAGTCCAGTGTACGTCCCTCGGAGCACCGGGGACTCTGCCTGTTTGGCAGGTCACTGTTATCTCGGTCACGGCTGGTGGGCCTGGGAATGTGTGGCGGTACGTATTTCTGCACGTGCATGACCAGAGGAATTGCACCCTTCGGTCCTCGATTTAGATGCAGTCCACTCCGTACTTTCTTCTTCTCTCTTTTTTTTCGACGGAGATGTACTACTACGAACTTTAGGCGTCGGGGGTTCACGAGATTTTCACACGAAAAATATAGGATTTTTATTTCTATAGGAATTAGCACTATATACCTTTAGAGCAACTCCAGCAGCTCTCCTAAAATCTCTCCCCTAAATCTTCATATAAGATACTCCCCTAAAAAAATTCTCCCTTAAAATTTGTTTAACTCCAGCAGCTCCCCTAAACCATCTCCCCTATATTCCACTCACATATATTTTAACAATATCCTGTAACTAACATTTATAACGGTAATAATTCAAACAGTTGTATCTCTAACGGCTAGTTTTCAGGTATATATATACGAGATCATCTCTCATATCTTTCTCACACATCCCTGGTTCTGTCTCCTCTTTCACATCTTTTTCCCCATCTCTCTATCATCTCTCCACAACAAAATGAGTCGCCGCGGAAGCTTGGCCCGACGATTATGCTTGGATTCCTCGTCTGACGAAGAGGAACTCATGATGGCTGCAGTCATAGAAGAGGAAGAACAAGAGAGGTTGGATGCTCCACGCCATGGCGATTCAGTGGCGGAACGTCAAAGCATTGATCGCGAAAGTGCCGAAGGTTATCTCAGACTCTAGAAAGACTACTTTGCAGAGAACGCTACCTACCCCCCAAGGGTGTTCGCCGCAGGTTTGCAATTGATGCATTTGTTTTCTTTTTCGCCTTACTGGTTGATCTTCGTGTCTCATTCATTTTTTCCGCGCAGGTTTAGAATGCATCGTCCTCTTTTTCAACGCATAACGGGTGCTATACAGCAACATGATAGGTATTTTGAGCAGAAAAGAAATAACGCTGGCATTCTTGGGTTACATCCTTTGCAAAAGTTCACCGCGGCATTCGGAATGCTAGCTTATGGACTACCAGCTGATGCTACCGATGATTATTGTCGACTAGCAAAGAGCACCGCTTTAGAAACTCTTAGAAAATTTGTGCGAGCTGTGATTGAGGTGTTTGGTGAACAGTACCTGAGATCTCCAAATGCAGAAGATACTGCTAGATTAATTGCAATTGGAGAGCAAAGAAGGTTTCCAGGTATGCTAGGGAGCATAGATTGCATGCACTGGCAGTGGAAAAATTGCCCTACAGCATACCATGGTTTTTTTGTTGGCCATGTCCGCGAACCCACAATCATTCTTGAAGCCGTTGCTTCACAAGATCTTTGGATTTGGCATTCCTTCTTCGGTTTACCAAGATCTCACAATGATATAAATGTTCTTCACCGTTCGCCTGTGTTTGCAAGGCTAGCCGAAGGGCAAGCTCCTGAAGTGAATTATAACATCAATGGTCACAGTTATGAAATAGAGTATTACCTTGCAGATGGCATATATCCGCAATAGGCCACATTCGTGAAGACAATATCAAATCTAATAGGGCAAAAGAACAAAAATTTCTCCCAATTTCAAGAAGGTGCTAGGAAGGATGTCGAACGAGCCTTTGAAGTTCTACAATCTCGTTTTGCCATTATTTGTGGACCAGCAAAGTATTGGGATCAAGAGACACTCGGAGATATCATGACAGCTTGTATCATCATGCATAACATGATAATTGAAAATGAGCGTGAAAACCCTGAAGACTACAACTATGATTATATGGGAGAAAGAGTGACAGTTTCTCGCCAACATACAGCTTCATTTTCTTAGTTTCTTTAAGTTCATAGTGATATTCGAAACAAACAAGTTCACTGTCAGCGTCAACTTGATCTAGTTGAGCACCTATGGCAAATCCGAGGAGAAATGTAGCTTATGTAAGCGGTAGTAATAATGTAGTATGTGTAGTCATTTTAATTTATGGAGGGCTGTAATGTTTTTAAATTATGGAGGGGTGTAAGCGGTACTATTTTATTTTCTACAACTATTTTTTTTGATATAGTTGAGCAACTATTTCATACAACACATAGTTTATAATCCAAACGGTTCATACAACAAAACAGAACATATGAATACAAACCGTGCAAAGCATAGATTTGACCTTATTTTTTTGTGTCATCTCACTTTGGTTTCTATTCAAAATCTAGGCATAACATGCACAAAACCTATTCACTTGTTCTTGAATAACAGTCCAACGGTGTTGGAGAGAACTTTGAGTTCGATCCGATTCTTCTTTCTTGTTGGCATGGAAGTAATCATGGACTCTTTTCCAATAACAAGCACGAGGTTGGTCGACTCCTACGACTGGATCCTGACTTACCTCGAGGTATGCATCCACCAAAGCCTCGTCTTCAAGCACGCTGAAGTTTTTTTGTCTCTTCGAGCTTGCTTTCACGGGAGGGATAGATTGTTCAGGTCCATCGAGATCGACTTGTTGTGATTCACTTCAATTCAAATCATTCAATCCGACATCGCTTTGCAAAAGGTCGTAATATTTTTGATTATCCATCACAACAATCTGCATCAACACGGATACATATATATGAGAAGCAACAACAAAATCTAGCAGCAGCAGCATGCACATCTAGATATCATGAAGCAATTGCAATCAGTGCATTAGCAATAGCAAGCAGTAAAAAAATCACAGCAATCAGCAAGCAGCAGTAGCAATCCGCTCAACCCCATCATCGAGCAGCCTCCGCTTCTACATGGAACAAAGCTGCGGTGCAAAAAAAAAGGGGAGGGGAAAAATTGAGGAACCGCTACGCTCGGCGGGTGCGGGAGAAGGAGCTGCGGCGCTCCGCGCGGCGGGAGGAAAGTGGCGGCGGTCTGGCACGGCGCCCGAGCAGCCGAAGGCAGAGCACCCGGCGGCGGGAGGAAACGGTGCGCCTGGCGGTCGGAGGAAGCGGCGGGGCACCTGGCAGCGGGCCGGCGTGGCTTCAGGCTGACTGCGCGCGTGCGGGGGAGAGCGGCGGCGGGCCGGCTCGGCTTGGGGCCGGCTGCGCTCACGGCCGAGGAAGACGACCCGGCGCAGGCGGGGGCTGGCGAGGCCAGAGCGGGCGCGAGTTGCAGAGGCCTGCGCGGGCGGAGGAGGTGGAGGCGGCGCAGCGAGGCCCAACCACCCCCGCTGCCGTCGCCGCCGGCTACTCCGCGTCCTGCGCCCACCACCCCACCGCCGTCGCCCTCGGCTCGCCGCGCAGCAGCCACCCCCAGGCTCCTCCGCCTCCCTCCTCCTCCCAGACCCCAGAGCTGCTCCTCTACCTCACCTCGCAGGCGCTCCCGCTCCAGATCGACGACGACGGTGGCCAGCTCTCTCTCCCCCAGGTCTCTCTCTCAATCTCGATATGAGAAAAATAGGGCAAAGTGACAAACCTGAGAGAAGGAGGCAGCAGCATGATGGCGGGAAGTACACTTTCGGAGGGAGCTGTTGGTGCCTTCGCGCGGATCGGGGAGCCTCCGCTGCCCCGAAAGGTAGGGGAGAGGGAGCTCGATTTCCAGGAAGCAGTCGGGGAGCTGCTGGAGCGATGTTTTTCTCGTTTCTACCCTATTCTAGCTATCGGGGAGGTGAACGGGGGCCTGCTGGACTTGCCCTTAGAACGCAGGAATATGGTGTAGAAAAAGTAGAGGAATTTTTTCTTTTACTACTGATTTCAGGAGGAAATCACATGAACATCCAACCTGACCTCTTTTTTGCAATCCTTTGCAAGGAGGAACGAGGCAAATCAAGCAAAGCAAACGGATTCTACTCTTGCAAGCGCCATTAGACTCAAACAAATCAACCTCGCAAAAAAAAAGACTCAAACAAATCAAGCAAATCAGACACCAAATCAAGCACCGTATCACGCTACCACCAAAAACATTTTTCCCTGGACTGCGCCGCTGCCTCCAACGCTCGTCCCTGTCAATATCATGGGTTGCTGCTTGTCGCCGAATCGGACCGCCACCATAGCTACCTGGCATTGAGCACCACCATTACCGCTGTTGTCACTCAATATAGGGATAGGACCTAAGCGTTGAAGGACGAGGGGGGAGGGGTGTGGAGCAGTGCCTGTGTTGGTGTTGCGGCCCCGACATCTTCTTGCTGTAGTGGCCTTGGATCAATGTAGTGCCTGTGATGGATTTGTTATGGTGGAGACGATAAGGATGGACTGTTCTCTTTCTTTTTAATCCTTGTACTCGCTCATATTAACCGAGGTGGCTCTTCGCTTTACTTTTAGGACTGTTGCAATGAATGGTTAGAATGGAAGTATGAAGTATGCACTTAACAAGACAGTCAGCTAAGCAAATATTATGTACTCAGTGAATTATTAGAGATTCTTATGTTTTTCTTTTGCTGTGTTCCAAACAGGCTCTTGTGAAATTTTTCCATATTTCATATTCCTCTGTTTTTCACCCACATGCCTTTTCTATTTCTATGTCTTCTTCTATCTTTGTGTTTTAGATTCTTACGTTTCAAACGAGGCCTAAGGCCGAAGGTATTCTCTTTGGCAGGCATGAATTTGATAGACGTAGTCCAATTCTCATAGGAATGCACAAAAAGAATCTGACATTTTAAACAGACCTTGAGCTGGTATCAGGTTTGAGGATGAAGCCGATGGATTGGTCTAAGGTCATCCAATCCTAACCCTGAACCTAAACATTTTTTGTTGGTGTACCACTGTCCCATTCGTGGGATCATTACATGAGCATCGTCTGGCTGTGTCTAAGATGAGCATTATTAGATGAACCTACAATTCATCTGATTTATGTGTATTTTCTTTTCCTGTGTTCCAACAGGATCTTAAACGCATCAAAAAGATTTCAATCGCAGTAGAAATATCAACGGTTGCAAATTGCCAAGCCGGGTTGATCTGATAGAGCCCACACAGCACGGAAAACTAGCCACAAGAAAGTGGCTAAAAATTACACGTACATATTCCTTCCTCTATCCCCCGATTCAAAGCATTGGGTTACCACAACAATGACGAAATTTTGCGAGATGCATGCAGTGAAAGCTGCGTCTATAGCATGGCAAGAACAGGAGCCCCACTTGTGCAATTGGATCAGAAGTTCATAAGCAGTCTCATGTAACTTCCTGTATGTGACTCTTCATTGTTTCCATTATCAGCAACTCAGAGCCCTCCCAGCCGAGGCACGACGACACAGTAATCAGGGGCGCGCTCTACCGGGACCAAGAAGTGCGTTCACTCCATAACTGAAAGTCAAGATCTGCTAGTGATTCCTGCGAGATCAAGATCCGCCAAGATCGGCAGAATCAGGATCCCACTATTCAGCAACGTACCAAGTGTAAACCGCAAAGATGCACATGATAGTGAAATGTGAGCTGACATATATAGATTCATTGCTCATGGAGCTGATTCTGATGAATTACAACCAGAGAGCAATGTGAGCCACTGCAACTCTAGTTACAACCCGGAGGGGTTGGCAGTTGGCAGAACCCCTGCTCCACGGCACAACTTGCCACCACCCACATGACAAACCAGAACCAGGTTACTTTCACCCCAAAAAAAAACGAACTAGAACCAGGTGCAGTGCTCAACTCTATGTGCCCGCCAGGCAACCACCCCCTTGTGGCCGAACAGACACTTGTCAGTTGTCACTGTCCTTGGAGTGTTTTGAAATTGCTATTCTCATGGTTGAAGGGGTATGCGGATTGATCAGAATTTTGTTGAAAACAGCCATCTTCCTAAAAGTTGTCTTGAATAAATAATGTCTGGGAGCTTATTACTCCAATTGGGGCAAATTATAATGTTAGTCAGCATCCTATATAATAGGAAGGACTAGTGGTTCACCAATTTTACACAATCATTTTTTCCTTCTCCTGAAAGGCGAAAAAGTGGAGTTTGTTAACTCGAAGCATATGCAGATCCAAGCCAAAATAGATGGGTGGCACCAGAATCAAATGTGCTGTTGTCAGTATAAGCTTTGCAAGAAAAGGAAGAAAGCATCCAACAATCTTGTTACTCCCTCCAGTTCTCTAAAAGCTGTCGTTTTGGACATAGGTACAGTCGGACTTTGGGATTTTTGACTACTAATATCTTTAAAAATAAAAAATATTTAAATCTAGATACTCCAAAATAATATGCTTGAATTTATCTCAAAAAGTACTTTCACAATATATAATTTTGTTGGATTTTACAAATCAATTGTAATCAAAATTAGTGGTCAAAGTTGTGTTTTGGAGACCATCGAAATGTCCAAAACAACAGCTTTTAGGGAACTAGAGGGAGTAGTTGTTACTCAATAAAACCAAAATATTTGGCGTTGTGCTAATATGATAGCAAAAAGGTAAACATGTACCCAGATCCAACAAGTTTGTAGTAATGAACAACAGGATGCCATCTGTCATTCAAAAAAAAAGATTTACTCAAAAATTATGGTAGGCATAGCCGCAATATTTTCAAAGATTACAAAAATCAAAGGAAGGAAAGATAGCAGGAACCAGTTGCGTACATGATGCATACCTACTGAGGTACTTTTGCCCCCAGGAGTAGAATCCCGGACTGTAGAAGAGATAGCCTGCATGTTCAGTGAGTTCATTCGCCTTTGCACAGCATCTCTACAACAGTAGACCTTCTAAAAGCATAAAACCATACGGAGTTAGAAAAAACAAAGATTTTATTTTTGGGGGTTTCAGAGATAGAGGAATCCCAGACACGCTAAGAAACATATAAATATCAGCAGCTTCAATGTAATAAACTGATCAAAATTATAGGTGGTTACAAGAAGATACAGGTGATATAATCATGTCATCATGCCTAGAAAATGCTCAGCAACAATGAGAAGCTCCCCATGCATCCCCCGCCCCCAACACCCCAACACACACACATGTACACTAGTGGACAGTGTTGTCCATTATAAATATTGTCAGGATGTTCCCTGGAATGTGCTAGATGCTTCGTCTGAATATCTTCACTGGCTGCGCCGCTGAAATCCGAGATGTATGGCCCCTCCTTGATTTGTTTGTCACTCTGATTCCTCACCAGTAGCACTTACTATGCTAGCTAGGTCTTGGACAATTTGAGACATTGGCGGCCTGAATTCTGGTTCCGGCTGCATAAGCATTTCAGATCAGTCACATGGTCCCTAAATTCATCTCATCTTACTGTTCTCAGAAAAAAGAGCTAAACAAAACCAGAATACCATAGTGAATGCTGAATAGATAAACAAGTGCTTCACCTGAGTGTCATGAGATGTCAAAATTTGGAACAAATTAACTAGGAATGGAATAACTTATGACTGACGGATGCTTTTGACTTGGTAATAAAGTAAAAGTTAGCTAATAGGAGTATAGGACATTGAGATAATATGGATTACCCTCATTAAACAGCTTTGAATGAAATTTTTGAGCAAGAAAAACCCTGATGGATGTGCTAGTTAACATAGCAGCGCATGTAGTATCATGTATTGTGCTTAGAAAGTACAGCTTAGTTAAGAAGAATTACCCGAATACAACGACTGATGATGTCTGCAAAATGTAGTATCATGTATTGTGCTTAGAAAGTACAGCTTAGTTAAGAAGAATTACCCGAATACAACGACTGATGATGTCTGCAAAACGTGACAACACTTTTTCAGAACACTCTCCACGAATAGAATGTTCAACCATCTTTGACAGGGAATCAATGTCATGAAGCTGAGAATCGGCCCATCTAACAAGATGTTGTTCAGCACGCGGACGAGAACTGCATATTTCAACAGCAAATAAGAGAGAGGTAGGCACGGTAGAAAGTACATTCACATTTTTGTGGAGACATGTGATCTATAAATATTACAAAAGGCTCCTGATTAAGCAATGCAGATTGCAATGAATCACTCACATGTCATATGGTTTACGGCCAGTGAGAAGTTCTAGCATTACAACACCAAAACTGTAAACATCACTTCGATCAGTAAAAGGTCCAGATTCCTGGATTTCAGGTGCCTCGTAATTGAGTAGTGCCCGCATGCGACCAGACAACTGAGATAAAACGGAACACTATAGTAAGTATATTATAAATTTCAGATTCATTGGCACCAGCCACCAAAGAACAGAAGCAACAAGAATGACCATCAAATGAAGGTTCACAGTTGCTAGCTCTACAAGAATATTGAATCATCATTCCATGTTTATATGCGAGCATTTTCATGCACCCTGAAGTGGTACCTCCATGGGACTAAAGTGTTAGAGATATAGTAGGGATTGTATTTGTATTGGATTAGGATTCCTCCTCTTGTCTTGTATTCCAAGACTATTGTACTATATATTTGCCTATTGAGCTGTGCAATAGATCAAGTTTCTATTTCCCTAACATGGTATCAGAGCAATTAGGGTTTTAGTTCTCTTTTTTCCCCTACCTGCTGTTCCACCGCCGCCGCCGCTCCCGCACTCCGGTCGCCCGCCCGTCGGCCTCCCCCGGCTGCCCGCCGGCCTCCCCACCCGCCGGTCTCCCCGTCCGCCCGACCCCAGCCGTCCGCTGCCCTCCCCGGCGCCCCTACCCGACCGCCGGCTCGCCGGCCTCCCCTGCCGGCCGCTCGGTCGCCCGCCAGCCCCGCCGCTCTTCGGCCTCCCCGGCCTCGCTGCCCGGGCTCACCGTCGGCTCACGGGCGCCGCTGCGCGTGCTCTGTTCTGAGCGAACAGAGCAACGCGTCTCCCGTAAGCAGCAAAAGAAAAGAAGAAAAAAAAGAAAAAAAAACAGGTAAAATGTCTTCGTCTTCGGGTTTCGTTTCCATCCCTCGTTGCCCGGTGATCTTCGACGGTGTTAACTACACCGAGTTTGTCGCCCACATGCGCATTTACATGCATGGTCTTCGCCTTTGGGGTGTTCTCTCCGGCGAGGTCTCCTGTCCGCCGTGTCCTATTGCCCCTGTTGAGCCTTCCCCGCCGACGGCGCCGGCTTCCTGTCCTGGGTGCCACTCAGGCTGCTGTCGATGCTGCCAAGGTTGCTGATGATGCTGCTGTTGCTCTCTACGATCAGCAGATTTCGGACTATCAGGTGGCTCTCGACGCTTATTGTAATGAGCTCACCACCTATACTCAGTGGCTTGATGATGATGCCCGGTCTGCTGCCGTCCTCTGTGCCAGTGTCCTGTCCCAGTTTTCTTCTGAGATTGTGGGCTTCTCTACGGCCTTTCAGATGTGGACTCACCTTCGTCAGCGTTATCAACCCTCCGGTGACGCTCTGTACTTGTCTGTCGTTCGCCAGGAGCACGCACTTCAGCAGGGTGATGCCACTGTCGACGAGTTTTACGCTCAGAGTTCTGCTATCTGGCGTCAGCTCGATTCTCTTCGCACTGCTGGTTGTGGCTCCTGTTCGTGTTGTCAGGCTATTCGTTCGGACTTGGAGTTTCAGCGCGTTTATGAGTTCTTGTCTCAGCTCCGTAAGGAGTTTGAGCCGCGGCGTGCCCAGCTCTTTGCGCGCGTGCCTCGTGTCTCTCTTCTGGAGGCCCTCACCGAGATCCGCGCTGAGGAGACTCGTCTGCGTGGCGCTGGTCTGCTGGAGCTTCCCTTAGTGCTCGCTACTCATTCACCTGCTACACCGACTGCTGCCCCGGCTGCTTCCCGCTTTACTGCTCCGCCTCATCTACCGGTTCCCACCGGAAGTGGAGGCCATCCTTCTGGTGGTGGTCATCCTCATTGCACCTACTGCAACAAGGCCGGTCACGTGGAGTCTACCTGCTACAAGCGGAAGCGGGCACCTTTCACGCGGCTCTTCTACCGGGACTGGTGCTTCTTCCTCGACCTCTTCAGCTGTGTCCCTGACTGAGCAGGATATTGCGCGCCTTAAACGTCTGCTTGCGGCTTCTAGCTCTTCCTCGACAGGTTCTGTAGGTTCTGTTACTGACCCTTCTGGCCATGAGAGACCACCCTCTTCTCAATCAGGTACATCCCCGTGGATTCTGGATTCTGGAGCATCTTTCCATATGACTTCTGATTCTTCTATTTTGTCCTCTATTCGATCTCTTGATTCTCCTATTCATGTCCTTACTGCTGATGGTACTTCTCTTCTTGTTGCTAATCGAGGCACTCTTAGCACTTCAGCTTTTCATGTTTCTTCTGTTGCTCATGTTCCTCGGCTTACCATGCAGCTCTTTTTTGCTGGTCAGATTACTGACTCTGGTTGTCGTGTCATTATTGACACCGATTCTTGTTGTGTTCAGGACTGACACACGGGAGCTCTGGTTGGGGCTGGCCCTCGCCGCCGTGACTCCCAGGCTCTTTGGGAGCTTGACTGGCTTCACGTTCCTTCCGCTGCCACCGCCGCCGGTCTTTCCACCCCTGTCTCCTTGTCTTCAGGTTCTTTTCGGCAGTGGCATCATCGTCTTGGTCATTTGTGTGGCTCTCGCCTATCGTCTATAATTCGTCGTGGTCTTTTAGGGTCTGTCTCAGGAGATGTATCTTTAGATTGTCAGGGTTGTAAGCTTGGTAAACAGATTCAGTTACCTTATCCTCGTAGTGAGTCAGTGTCTCAGCGTCCTTTTGATCTTGTTCATTCAGATGTTTGGGGCCCGGTTCCCTTCGTTTCGAAAGGGGGTCATCGATACTATATTATTTTTATAGATGATTTCTCTCGCTACACTTGGATATATTTTATGTCTTCTCGCAGTGAGGTTCTCTCTATCTATCAGCAGTTTGTTGCTATGGTTCATACCCAGTTTTCTACTCCTATTCGTGTTTTTCGTGTTGATTCTGCTGGTGAGTATATCTCCCATTCGCTGCGCGGCTTTCTTGCTGCGCAGGGCACTCTTGCTCAGTTCTCTTGTCCTGGTGCTCACGCTCAGAATGGTGTTGCGGAGCGCAAGCATCGTCACCTTCTTGAGACGGCTCGTGCGTTGATGATCTCCGCCTCTCTTCCACCTCACTTTTGGGCTGATGCTGTTTCCACTTCCACCTATCTCATCAACATTCAACCTTCTTCTGCTCTGCAGGGTGGCATCCCTCTCGAGCATCTTTTTGGTTGTTCTCCTGACTACTCTGCGCTTCGTTTGTTTGGTTGTGTTTGCTACGTTCTTCTCGCCCCCCGTGGACGCACCAAACTGACTGCTCAGTCCGTTGAGTGTGTCTTCTTAGGATACAGTGATGAGAACAAGGGCTATAGGTATTGGGATCCTGTCGGTCGTCGGATGCGGATCTCTCGGGATGTGACTTTTGATGAGTCTCGTCCTTTCTATCCGCGTTCTTCTTCTTCGGTTTCCTCTGTTGAGGATATTTCTTTTCTGACTTTTCCTGACGCACCTATCACCAGTGTCTTGCCCTCGTCCACCCCTCCCACTCTGCCTACCTGTACTCCTGTTATGGACACCACACCGCCGTCACCACCTCGTTCGTCTCCTGAGGCTCCCCCGGCGGTTCCTCCTTGCATTATTCCCTCCTTACCTTTCCACTACACTCGTCGTCCACCTATTGTAGATCCTGATGTGTCGCCCTCTCCTGGCGGGTCATCCTCTCCTGATAAGTCATCTTCTCCCGATGAGTCATCTTCTCCTGATGAGCCGTCTTCCTCGACTGTTTTGTCCCCTTCTGATGGTGCTGCACCGCCTCCTCCTACCTATGGCCTGCACGCCCGTCCGCGTCCGGCGGTTGATCGCTATGGTTTTTCTGGCGCTGCTCTTCTCGAGCCGACTTCTTATCGTGATGCTGTTGTTTGCTGCTCTTGAGCGCACCGGCACGTGGGATCTTGTTTCCCTTCCTCCCCGTGTTTGTCCCATCACTTGTAAGTGGGTCTACAAGGTTAAGACTCGCTCTGATGATTCTCTTGAGCGCTACAAGGCTTGTCTTGTGGCCCGTGGCTTTCAACAGGAGCATGGTCGTGACTACGATGAGACGTTTGCTCCTGTGGCCCACATGACCACTGTTCGCACCCTTCTTGCTGTGGCTTCTGTTCGCCATCGGTCTGTCTCTCAGCTTGATGTTAAGAATGCTTTTCTTAATGGCGAGTTGCGTGAGGAGGTCTACATGCAGCCACCACCTGGGTATTCTGTTCCTGACGGCATGGTCTGCCGTCTTCGTCGCTCTCTTTATGGCCTTAAGCAAGCCCCTCGTGCCTGGTTTGAGCGTTTTGCCTCAGTAGTCACCGTTGCTGGTTTCTCGGCCAGTGATCATGATCCCGCGCTCTTTGTCCACCTTTCGTCCTGTGGTCGGACTCTTCTTCTTCTCTATGTCGATGACATGATCATCACTGGTGATGACTCTGAGTACATTGCCTTCGTGAAGGCTCGTTTTAGTGAGCAGTTTCTTATGTCTGATCTTGGTCCTCTTCGCTACTTTCTTGGCATTGAGGTTTTCTTCTACCCCTGATGGTTTCTTTATATCCCAAGAGAAGTATATTAATGATCTTCTTGCTCGTGCTGCTCTTACTGATGAGCGCACTACTGAGACTCCGATGGAGCTCAATATCCACCTCCGCGCTTCTGATGGTGAGCCTCTGTCTGATCCGACACGCTATCGTCATCTTGTTGGGAGTCTTGTCTATCTAGCTGTCACTCGTCCGGATATCTCATATCCCGTTCACCTTCTGAGTCAGTTCGTCTCGGCTCCCACTTCGGTTCACTACAGTCACCTACTTCGCGTTCTACGATATCTTCGTGGGACTATCTCTCGCCGTCTTTTCTTTCCACGCTCCAGTTCATTACAGCTTCAGGCCTTCTCGGATGCTACCTGGGCTAGTGATCCTTCGGATCGCCGGTCGCTTTCTGCTTATTGTGTTTTTCTTGGTGGTTCTCTCATTGCCTGGAAGATGAAGAAACAGACTGCAGTTTCCCGTTCGAGTGCCGAGGCTGAGCTGCGCGCTATGGCTCTTTTGACTGCCGAGGTGACTTGGCTACGGTGGTTGCTTGAGGATTTTGGTGTCTCTATCACTACACCTACTCCTCTCTTGTCAGACAGTCTAGGGACTGAGCTCTTGACAAGACAGACAGTTCCAAATTATAAATAAGCATAATCAGATTTTGGCTGTCTTAATCATTTTAGATCTATTGGTTACACAAAAGCTGAAGCTTCACAACCACAAGGTTTACATCTAATACTTGAGGTTACCTGTGTCACAGAACTTGACAACACCAATTCTGCCAGTCCACATTCAGCAACACGTACTGAGAATCCATTATCAAGGAGCACATTGGCTGGTTCAAACATCTGATGCACTACTGGAGGTTCACAGGTGTCATGGAGATACCTGCACGAAGAGCATAAATTTGAAATATAAAGGCAGTCCCTTAATAAGCTGAATTAAATAAGCAAAAGTTCACGAAACATATTTTGAATTAGAATACAGCTTACTCTAAGGCTTTTGCTGTACCAAGAGCGACCTGGAGACGGGTGTTCCAAGATAGTGCACTATCTAAATCCTCTCCTTCATGTAATACATCATATAGTGTTTTTCTACTGAAGTGGTTATAAACAAGTAACCGCTGTCCATATTCTGCACAGTATCCAACAAGCTCAAGGATGTTAGGGTGTCTAATATCTGATATACACGCAACCAGCTCTAAAAAGTCATCTACTTGTATTCTTTCATTGGCATTGTCGATCTTCATAACTTCCAATAACTGCATAGGATAAAAGAAGATGAGCACAGCATTTCAATAAGCATAAAATCCCAGCAAAAGAAGCAATACTTGGTACATACTTTGCCTTCAGGAAGCTCTGCCAGATATAATTTTCCCAACCTACTCTCTCTTATCAAATTTTCCTCTTCGAAACTATTTGTATATTGCTGAAGTGTTGCAACAGAAAAGGATGTTGCAGATGTCGAGGGACCTGCCCTTGGTGGAGTGCTAACTCGTTTTTCTGGCCTAACAATGGGTTTTACAATTACTTTTTCAACAGCAGGAGGTGGTGGCGGCGGCGGAGGAGGAGGTGGAGGTGGAGGTGGCGGAGGTGACGCAGCAAAAATATCCGATTCCGTTCGCTCCAAGTTAATTACATGCTCTTTTCGCTTTTCAGGAGACTTCTCAGGAGCAACTGCCAGCAGTTGAAGTATTATTTTATACATTTGAACTTAAACAGGTGAATAGTATAACAGTAGTAAAAGAACTGGTTGTGCAGATTTACAAGTATCTATACCTGGTACTGACAAATTTATTTCACGAACCGGTTTCCTATCAGGAACCGCAGATGGGCCTGTTAATGAAACATCATGTACCACGAGAAATAACAGAAGAGAACACATAATTATATCATGGTTAGGTAAGTAAAAGTGGACCTTTTTTAGCATTGTTCCTTGACTGTACTGAAGCTTGCTTGACTTTAGGCTCTTCAACCCTTTGGCGCGCCCTCCCCACCTGACTTGTTGAATAATCATGTCTTGACTGTCTCTCTTGGTACTTGGACAGGCAAAATATTACCAGCAGCACTATAACTATGAACAGCACAATAGCAAGAAGAACATATCCAACAGTCCTGAGGGTTGAAGACTTATGTTTCCTGGATGATGGAGAGCTGCTATCTCGAGCTGTGGATCCACCAGAGGAGTTTGATGTTGTGTTATATGACGAAGGAATTCCTGAAGGGGATGAAGGAGATGATGGTGTTTGTGTTGGTGTAGGGGCCTGTTGGTGTTGAAGGGGGTGATGCAGAAGGAGCTATGCTGGTATTAAATGGGTTCCCATCATTTCTGCAGGCAACAATAGTTAGTTGCTTGATATATATAATCAATACAATCATCTAAGTAAGGTTCAAAAAAAAATACAATCATCTAAGTATGTAAAAGTATAGAATAGAGGAAATATTGTTCGTAGAGATACAAGCACTATGTGAATGGCAATGCTAAATCTGAAATAGATAAGGAAAAGGTTTCTCACTTGAAGGTTGGTATGTTCAGCAACTTTGGAGGGATCGGTCCAGAAAATAAATTATTCTCTACATTTCTGTTTTAAGGTAAATAAATTATCAGAAAGACCAGATATTTGTATGCAAAATAAAAATCTAAAGTAATGAATGATCTGAATTATATATTCATAACAAATTGGATTGAGAATTACATTTTGACTGGCATTACAATTTTTTATTAGTTAGAAAAGTCAAGCATAGAGCATATGCATCATGTAAAGGTGGTATTGGCTGGTTCTTGTTTGTAAAAGTGCTCACAGAAAAGAAACAAAACATTGAGAAAACCATTGTCCAGAGAAATAACTGGAGCACAAAATAGAGCTGTGCAATTACATTATTTAAGGGCTCCAATAAGAAAAAGCGAAATAACTTTGTCAACTGATCTTTTTTCTAACTAGTAAAAGCTTTGCTATTTTTTGCTAAATGACTACATAGTGCACCCTTTTTCTGGAGCCAAATGTGTAATAGTCAGAAAAAAATTAAGCTAATGAATGATCTGATGTATTCATCACAAATTGGATTGAGAGTTAAGAGTTCGAGTGGCATCAAGATTCTTTATTAGTTACAAAATTCAAGTATATCGCACACGCATCATGTGAAAGGTGGCACTGGCTGGTTCTTGTTTTGTAAATGTGCTTGTACGAAAGAAACAAAACATTGATATACTTGTCCTGAGAAATAACTGGATCGCAAAGCAGAACTGGTACAATTACATTATCTAAAGGGCTCCAATAAGAAACAGCTAAATAGCTTATTTTGTCGATTGTTCTTTTTTCTAACTAGTAGAAGCTTTGCAATTTTCGTCAATGACTCATTGTACTTCTGGAGCCAAATGTGTAACTGTCATATACATTGTGAAAGGATGTGTGCAACCTTTACTGAGGAAATTCGAGGTGACTATTCTAAATAAAGCAGAAATTTGTATCTGCCATACATATTATTGCACGTAAGTCCAGAATTATGTCAAAGTAAAGTGATCATTATAGTTCATATTCCGATGTCTATACAATAGACCTGAAGAAGATTTCTGTAAAGCAGTTAAGTTATTATTAAATCAACAGGCAACTGATCAAATAATTGCAGATGTTCTGTTTTATATATTATGATGTGCTAATATAAGTGAATCAGTAAAGAGAATGTGTAATTACAAATCTTTGAGGGGGAGATCCTGCAAGACATTAAGGGGCCCAGATAGTCGATTATCTTGCATGTGCCTGTGGAATAGCATGTCATGAGAAAATGTAGAAACTAAGTGCCATAAAACACAAGGAAATAGTTGTAGGCTACACTTACAGCGTAGTCAATGATGACAGGCTTCTCAATGAAGTTGGTAATGGGCCACTGAAGTTGTTGGAGGAAATGTCCCTGTGATGAAAGCTCAGATGTCATCAACCAGCTAATACTTAATCCTCCCCCCTCCCCCCACACCCAAAAAATAGAACTGTAACAAAAAGAAAGAATGAAATGAAATACTCTCAGGCAGTCAGGCGTGCGAGAAAGTGCAGATGGATATTAAGGAAAAGCGCAAAGAAATACGAGAATCTTACAGATTTACAAGCCCATTGAGTGAATCAAAAGCGTCTGGAAGTTGCCCATTGAGATGGTTATCATTGAGTGACCTGAGAAAAGACAGATCTTGAGTGAGACAGCTTATAGAGGAGACAAGTACAGCATGGCTCTTTTGCTTAGGAAGGAAAACAAGAAATTACATGGCTGTTAAACTCTGAAGTTTTGATAATGACATCGGGATGCTTCCAGTGAGTTGGTTATCAGAGAGAAAACTGTACAGCAAGGAGTGAAAGGTCATCTCATTATTTAATCACAGGAATTAAAGGAATTGCAGAAAGGATGAAGGGCACATACAGATTCTGCAATGTAACAGGTAGATCTTGTGGTATAGTTCCACTGATTTTGTTGTTGCTAAGATTTCTACAGCAAAAGGAGACATAAATACTCATAAAGCTTGATCAGGATACACGGACAATATAACTATATAACTTCTGCCAGTATATAAACGTACCCCTAGAAGTTTCTAATTCATCCATGGAACACTATGACAGGATAATTAGACAATACAACTATCATCCATGAGTGAGGGAATAAACTGACAATAAAGGCCCTTACATTGTGGTTATTGAGGTGAAGTTCCCGAGGCTGCCTAGCTGTCCTCCCACAGTTGCAGCAACGAAATTTCTACAAACAATGAGTTGATAAAAGCACAAAATATAAAAGTTCTACCAGATAAAGGAAGCATAAACAATAATTGACGTACATTGCATCTATATTTGAGCCGATACATACAACACCCTGCCAACTCTCACCGCAGGGGTCTCCACCATTTGCAGTCCATCCGGGAAGAGCTGGCGATCCAAGTGCAACATACAGTCCATTTATAGCAGAAACTGCACATAAAAATGAAAGGGAAAATAAGCCAGTAGTAACGAACAAAATGCTCCCTAACATGGCTTCACATCAAACCAATACACATTTTAAATACTTATTCAGATGTATCAACATTTACAAGTACAGCACCACATGTGTAAAAGGATCAGTCAATTCAAGTACTTGGAAACACAATCCTACATTGTACTGAAAACAACCAGTAAGCCCATTAAAAACAACTCTCTACCATTGAGGCCCTGTTGGAATGAACGATTATCAGCGACAAGACTGCAAGCGCGACTTAGATCAAAGCTCTCTTTCTACCACAAGCAACCTAACCAATCTTCGATCCCTTTACCCTACATTTTTCCACTGCCAACAAATCCTAACTGAATGCAGGCACCCTCTCCCTCTCAGTGTCCATTCTCCACATAAAAAAGAACAGCCCAATTGCCGCATATCATCACATCGTTGCTTCCACATGCAGGCACACACAAATTCAACGGCCCTATAAAAACTCCAGAAGTACGGCACAAGCCCACATCACCTTCCCCCAACAATCTGCTCGACCAAGCTGAATCAATCGGCGAAACCAAAAACCCACCACATTTCTCACCACCCACCAATCTCGGTTGCAAAAATACTGCATCAAAACCAATCCCCATTTTTCTCTCCACTGGCAGATTCTTCACTTCTCCGGAACAGCCACTCGAATCATCAGTTCATCACACAACAACAGTACATCCAAACCAACCAAAGCTAGTGACTAATGCAACCCGTGGAGACAGCTCGAGCCTCGAGCTAAACAAACAAAAAAACAAATCAGCCGGAGTAACCGAGCAGAGCAAGCAGGCAGCGCGTACCGTCGGCGGCGTCGGTGACAGCGAGCGCTCGCGGCAGCAATGCCGCCGCAGCGATCAGCAGCAGCAGCAGCAGCATGAGTCGTAGCACCCGCACCCCTGCTCGCCCGAAGCACCCGCGTCCCATCCGCATCGCTCGCTGGGACTAGCAGCTCTCAGCACGCCATCGGCGACGGAGCAGGCCACGGCCGGGAGCAACGGGATCAGCACGGCAGGGCAGGCAGGAGCAACCGCGGCGGTGAGCGATCGCGGAAACCGAGGCTCGCGTAGATCTAGAGAGAGAGAGAGAGAGGAACTGGCAGGCACTGGGGTTTGCTTGTCTGGTTCGCTTCCGCCTGGTTTTGTTGGCTTCTAGAATCTAGCAGGGGGAAGGGGGGAGAGAGAGGAGACTGGGAATGGCGGCGAAGTGAGAGAAATGGAGTGATGAGAGAGGTGAAGCGTGAGCAAGCATGGGTCGTAAAAAGGAAGAGAGAGAGAGAGAAGAGGGGGTGAGTGGGGAAGGGAAAGGAGGGAGGAAAAAGAAGAAAGGGTTTGGATTTTCTTTCTCTTAGAGAAGAAAAGGGTTTGGGATTTGCCGGAAAAGGCGAGGAATGAAAGAAAAGAAGGGGGAATTTGCATTTGCTGATCGGTATGATGGGATTATTATTCTCGTGGGACTGCCGCGCAGGGGCAAAGGAGGTGGGGCCCTTCTGACGTGTAGATCCGTTGGAGATTGGAAGGTGGACCGTGGGGGACGGGGTGGCGATTTTCGGATTTGGATGCCATTGTGGCATCTTGTCCATGTTTTGCATGTTTACTAGCGTGTGGTTTTTATTTGATCTTTTGTAGTAGCGGTGGTGTATGTTCTCTCTCAGAATATTTTGCTAGTCTCGCTCGATCCATGCTACTTATCAGTTTGCTACCAATTGTCATGACAAATTTTGAAAACATTGCATCGTATGTCTTCTCCTTATTTATAAGCACACCACTTCGTTTGAAACAAATTCACCTGAGCCATATTTGCACGTACACCAAAAAGATATAACTGAGCGATGATAACATCACACGATAGTCTCCGCAAAAAGAGAAAATAGCACATGATATTGATAAGACGGGACTAACAATTGGCAGACTCAATATTAACTCTACATCAAACTGCACATGAAAAACGAATCATCCGATAAAAGCAACATGATAGTGCCAACGGCACTGAAAACTCTGCCTTTGCCGTCAAGCACCGGTTACTTTCAACTTCCCAGCGTCAAGAACCTAATAAAACAGTGATTCGAGAGAAACATCCCATATGGCGTGTCACGGTCTTTGCACAACAAAAGATGCTCGAAGCATATATAAACCCATGCTTTCAGTAGACATATGCACTTGGAATGAGACAACTAGGCGATCCTTAACCTTGCGTCAATGGTGCGCCAATCACAAATGACTCCACGTAAGCATGCAGCACCATAATACTTGCTGAAAACGCGTTAGGTCAGGATGGCGAAGGCTAATTGATTGATAACATCAGTAGCTATCACATCACATCCCATGCGTTTCTTAGGAAGGAAACATCGGTCAGATTTAATATTCCACAAATGTTTGTGTTGATTGGCAACACACGGCCAGTGAGAGGAATAGATTATGGTTACTTGTTTCAAGCATGATTAGAGCATCCACAGTGTGTCTCAAAAATCGGTTCGTAGAGATGAGAGAGAGACCTGAGGTGGGTTCGAAACACCGAGCAACCGAACTCAACCAAGATACTCTTGAAGACTTGGAGTTGCGTCGATTCAGAGTAAGTGAAAGGCAAGAGAAAGAACCGTAGTAATACTATCTCGCGATCTATGTCAGCGAGTCCAATCAGTGGATTGCGAGACGTGATTGAAGACTTAAAAAAAGGAGTAGTAAAAAAAATCATAAAACAATGCACATATGCACGTATATAGTAAGTAAAATTAAAGATACAGATATATAGGATATGACTACTTTCTTTATTCCTCTTGTCAAGAGCTCATACAATGAATGAGCTATCCTTCTATTTATAGGTAAAACGAGAATATAATAGGTCAAAGAGGTAAGGACTCACAAGAGTGGAATTGGTTGGGCCTCCTTGGACCCACTCCAACAGTTTCTCTAACACTCCCATTGGACATCTATCACATGATGTATATAGCTCATAAACTCAAAAAAAAACTAGTAAAAAAAATTAGAGAAAAAGTGCATCGCATAAGCTACATGATATCGCGCTAGTTACCTCATTAAAAACCTTACAAGTGAGAAATTTCAGGGAAAACACATTGAAGAGAAAAACAGTACAACTATTGAGTCAATTAATCTATATCGATCAACTACAAATGATGCTTCTTGTAAGGTTCCATATTACTATGCATCATTCTAGTTATATTTCTATTCAATGATTTGTTCCCCCTGAATACTACACATATATAGCTGAAATTCATTTCAGACTAACTTCTTCAAGATTGATGTCACATTCTTTCAAAAGGGAGTAGACGAATACGATAATTATCAACGTTTGGTTCTTCGAAGTGAATCAATTGTTCAAACTTGCATGGTTCACAATGTGATAATCAATGTTCAGAAATAATGTGGGTGGTATATCGTGGAGCAATATACGTTACTAATGTTCAATTATAACCATATTCAGTTGTACAACATGAGTTTCATTACCTACTTAGATAACTTTATGGGTTAAGATAGATGAGTGCATCATAAGCTTTATCTTTTGTCTAGGCCAATCAACTATGCATGAACCACATATTTCATGAATAGATCAATATGATTTGGAATGTTGTCCACCAATCATTTAGACACAAATGCACTTCTCCATATGATACGTGTCTTAATAACCGAACTTGCATTTCTTCATGAGATACATGACTCGTACTTAGTTTGCCAAGCATAAAGCTTGGTCACGATGTATTGTAGTGCATTTCTACAGAACATGTGAAAATGGTTATGGGGTATACTACTGCATGGAGCATTTCCCATCAATAGATATCATTTGACTTCTCTTCAAATTGGGTTAAGCGTTTTGCAACATTCTTTGTTGATGCATATCGGGTCTAAGTCCACTCCTAACACTTTGTATCCATTGGGTCCATATATTCTTGAAAGTTACTTACACATTGGGTCTGAGTGGACCATTAATATGCTTCTAATTGGATTTCTCTTCATTGCTATGAGTAATCATTTAACCATATGTCAAAAACTCAAAGGTACTCAATTTCGAGACAAAGGCTAGTGATTGCATTATCCATGTACCGCACTTCTAGTGCTGCATCTTTATGTGCGTGGATCATATAGAAATGTTCCTCTACAATATAACTACATGTGTTTTCAAGCTTACTTCTGCATGGAAGATAGCTCTGCAATACTTGAACCTTATAAGAAGCTCCATAAAGTTCTCCCCTCCCCCGGCCTTTTTCAATGCTTCTAGGTTTCTCTGGAACAGAGTCACAATATTTTATTTCTTATTTTCATTTACTTACTACCGCCGTTTCTCTGGAAAGGATATTCCCTTAGGGATAGGTGCCTTCTTACAACATTATGCTACTTTCAGTTACTTGTCCCTAATTCCGCATGCATACTTCATATATGTAGAAAGTGTTGAGGCCCATATTGTCATTAAATATGAAAACTAGATACTTCAATATCTGGCAATAGGTGAAATGCTATAGGTGATCTCAGTGAACTTATGTTTCCCCCTTCATAGTATGCATATATTCCCTCCACTCTTCTCATATTTCCCGTTCAGAGATGAGTAGAGTTTTCCAGTGTCTAAACCAAAAATATTTTGTGGTGCACCGTTTCTTTGGTTTAGGCTATGTTTCCAAGTATTTGAATTTCTATTTGGAGTTTTCAACTATAAATAGTCAAAATTTTCTTTTTCTCACATTGCTTTTCCCTCGAAGTCTCTAGGTGGTAGGCAATTTGATTATCTGAAGTTTTTCCCTAGACATCTTTAGGTATATGGCAACAACTTCGGTGCATTAAAGTGCATACTTTGCATACTTTTGCTATGCTTCATGTTTGGTAGTACGTGTTTAGTTTTCTAATGCTAACCAAATGGTTGTGTTTAGTTTGCACGAGCTAACACAATTTCCTCATGTAACTACTTGACTTTCATTGGTACACATATTCTGTCCTATTATTCTGAACAATATCTTTTCACCAGAAGTGTACAATCTCCCCTTGATGTTGACAAATATATATACTCGCACAAAAGAAATATTTGCGTACAAGACTGTTTGGCCCGAGTCATATATGGAGCAATATAACTTCATAGTTTTCTTGACTATGTACACTTTCGTGGAATTTATTGATTCTATAGTCTAGAGACTATGTCAATACAATTGGGGAAAATTTCGCAAGTACCAAATGAGATGAGGTTAGCTATGAAATGTTATGAGTTGTATATTCAAATTATGGAAATATTATACTCAAGGTTACACACGTTATTCCAGATAGTGGAGACTGCTATGTTAACCTTTATGCCGAAGATAGACGTCAAAGCCAGTAGCTGCGTATCTACCCCTTTCGGGCGTCTGCTTTCCCTCTTAGGGGTTTCAGGCCTGGAGTGCTGGCTAATGTGCATTAGGTTGGTCTATAGATGAGTTGTGGACTTCATCTGTTGTAATTCAGTGTAATCGATAGCTCTTCAAAGTGTGATATATGCGGTATCACATACAACTCATGGATACACTCTCTTCATCCACTTTGAGAGTTTTGCATCCTATTTACATTGTGCATGACTTATTTGATGGGAGAGAGAAAAATCACTACACAAGTTGCCAGGAATCTATGCCTATAATAGATCTTGTTTGTCATGTTTCTTAACTTTTTTTTCCATATTTCTGCCCCTTGCCATGCTATTTGCAAAATCCAGCCTGCATCTTGGATAAGTGTTGGTATCATATGCTGCTAGCATATAAATTTATTTGACATGCAAAGCCAAGTATTTAGTAAATCTCTACTTGGAGAAGTACTTGTATATTGAGTGGAATATCAAATGTAATAGCCTAGTCAATCTTTTCGATGAACTGCTTACTCGATTATAGGCTTTTGGATATCAGGAGCATGTAGGCAAGGATTCTACTTCAGGTAAGGGTTGCTTGTAGGCAGCCTATTCTATCATTACCTATCATGTTTTCTTGTTCAGCAAGAGAAAAGATAGGAAAGATGCGGTTTTTAGATAAAACAATTCATAACTTGTTACTAAACACCAGATAAAATTCACAAGTCTACGAGACATTTATCTTTATAAGGATTTAGTTTGCTTTCATAGAGCTTATAAGAATTATTCAAAATTCAACTCACAGATGCACATTGGTGAAGGACCAAGGATGTATTTTAGAGGGGGGGTGAATAGACTAATTTCAAAAATTAATTATAATTGCACTATAATGACCCTAGTATTCTAGTGAGAATATGAAAGCAATCTATAACAAAGCTACCAACCTATCAACATGAGGCAAAACTTGTGAGATAAATGTGAAGAAGATTGCAAACACATTGACACGTGATTTGTTTTCGAAGTCCAGATCGTTGGTGTGATCCTACGTCTTCATTGAGAAAGCTTGATCCAAAGATCGAAGCTGACACTGAATTGTGCTCTTTCCTCAAGAGGCTTGCCCTTCCAAAGCTTCCCTATCTCGGAGGTTCTGGATAGAAGCTACTCGGAGGATCCTAACCAAGAAAATGCTCTTTGGACAAAGACATTTGAACTCTCGGATGGTCTGGATCCGAACCAAGAAAATGCTCTTTGGACAGAAATATTTTGAATTCTTGAATGGTCTAGATGAAAAGAACTTGGAGGGTCCGGACCAAGAAAATGCTCTTTGGATAGAGACATCTCCAACTCTTGCATGGTCTGGATGAAAACTACTCGGAGGGTCCACACCAAGAAAATGCTCTCTGGATAGCGACATTTGAAAGCTCGAAGGGTTCGGATGACCCTCACTCAGAGGCTGCGGTAGAGGAAATTCTTTTGAACAGAAGTCGAGACATCACTCGGAGGCTCCAGATGGATACATATGACTAGGGATTCTAGAAAATTTAGAATGTGATCTTATTGAGCATCTCTCAAGACAATTCATCCTAAATGAGGACTAAATCACCTCTGAATAGTATAGTTTGCCTATGATTCAATATGATTTAACTAATCACCAAAACTATGAAAAGGGTTTACCTTTCATACCAAGCCATACTCCTTCAATCTTTTTAGGGGTCGTCAACGTCATTTCCATGGGACTAAATCTAATTAACACTTGATAACCCATTAGTCCTTTAATCATTTTATCATTAATCACCATAAACCACTTAAGGGGCCTAAATGCACTTTCAACTAGCAAATAAGTGGATGTTTCATCCTTTGTTAGGGCACCATCAGTGATATCCATAAAGGGAGCTTCCTACTTTTTCTAGGTGAGCTTCATCCTTGCAAGCTCTTTTTCAATTGCCCAGTAGACCTGATGTGCTTCCGGTTTCTTCTCCATTGGGTTCATACCATAGATTTGTTAGAGTTTTATGAAGTGTTGGGAGGTCCTGCGGTACCTAGACCTATGTCCTCACACACCACATTTGTTGCAAGTCTGCTACTGATTCCTATAGGACGTGATGATCTTTAGTTTCCTCTCAATATCATGATTCTTGTGCTCAACATTCTCCTTGAGAGAATCACGCATTTGTATCTCTTGAATATAGATCTTTGGGGAGCTCGATGAAGATCTAGGTTGCATGACCAATTTATTCATATCTTCTTCTAGAAGTAGAGCATGCACCAAGTCAAGGAATGTTGTATATTTTCTGGCCATTTCAATATTTTCCATATGCAGAGTGAAAATGATATTTCCAATCATATCTTCATTTGTGATTTCATAGCCATATTCTTTCAAGTTTGAGATGAGATCATCCGTGACAAGATTATATTTAGCAACAGATGCAAAGTCTTGGAAATGAAGGTTATTCCACTGGTTCAACAGTATGTCTATAGGCCACACCAATTCAGGATGGTGGTAACGCTTTCTAAGTGTATCCCATAGAACCTTTAGGTCTCTCTTCATCATGATACAGTTTCTCAGGATTGTCAATATTGTAAATTTATCCTTCTTGGGAACCACAGTATCGCCTTCAGATGTTGGCACACTAAGAACATGAGAAAGATCTCTGCTTTCTAGCAGTGTTTCTATGGCGGTGGCCCAAATTACATAATTGTCCCGTTGGATAACGAGTCACAACCTCTTATTTAGCATAGTCAGGCATCCTACATTATCGATGCGATTATTCTAGAAGTTTACTACAATTAAACATGCATGAATAAGTTCAACTAAGTGAGGATCGCGAGCCTACTCGAGCTTGGCTCATTTTATCTTCAAGCTAGGGCATGAGCTCGAGCTGGCTTGTGAGCCACACGAATTAACCCTCGAAGTCTCCCGAAAAAACACAAAATCATGTTCAACCAACAGAGCGAGATTAATTGAGGCAGGGATCGACAAGTTACGAGAGAAGAATCAACCAATTCAACTCATATTCGTGTGAGGGACGGTGGGAATCGCAATGATAGGAGTGCGAGCTCGTGGAAATTGTGGCCGACTAGAGGTAGGAGAGAGAGGTAACATGGCTTTCAGTGAAGCCACTGAGCAGCGTGTACTTGTAGGGCATTATCTTACATCAGATCACCGTGTGGCCGCAGAGTGTGGGTCCCACACACACATGCGGGCCCCTGGCTAGTGCACTCATGATCAACCGAATGTAGCCACTGGAGCTGCACCAGCTAAGCGCGTGCATGTTTAAAATCCCTACATCTGCAGCTAGCCAGGCTTGAGATATTGGTTTGGATGTTTGGAGAGTCACGGGGATTGCTAGTTGGGGTGGTGCCCCAGATAGAAGGTGGAGGGACGGAGATGATGCGAGGATAATGGGGTTGATGAGAGCGGCACCTATCTAAGAGGTTGGTGGCCTAGTTTAAAAACAGTGCACCAAATCAGTGTTTGATTGGAAAAAAGGGAACCGGTGCCCCCTCCGATTTGGTTTAGCACAAAAACCGTTTAAGCATGTGAACCAGACAAACCCGGGTCGAATCAGACAATTTTGTCTTGAACTCAAGAAAACCAGGGCAGCCCAACCAGCCACGTGCGCCATGCCAAGCGCAGCTCTACTAACCAATTGGGTCTGGTAGGCTATGCTGTATATGACATAAGTTAGAGACTATCTATATATTGCTAAACCGTGGTTCAGCCGATGAACCAATAGTTGAACTAGTGAACCAACGAACTGAGAGTCTAACCGGTTCGATTATCAATCTGGTTTTTAAAACTATAATCGGTGATACGAACGCATTATGGAGTCTTAGATTAAATGATTTGCGACTCGACGTGGGTTTCAGGCCAGCGGTGAACCGGCTATGGATGATCGTATTTGGAAAAAGGAAAGAATAGTATGGATTAGAAAGTGACGATCATGGTGAAAGTGGGGCAGTCGGAGTCATTTTTTACCCACAAGAAAAGGGTAGCTTAGTGGAGTGTGGACATGTTCATACTGTGTACATGGCACGGGCGTGGAGATAGAATTCTTCCCAACGAGGAACAATGCATAAGCATGTTTCCAAACAGCCATGTCGCAGGCATCATTAGTGACATGTTTTTTAGATCTTCCATACTGCACTCGTCGGCCCCTCACAGATCTCGCAAGTCACACGTTTCAGAAGTTTCGGTCTTTTCTTTTAAAATTAAGAGAAAAAATGGCGACTTGTTTCAGGCACAAAGGCATGGATACTGCAAAAACAAGACTACTATCCCCCTCTCAGTTCCTTTTCATATGTTATCCTTTATAGTAATTTCATCATGCCAGATCCACCACAAGTCCACAACCAAGAACAAATATATGGGAATTTTACGTTGAAGAACCCTCACTATGAGAAAATAAAATTAAGGTGCCCGATACAGGTATGCAGATCAACACAATCGCAGGTGACTAAATTATGAAACGAAAATGTCTAAGGCAATTGAATAAAAGATAACACATGATTCATCATGATTCATACCGGTATCTTTTCTTGTCGAGGGAATTTCCTACATACCACTGGTAAGGAGTTCAATTACATCTATACCAATGTTAAATGGCTTATTTCCTACGTACCATTGGATAACATGTTATAGTTTGCTTCATGCCATTCTATTAGAAGATCCCTTAACTCCATTAGGGCATGTGCCACAAGATGATGTCAGCCTTCTCTTAGATATGTCATACAATTTTTTTGCTAAATTAGAAGAGAGAGAATGAAAAAAGAGAACACTACCTTCACTTAGTTAAGGGTTGATCTTTTAACGTCTAAGAGAAGACATTTTTCTCCATAGTGCCAGATGTCAGTTTTAATTAACTTTTAATCATCACATATATTTAAGGCATGCAAACATTAATTGGTAAAATAATATTAAAAAATAATTTATTATATAACATGTTTTTATTATTAATCTGTAGATAACGTGGACGAAGCCTTCGTGCACTGCACGTACCCTTAGGACCTGCCTGATACGTGGAAGAAGCCTTCGTGCACTGCACATACCCTTAGGACCTGCCTGAATTATTTTGGGAAAATACATGTCAGGTTTTTCACCATTGTTAAAATTATCCTTAAAACTCTTCACAATGCACGAACACAGCTCTATCCCGTCCCGTCCGGTCGGTCCATCCTGAGCTCCAAACCCTAGTTGGTGGCGGCGGCTAGCATGCGGCCTCGTTGGAGCGCACGGGCGAGCTCCTCCACGGCGCCCAATCGCTGATCTGTCAAACCATTCCTGATCTTCTGGTTCTGCTGGAGATCAGCGCGCTAGTTCAAAAATTAGATGCTTATCTCAATCGCTTGGGATGGAATTATCTACTGTGGCGCTAATCCATTCAAGGTCGAGCACGCCACGCGTCGGGCATGTTAAATTTACGGAACGATATGAAGAGAAAAAAAAACGTTATTCAATAGGATGTAGCGAATAAACCTGTCGTCAGTGATAAACGAAATCAAAAATTTTATAAGAAGCATCTAGAAATATTCTCTCTTTGGTTTTTTGGAGAGCACTCATACACGTAGCAGCAAATTTTTTCTTTTGATATTCACATACGTAGCGGCAAATTAATCACGCACGAGCACCACAAATACTTCGACAAGCAGGATGCAATCGAAGTGTACATTGGGCCGGAGGGCCGTTGCTTGATCAGTATATGCTGATGTGAGGCCCAGGTAGACCCAGGTTTCGAGGGCCACGTGTCACTCCCTGATAGGTTTTCCGTGCAGTCAGGGAGCTATAAAAATGAGGGGGGCTTCACGAACCCTAAGCGCATCCCATCCGTCGTCCCCATGCCAACCGGCCGCCGCCACTGTTTCTCTTCCTCATCGATTGTTCTTTTGTTTTCGGTCTTGGTTGAGAATTGCTTGTGTTTCGGTTCGTCAGTTCATCTATTTGATTGTCTTTGCTCTATTTAACCTATCAGATTTAGATGAATTTTCTTTAGCCCATGTCAATCTGCAATTTAGATGAATTTGCTTTTCTTTAGCCCATGTCAATCTGCAATTTAGATGAATTTGGGCTCTATATCATGAGTCAACAGCAGGCACCCTTTAATGATGTCCTGACTGCCGCATGGAGTCTAGATTTACGAGCCAGGAGAAGATTGTTTGGAGATCCAGGAGATCTATCTTCTTTAATTCCAAGCCACAATATCTGGCCATATTATCTAACATCCAAAATATTTTTTCCCTTGTGTTTTTTTGCTGTGAATTTTGTTTGATTCGATTCTCTTTGGGAAGCGATGAAGATACTGGTTTTGATGTTTTAATTGAGACGGCTCAGACGAACGGGTGCTCGATTTTTCCATGGACGAGTCGCCCTTTGCACAAAGTGCCCAAAGAGAAGGCCGGCCGCTTCACGATTGGATGGGCGCGTCGTGTGTGCTCTTCCAAATTTAAAGCGGCCAAACTTGCGAGTTCCGATTTATCTTTTCTTCTTGAAGCTAGTTCCGATCTATTTTGTTTGGTTGGCTATCTTTCCATAGGTTTGCATCTTCAGTGGCTCGCAGCTCGGCTCTGCTTTGTTTCGATCGGTTTCACCAGTTTGCTCGCGGTCCGCTGTGGATCGATTTGCTCGTTGCGTTTGCGGCGGCCTGGGACGGACTCTCCTAGGATGCTGGGGTAACTCGATGCAAAAGCTAAGTAAAACACTCAATGCAAAAGATAAACAAATGACGTTCACAGAGCCAAAAAAAGGCCTCTCATTGTCCCTTCGTGTCATCTTTAGACACCAAAGAACACTGATAAAACGGCAGATCTGGATCTATCAGTTTTTTGTTCTATAAAATCATGATTTGTGACTTTTTACTCGAGAACATCTACAAAAGCATCTTACGACTTCCCAGCCAAATCAGCTAACCGCGCAGACAAGCACGAGCTCTCCCAGAGATCTCGGCCCAGTCTGCAGGAAGCTCTGCACAGAAATGCAGCACTATGAACTTCCGATGCAGTTGCTATGTATATGCGTCCATCCAACAAACGATGAATGGGCTATACAACACTAGGCCCATAAATAATGCTCCTTTGTTCAAAAATGTAACTTGCACTTTACAGAATTATTTCTGAAGGGAGGGAGTATAACATTTTTCTGAATATCCAAACAGCACCGTCTAAAACCACAAAGGAAGCACTGGTGACGTTTTTCTTAGTAATACGGAATGTTTGATTGTCCACAACAATTCAGATCACAGCCAGAAGGGAAGTTATGAAACAATGGCCGAGAAAAGAGTTGTGCAGTTGCAACCAGAACAGGGCGTGGTCATAAATCCATAACTAGGCTGCAGTATAAAAGCGCGAGGGAGTGCAAATTCGTCTGATGCACATACACACCAATGTTTCCCATCCTGAGGACAAGTAGAGAATAACGTGACACTAATCTTTGTTTAAACCAGTTATTTGAATATTATCATGCACATTTTCCTCACATTTGTAGCATCTTCTCATGTTCCTGCATGTTTGGTTGCTACTATGAGTGAGGACGACGACCACCCTACCAAGAGGGCCGAGATCGAAGATTGGTTCAGACAGGTTGGGTTTAGCAAAGATTCAGTGAGGTCGACCGACGAATTCAACACCGTGGAGAAGAACCAAGAGGCCAACATAACCATGGAGAAAGGTTCTCATCTCAATTCTTCCCTGGGGGCTGGGTGGCAAAATATCACCAAGATACTTTTACGGTAAAACAGTAAAACAATCTATAGGTGACAGTATAACAAATGTAAAGATGAGCTGAAAGCCCTAAACATGATTTCCGTCCATCACCGACTACGTCTTTTAGAAATACAAAATGGGTGAAACAAATATGCTGAAGAAACGTAATACACACATCAGTACATAGCATGCGAGCACCACAACAAAGTGTTCTCAGCAGGCATGGGGCAAAGTAGCACAGTGCAGTAACTGAACATAATCTCCACACGATAGCACATAGCATGCCAACAACACTACACAATGTTCTTATCAGACATGTGGCGAAGTAGCACAGTGCAACAGATCACCATAATCACACAGTTGACAACCTTTCAGCTCACTACACCATAATGCATCATTATGGTAGCATTTATATGCACATATCTACTAGTTCATTCTACAAGGCAGAAGAAATGTACACAATGAAATTAACAAGGCTGCTTGCTTTATCAGTAGAGCCATTGGACGAGAGGGATCGAAACCAGTGTGCAACACCTCTTCTTTAGATTGGTGGGATGTTTGAAAAAGAGAAGCCCTTGTATCCTTTGTAAGCATAATAGGCGATTCTTGTGTAGTAGAAGCCAGGGATGAACATCACAATGCCCAAAACCATGAAGAAGATTCCTTTTCCAACAAAAAAGAGGGCAGAGGTTCAGGTATGGAAGAAGTTCAACTGCAAGCTTCTGTACAAGGGCAACCTTCTAAGATGGATTTAAGCTAATCAAACTTGAAGTAGATTCTTCATGAGTGCTACTGAAAAATTCATATTGCATCAATAGCATTAAAAAAATGTGATCAGCATCCATGCAAAATTCTTAAGCTTTTACTTGCAAATTACAACATCTTATTTTTCAATTCCGCATGTATACCATAGTATAACTGACCTCCTAGCATAAAGCCAAAATCACGTATAGTAGAGATGAGAGGAATGTAGGGATTTTTTGCACCTAAACTATTATCTATAAATTTCACAGTGGTGCATCCATAGGGAGCTTTCCTACTACCCCATGCTTTCCTGGAGCATTTGAGTACGAACATATAATTCGAAATAGACTCAATGTGTGCAGTTTGGTCATCTGATACAATGAATTGCGCCATGCAGTTGCTACGTGTGGACACAAACCCACAGTTTTCCAATGTGCACGGTTCACTCAATTGCTACCTTGTTAAGTTCAGGCTCCTCACCAAATGCAAGCCGCCCATGCACATCCAAGAGCTCTTTTCCAGATAGATAATTAAGGTCATAATCAAAGAATTATCCCTCAAATTTGTATCTTTTCAACTTATTCCAGCAATCTCATACTCGTATATACCAGCAAAATAAGTACAACTTCCACCCTCAAACACCAACTTACTGAATAGATGTCTCAACCAAATAAACATTCCTGTCTCACAACTCTAGGCACTGAGCCCAAACCCCCCAGCTAGAAGCAGATCGCAAGATGTTAGTACAGATAGGAAAAATTGCAACAACCTAGATGCAAGAAGGAAGTCCGAGATGGAGAAAGAGAGAGAAGGAAATGGGGGAAATTAAGGCGATGCGGGCTCTCACCGTGCGCGCGGTCTCCGCCGACTTGGTTGGCGGCCATGAGGAGCCCCGCGACGACGCCGAGAGCCCCGAAGGCGAGGAGCGCGGCGGCGAAGGCGATCTCCTTCACGGGGGCACCGCGCGGGCCCCCGATGGCGCCGCCGACGAGGTCGTCCTCGTCGGAGATGGAGAAGGCGTGGTCCACGTACGCCATGCCGGGATCCCGGAGCCTCCGGAGACCTAGGGTTTCGCGGGACGGTGGATCCGCGAGCGGCGGTGGGGATCGTAGGTTAGGTTCCGCGATGCAGCGAAGGGGAGAGAGAGAGAGAGGGAGGGAGGGGTGGGTCGCTTGCGGAAGCAGCAGATTTGGATCGGATCGTACCGGAGCGCCGGGTCAACCCGTTGGTGTTGTACGACGCGATCGCGATCGGATGGTGATGGGTTACGATACCGAGGCGCGTTTGTTGGATGCGGGCCTGGGTGAAAGGCCCGGTTAATTGATATTTGGGCTTGTAATGGGCCGGACGCCTTTGCTTGAACCTTCCGCCATGTCCAGAGAGTGCCAGCTTTTTTCCGGTTGGTCACCCAGGATTAGACCAGAGTGTCTTTATCGTTAAGCCACAGGTATACTAACAAAGAAAGCAAATTGAGAAATGACAAAGAAAGCAACTTGACAATGAGCTCGGAGATGTATATCCCACGTCTATGGCTCAGTCAATTCCAATCTCAAGCGTATATGTCAAAGCCATAGCCGAACTGCCTTGTGTTTTTTGTGCTCCATATTTTTATATGCATGTGTGCTGCAATGCATAGCCCTATTCTGCTATGTTTTAGAGCATTATAATACCCAACCTTGTTATCAGCGAATACAACTTAGTTGCTTTTTTTTAATAAAAAAAGCACTGTTGTCAAACAAAAAAAAGGTTATAAGCATATCATCCAAACGAGAACATCCCAATGCCAACTGGTCAAGCTGTCTCCCGAATAACACGAGAATTAGTTGATGGGTCCTCTCCCGAATAACTCGCCAAGCGGAACCTTCAGCTGGTGGAATGCTTTTACATTGTTTTTGAGATGTGTACTTAATATTCTTTTCAAACGCAATGGTTCTAGATTGTGAAGGGTAAAAGAGTATAGCACTCGTAGCATAGATAGAAGCATGCATGCATAGAGCTTCTTAAAGCAGATTTTCTCCACCTGGGTCCATTCACATCTTATATTTAAAATGTGTTTTCCTCAAAAAAAATTCAAAAAAAATCATGCATGAACATCATGCTATGACAAGTAGTATTGCAAAATTTGGTATAAAAATATAATCATATATGTCTTGTATAAAAAGAATAAATTATTACAACTTGAATATATAATGAACAACATGCTATTCAAACTGTAATTTTTTTCACGTGGAATGCATATAATCATTTTTACACCAAGTTGACAAGGATACTCGTTATAGCATGATGTTCATATATGATTTTTGGTCAAAATCTCCTAACTTCGATTTTTGGTCAAAATCTCCTAACTTCTTGGAGTGGACAAAACACATCTCGAATATAGGCTGTGAATGGACCCGGATAGGGATAGACATTTCCGTAGAGCTTCTTAAGAACATGTCCCTTGAGCCAGTTCTCGCTAAAGCCATTTCATCGGGGGAAAAAAGATCAAATCAAGCATCATTATTGGTTTTATGGATAACTAATTTAAAGTCAGGTTCTCTAGCCTTGAGTGGGGAGGAAAAACTAGTAAAAAAGAGTCGCGGCAAAGTAGTGAAAAGGACTCCAAAAGAGAAATGCCTTCACTTATTAGCCATGGCATAAATTGTTGTCACGTGTCCCTGCAGGAATACACATTGGTGTGGGGGACATACGTGCATGCATGTGTAGGTGCACACAAGTGTCTGTCCACCGTATATCCATGTACACCACTGAGCATTTATCGATTAAGAACGTGCCAACCAATAAGGAAACAACATTTATCACGAATCCCACACAGCCCATAACGCACGGCAAAACTATGATCGATCATTCTCATTGATCTGCTAGTGATGGACACTGCGCGTGCTTTACTTGTATCCAAGGAGCCATGTGTGTTAGTAACAGTTGCTAAAATGGGACGCATCACTGACAACTATGGAATTTATCCTTGGTACGTGTCATGTGGCGTATTATATCTTAACTTGTATCTATAGCTAGGGGACATCGAATGATCGAACTCGTCTTATGTGCCAACCCTGGATACAAGCTGAGTTGCAACATTGTGAATGCTCTGAGACCTCGGTGCTTCCGAATTCTTTCAACCGGTGGGTTCTACGAAAGAGGAGGTCTTCTCGAACGTCGTACTAGAGTTCTTGCTCTTAGCGAGTACTTGCTTCTTCTATCATTCGATCATCTCCCCTTTTTTAACTCCATTCTTAGATTGTCTTGTGGATGCCTTTTAGCTTCACGGCCTCAGGATGTGGCTGTAACTGCGCTGTACATTATCTGTTTCCTAATTCTTAGCGATATGACGTGCAATTTGCATGTTCTCAACCCAAAAGAAAAAATCACAACAAGAATCTAGCTTAGTCAGTTTAGTCGGCGTTTGAACCGAGTAAATCTTACTTTGAACCGGGAGTTTGTCAGGTTAGACCAGATTTATTTGATTTAACATCTAAAACCTCATTTGAACCACAAAACCGCACACTTGTTAGGTCGACATGACACATGCCCCTAGACGATATGGACACATGCATAAATAACTTCTTTTATTTCAACCTTACCGCATTAGTAGGGCGGAGCCAGGATTTGGATATGACAGAGGCCAAAAATACAATGATCGCATAAGATGATAACACAACAATATATCAAATCGTAAATATAGCATTGACAACAAATGATAGCAACACATGTTTTGCAATATAAAAGAGAGCTACATTTTGTTAGTTTAAATTTATCTCTACAACTGCTTATCGAACAAGTCGATAACCTCATTAGAAGTGACTTTTTCAGCTATTTCCTTCTCGATATAGATGATCATGTAATGCCAAAGTGATGGAATGACAATGAGGAACAACGGCACGACAACTCATCAAATAAGTCGATAATCTCATCAGAGGTGAATTTTGCAACTACTTTCTACTAAATATAGATGATCATGCAATGCTAAAGTGACGGAATGAGCGATGGAACGATGGCATGGTAGGATTGATGCTCGAGAAGCATCAGAGCAACAGCCTGCTAGAAATGCCTTAGCGTAGCTGTAGCTTGGATAGCAGCGACAATGACCGATGATTGAGTTGAGTCGAAATCTCAAAGAAAATTGTACATCTCAACTCTCACGTCGATCTAAATCCTCTGATGGCTGATTGGTGATCGTAGGCTTCTAGTCTTGTACGTACAGACATAAGTCATGTAAGATTGGTTTTTGTTAGGCACTTAGGCCGAAAGTACAAGTATGTGCACTTTTGTTGGACCAACTACTAATCAATTAATTAATATGTACGTAACCTACTTAATACTAGTACTAATACTTGGTAAAAATCGTTAGGAGGGGGACGATCGATGAGGGGGTCTGGCCTTTGCCCACCCCCTTCTCGTCGGCTCTGCACATTATCGCCCTTACCTGCCCATCCCACCTAGTCGTTGTCTTCTCCGCGCTCATCCTCTTGCTTGCCATTGTCTCTCTTGCTTGTGATCTGCTGCCTCTCGCTAGGCACCTTCGCCTCCCGCTTCTGCCTCCACGAGTTCTACGCATCCGCGTTTCCATCGATGCCTTTCTTGCCATTGCGGTTGCAAACGATGATGACATCTTCTTGTCAGCGCCTTCAAGCGACGATGAGCACCTGCTCACTCTGCACACGTCGCATCTTCTACGGCGAGCTCCTGCTCACTCTGCACATGTCGCATCTTCTACGGCGAGCTCCTACTCACTCTACACACGCCACATCTTCCTGCATGTGGAGGGATGAATGAAGTGTAGGAGGTCAAGGATGAGCGTCAGGCGTTGTAGGTTCCCGGGCACACCAAGGTTGTTTGACCAAATGTCAGTGTGAAAGAGAGGGAAGAGATGTGGGAGAGAAAAAGAAAGTGAGGGTCAATCCCCCCCTGAAAGGG
>JAGXJF010002276.1:0-51355 GCA_019208055.1 Stipa capillata
CCCACGCAAGATACACAATACAAACAGCAGGAGTAGGGTGTTACCTCCCCCATTGGAGGGCCTGAACCTGGGTAAAAATTCTTGTGTGCACCGCCTGAATCTTCCTTACGCGCTCCCCAAAACCTATTACAAATGGATATTGCCGTGAAATCCCCGCGACACCCCGCATGCCCGCCACCGGGGTGCTCCACCCAACACCCGCGCCGTCCCTCGAAGCTGCCCCGCCAGCCGACCCGCCTCGGCGTCCGTTTTTCTCCCGTAGTTTTCGCCTCTGTTTGGCGGGTTGAGGCGCTCGAGGAGAGCACAGCGACGCTGCCGTGTGGGGCAGCGTGAAGATAACAAAGGAGAAAAGAAAAAGTAGAGGGATTAGTTTGGGAGCTTGGGGAATAAGATGCGGGGCAACTCAGCTTGCTTTGGAGGTGGCTCGCCGGCCGTGGCGAGGACCTTATCGGCGCCGGGGAAGATTGGGGCCCAGGTGCGTTGGAGGGAAGCGGGAGTAGCGGCGGCGGCTCGCCCGAAGCAGAGGGACGGCGGGGTGCGGTGATGGAGAAACTAGCGGCGGCGATAGCTAGCGGTGACTAGAGCGACAGCGTGGATCTACCCGCTGATAGCTCGGGGAGAAAAAAAACAAAATGCAGCAATGGAGTGTAGCCTCGGCACGGGGAATGGAAGGCCAATTAGAGGAGACCAGGGAGGAGCCAACAGCGGCGGGCGGTTTGTGGTGGCCACTAGGAGTTCGTCGGGGGCGGGGATACCCTTCCGACAGGAGAGGCAGAGCAGATGGCGGCGGAGAGCCCTCGCTAGCGGCTCGGGAGCTTCTCTGGTGGCGCGTGGCTCGGGTAGAGGAACTACCCAGGGAATTCTCCGATGGGGCGTGGTCCTGCCTCTGGGGACCCGCCGGGGCGACGACGTGGCTGGCACCGAGCTCGGCAGTTCCGGGGCGGCGCTCAGTTGAAGGGCCAGATTGGCGATTGCTTAGGAGCTTGAGAAGCTCGGCTGCGTGGGCTGTGGCCATGGGCGCCGCGTGATGAGAAGAAAGGGGAAGTTGGAATAGGAGCAGCTCAGCTGGTTTTGGGAAAGAGTTCGCCGGCGAGTTTTGGCAAGTGGCAGGCGGAGATCGTGGCTTCGCGGGTGCTCGGGCAGAAGAGAAGAGACCGGAAGCCCGCCAGCTTGAGAGTAGCTTGGCCTGTGGGGAAGGAGCTCGGGTTGGAACCAATGACCGAATGCTCAGCTCAGGCATGGGAGTAGGTTGGTTTGGTGAAGAATGGAGAGAAAATATGGGCAGCTAATCTTGCTAGCTCAGGTAGAGCGTAGGCAAAGCATTGAAGAGCTCGGGTTGGATGATCTAGGGAAGGAGGTGAGTGGCAGCTTGGCTAAATGGTGAAGGGAATAGCTTGGCAGAAAAGGATATGGGGCAGCTGGGCTTTAGTTGGCTCAAGGAAGAGGAGGGGAGTAAATACAGTGGCAGTGAAGTGATGTGTGAGAGTGAGGTGATGTGAGAGGAGGGATTCGGCTGCACGGGCATAGCAGGAAAGGTTGTGTCGCACAGGGGAATTGGGCACTGCTCGGTGCGTGCGCTAGCATGAGGAGCAGTGAAGTTAGACACCGAATTTCGGGAGTGGTGAACGTCGTGGCATGTAGTACAGGGAAGAGCAGTGTAGTGCTGTAATAGAAGGGTGAGGTAAAAGGAGTTAGAGAGAAGGTGAGTGGCAGCTCAGCCTTGCTTGGAAGACGAGCTCACGCTGGGCTGTAGGAGAGCAGTGGGAAGTAAGCAGGCATCTGAGTTTTTATGGGAAGACTGGGGTTATAAGACATAGGGTATATCGCAAAGAGAATCAAACGCGCGCGGAGGATGCTTTACATCATTTTAGTTAGAGATGAGCTAATTCCAATTTTTGGCTGTGACTTGAATTTCAACTATTTTGAATTCCTGTACTTTACTTATTCACACTATTCCATGAACCGATTAAGAATATACTCGAGACATCACCAGTCCTCAGTTGGAGCTGCTTGGGTTCGCGGTAGAATGCAAGGACGAGTATCCATGCGTGGGGACAAACTATAGAACGAGGTCGCATGCGAGGATGTGTTGAGGTTTTCAAAGTGTATGTACCCATATACGCTTGGAAAATTCAAGCATATATAGGGTGGCGATGAAATTAGAATAATCCTAATAGGTCGTGGTGGGTTAGGTCTTGGGACAATACCACTGGTATACTCATCTATACGCAACAGATTGTTGTGGAGTCGAACGATGAGTTAGGATTTTGATTCGTAGCTCGGGAAGAAGGATTAGGGTTTTGCGCATATACGTATATACAAAAGCAATATATATTTGCACACACCCGCGATTGGATATGGCGGAACAGATGTTTGAAGATCATGGCATTTGGGAGAGGTTAGTGCCATATATATGCTCGATGTTGCATCGATGCCGCGTGGTAGACGAACATACACGCATGCGCGTGTGGGTGCATGCACGCGGGAAGTTGTAGGTGTGTGAAGGTCGCCTTGCATCGAGGGATACTGGGTGGGATTTGGTGAAAAGATAATTACGACAGAAGTTTGAGCACGGGTGTCGAGAGAAAAGGAGGTCACATGGTAGTTATATCCGTCAACAGTATTGTTGCGAGAGAGACGACAAAGCTTTTAGTTAGGTTTTGTTACGAGGATTTCGTTGTCAGCGCAAAAAGTTTTTGAAAGTCCTAATTTTTGGGTTTTGGGGTATCGGGGTGTGACATTTAAGGACGCAGTTGGCTTGATGAGCCTGCAGAGTGAGTTGTGAGTGCCCCGTGTAATGCGATTACACGGGAGGAGTGGCTATGAATGGGACGCCGTTCACCCAAGACATATGAATGGCTATCTGAGGAGAAAGGTGGTATTATTGGATGTCGTTCTACCTGAGGGTAGGAACGGCTATCTATTGAAAGTAAATGGCCGCTCCCGTGGCAGACGGCTGAATTGGCAGGAATGCTATTACGATTGATTGACATGACTCGGCAGGGCCAAGGTCGTTTTTGAAAATATGCTTTTATCATCTACTTAATTATTTCAGATGAAAACTTACTTTTCCGCACAATTATGAGACATAGGTTAGAGCCTCTTTATTGATACCACTGTGTATGCATATATGATATTCACTCTAAAGGGGAGCTTGCGAGTACATTCAATGTACTCACCTGACTTGTTGATTTGGCCAGACAAAAAGAATAACGTTCCGAGGATACCAAAGGCGAATACGAAGGTTAAGGCGTTACCCCAGTCAGTTGCCTGTGTGGTTCGGCATATTGATGGGCAAGCTACCACGTATTTTCTCTTCCGCTGTAGTTTAAATTTGGCCAATCGGTCTGGTATGTATAATTAAAGACGTTGCCGGTCATTTATGTAATAAACCTGGTATTGTATGACTTTGTATCAAGTATCTTGTGTGTACTAGCTATTGATCCAGAGACTTGTATAGGAAGCACAAGGGTTTATCCGGCCTTAAAACCGGGTATGTCACACTAACTTAGTTAACCTGAGATGAATTTCATGACATGGTAGCTGGTAGTTGGCACCGGCGAGGATGGAGGGGATCCTGCTATCTCTCATTGGTAAGCTAAAGTTTGACTTTTGCATCAACACCTATGGGGTTGGGTGAGACACACTGCCGAGGCATATAAAAAAGAAAAGAAAATTAACTGTAGTAGATACCTATGGTAAACAAGCCGGAACTACCATGTTATCGATGGATGATATTAATCTAAAACATGCAACAAATCACCGGCTAGCTCTTCTCTTATGAGAAGAAGAGCTCAGATGGTATCAAAGAGCAAAGATTAAACATATATTAGAGGGAGACAACAATACAAAATATTTTCACCTCGTGGCTCATGGTAAACACCGCAAACAACGTATATTGCGTCTCCACCAATATGAAGGGGAAATTATTATAAAAGGTCTTTAGGCTGCCTGAAAAGAGTAATTTCTCTATGAACTAGAACTGGCGAGAAAACATTCCACTAGTATCTTCTGAGGAGAATTCAGCCCTCACTGCTCCTTTTATGGAGAAGGAGGTCAGGGATGCCATATTCCATATGGAGCACAATAAGGCACCAGGGCCGGACAATTTCCCTGTCAAGTTCTACTAGGTGTTCTAGGACATGCTCAAAGGAGACCTTATGGCCATGTTCAGTGACTTATATGCTGGCAATCTACCGTTGTAGCCTCAATTTTGGAGTCATAACACTCCTACCAAAAATACAAGAGGCCAACAAGATTCCAAATATAGATACATATGTCTTCTGAACGTCAGCTTCAAAAATTTCACCAAGGTGAGCACGGATATAATTAATTGGTTGCGGACAAGATTATACGACCCACACAGACGGTTTTCATGCTGGGCCGATATATCATGGATGGAACTGTTATTCTCCATGAGACAGTACATGAGCTGCACCAAAATAAACAAAATGACATCATCTTTAAAATCAACTTTGAGAAAAACTACGATAAAGTCAAATGGCCTTTCTTACAACAAACACTATGATTGAAAGGTTTTTCACCTAAATAGTGCTATTGGGTTCATAGTTTTGTCACAGGAGGGAGTGTCAGCATTAAAATTAGTGACAGTGTTAGCCCCTACTTCCAAACAAAGAAGGGTTTATGCCAGTGAGACCCCCTCTCCCCATTCTATTTAACATAGTAGTGGATATGCTGACAACCATTATAGATTGAGCCAAATTGATGGGCAATTTACTGGAGCTCTATCACATCTAATAGATGATGGTCTCTCCATTCGCCAATATACGTACAACACCATGTTATTCATGGAGCATAACCTCGAGCAAGTAACATATATGAAACTTCTTCTGTGTGCCTTCGGGCAGTTGTCCGGTCTAAAGATAAACTTTCACAAGAGCGAATTATTCTAATTTGGTGAAGCCAAAGAGTATGAAGACCAATATAGAAACCTTTTTGGATGCAAGATAGGGAGTTTCCTCTTCCGCCACCTGGGCAAACCTATTCATTGTACGAAACTCAGGACTACAGAGTGGAAAAGGATGGAGGAGGGTTTTGAGAAATGGTTGAGCAGTTGAAAAGGAAAACACCTATCTTACGGTGACCGGTTGGTCCTAGTTAACTTCTTCCTAAGTAGCCTGCCTATCTTCATGCTTTTATTTTTTGAGGTGCCATGAGCAATCCATCATAGACTTGATTATTTTTCGGTCATGATCCTACTGGCAAAGTGATAACATAAGAGGAAATATAGACTAACATAAGAGGAAATACAGACTAACATAAGAGGAAATACAGACTTATTAAATGGAGCATTCTATGTAGACCTTGAGACCAAGGTGGCTTGGGCATCCAAGACCTACATATAAAGAATTAAGATTATGCAAGTGACTTTTAACCTGTTAAATGAGGAGAGGGTCTTGCAACCAATGCTCAAAATAAAATATCCTAAAGATAGACCGCTATCATAGATAGTGGGTAGGCCAAATGATTCTAATTTTTGGTTGGCCCTAATGAAAGTTAAATACACGCTCCTCCGACATGGGACCTTCTATCTTCACGATGATTCCTAGATTCGGTTTTGGCTACATAAGTGGCTTGGTAATAATTCACTGTCCATTCAGTACCTGTAATTATTCACTTGGCTTGCCATAAAAACACCACGGTGGCACATGTCATGGGAACCAGACCACTAAATGTTGAATTTCAACAGGGTATAGTTGGTCAAAACCCGATGAACCTCTATGAACTAAACACAAGGGTTTCCCAAATTCAATTTACTCAGGTTAATCATGGGTTCAAATGGGATCTTCGTCAAAACAGCGAGTTTTCTGTTAAATCCTTATATGCAAAATTAGTTCACCAAGATGTGCCAATTGTAAATGGACAACTCTGATAACTAAAGTGTCCTTCAAAAATTAAAATCTTCCTATGGTACCTAAGGAGGGGGGGTTATTCTCATAAAAGACAACCTTCAAGGAGCAATTGGACGGGCAGCCCAAAATATTATTTTTGTCCACACGACAAACTATTCAACATCTATTTTTTGAGTGCACAATAGCTTGTTTTGCATGGCAAATCACATAGGTGGCCTCAAGGTTACGTCCGCCCACTAGTATTGTTAATATGTTTGGACCTTGGTTTTATGGGGGTAGACAGGGGTCTTCTTGCACTTATACTAGTTGGAGCAACCACTTTGTTGATCTATTTGGCTATATAAAATTGATGTGGTTTTTGATAAACATAAAATCTGTAATCATTTGCAAGTTATTTAGAGGTGCACATATTGATTATGCTCATGGTCTGTCTTACAGCAGCCAGAGAACCGCGAGCCACTTCTTTTGGCATGCCAAGCATTTAAGATGGTGCTAGGAGAGCTCTTTGCTAAATATGGGTGAGTGTTTAGTTATGGCAACGTTATAACCGACGAATAGAATTTATATTATTTATTATTTATTATTTATTATACTCCCTTACGGGTAACGCTGTTCTTCTCCCTGACGTTGCTTGGACTGACGTGTATGCTACGCGGCCAGCTAGGCATAACAATGATATATGAAGTCAGCCATGTGAACAAAAAATATTATTGGATTGGACTACACAGCGACGTCGCTACCAGACTTTCTCTCCCATCCTCGTGTCTATGTGAGTATGAAAGATGCATGTAAAAAAATCCAAACAGATGACGTCATCAAATATTCTTTCGATTTTGAAAATTCAAATGCTTTATCTCTTAAACCGTTACTTCGATTGACAATCCGCTTTCACTGTTAGCATTCGTCGCGATGAGATCTTCAAATCTAGATCCCATGTTGATATGTTCTGATGAATTTTTTTAAGCATCAGTAGTTATTAGGTTTAATGATCGAGTTACCTAGGTTGTTACTACTGAGCTACGAGGTTATATTGACGTAGTTACTGAATTAGTGAACATTGCTGCTACACCACTCGAACTTGTTTTTCAATGCTCAATGGTTCGATATCATCAAGTACTACCTAATATCACTTCATTATCCCATCTATATACTAGCATAACAGTGCACAATAGCTAATGATAAATCAATTACTACCTATAGCTATTCACTAATAACCTGGTAAGTGTTCACTTTTAACTTGATAACCAATACACTATAACCTGATAGTTGGTGTGAATGAATTTTTTTAAAACATATCAACATGGGATCTACTTTTGAAGCCCTCGTCAAAATGTGTGCAACAGTGAAAACGGATCACGAATCGGATTAACGGTTTGGGAGATAAATCATTTTTAATTTTGCGTTTAGAATTAGATGCGCTGATGTCATCAAATCCGGATCTGTCTTTACCCAACGGACAACCACCAGTGTCATCGCCTTAATTCAACGGGCAACAGTCCATGCTATCGCTGGATCCAACGGATAATAGCTGACGCCATTGCTTGATCCAATGGAAAATAGCATTAATCAAATAGACAAGAGCGTGCCGCTGTGGAAGACAAGATAGAATTTCCGAATATTATTTCAATTGACGCGGTTAAGGAATCTCTCGGTCAAGGGTTGATAGCTAGTTTAGCTTATTATCACGGATATTAATTAGTACAAAATATTGGCACCATGGTATCATCTCTCTATAAGATAATAAGAAATCGGCCTCTCCGATTCTCCCCCACCAAACGCTACGCTAGAGCTCCCTGCATCCGGCCATCGCCATGAGCAGCTAGCTGCTGAGTCCAGGTACGAACTGCTCACTATTTGCCCTACTTTTACACACAAATAGTCTTCAGTCTTGAGTATTTGCCTTGCATGATTGGAACATTTGCATACTTCAGCTTCTATCTGCCCAAGAATAAGGGGTTGCTTCAATTTCGGAGCAATCCTGAAACGCGTGAGTTTTAGTTCTCAGATTTAAGTTGAAGCAAGGTTGAACAAATGAGCTTAGTTGAAAAATGCTAGATCCAACAGCCATAGTTCCCATAATCGATAGAGAAGCATAGCAGATATGAACTCAAAGTGCTGAACAAATCTCCAGTACTAACATTACGCAAATCATACCCAACATCCACACCTTCTCGGTTCTTGTTATACATATATACGTGAATACTCCTATTTAATTGCGAGGAAATTGCTAGGTTCCATTGATCTCACTTGTGTCACCATAGTTTTGAGTTTTGAACAAAAATAGCAATTACAAGGTTTGGGAACTTTAAGCTTACTAGTTAGTACTTGCAGGCCGACAGTTTAAATGGTCCTGGAATTCTGGAAACACTTCTCAACCATCCACACTCGCAGATCATCCAGTTAACACTACAAAAAGCAAAGCAACATAAATAAGTGTAGTTATGTCATATGTAGAATATTTGAGCAAGTAGTTTGGAAAATGGAATTGCTTCACATGGTCAGAGAAAGCTACGATAAATCTAGTTTGCTTTACCATAGACAAGAGGTTACAGATCCCCTTACAAATCACACTCAAAAGTACTCAATAATTTGTAAAACTGGTGAGAAAATCACACCCCTCTCACCCTATAAAAGTCTAAGCAATACTAGCTCTCAAGATGAAGATTTCTGAATTCACCTCAAGCTGGAGAGGAACTATCAAACTCGGGCAGCAGAAGTAAACCGCTGGTTTCATGGCCGAAACTCCCCCAAATATGATGGTGTATTGGCACAACTGAGCCTAAATTGACCTCCACAGGTGGAACATCTAAGGAACGCATCACAATAAAGTTGACTACACTCTTTGTAGCTCCGTTTCGTCTAGGGTCGAGGGAGCGGACAACGGAAGTCCCACAAGCCCCTGAGCCCTTGCCCCCTCCTCTCTCCCTCTCTCTCACATTTTGAGTTTGGAGTTGAAAAATTAAAAGGATGCTAGAATACTTGTGCCACATAATCAGATTTTTTTTTAGAACTTTCATATTAATTTGGTTCCCATGGCAGAAGTTGACAGCATGAGGGCAGCATAAAGCGTGATTACGTAGCATTTGTAAATTTTTAACCATAAATATCTTTAGCATACTACTCTGCACACCATCACAATAAATAAAAACATACTAGATGAGTACTTCACGTACTTAATGTGCCCCTCATAGAGAAACACATAAACCAGTGTACATGAGGCTTAAGGCTTTATAGCTCTTTTACGTAAAAATAGTTTTAGTTGAAACATTAAGATGGATTTGAAGGCTTTATTTTGATAAAAAAAATCAGTTTTTATTATCAAAGTATTTTCCAACATGTGTGGTCCACGACCAATACACACGAGCAAGGAACTCCTGCCTTAGCTCGTCCATAGGTTACATTAGTAAGGGGAGAGGGACAAGTCCTTTTCATCAAGAATGAGTTATGTGTTGTCCATAACAGTGGACACGGCTAGTCGATTTGTTTAACACTCTGCAGAGTTTGTACACTTTACCCACATGACACAAGCTTGTCTTGTTGCCACTGTCCGTCGCCAGTGTAGTACATACCCATCAGTGTACCGACAGAGAAATTATGATGAAGTCTTTTAACTAGACCCCTCTAAGGTGTGACATGCCCACCGGGTCTAGCCCGGAGTTGAGAGTACATCCCTACACTTTGGTCCCCCATCTATGCTGAGGGTCCTCGTAGCTACGTCCACCCCTTCTACGGTACAACAATATCGGTATCAAAGACTGACTAATCTACTTGACCAAGCCGGTGCCCACATAGCATGTGGTTGTACTGTTTTCACAATTTTTGGTTTCAAGACTTTGGCCTTATCCGATACGGAAGATTAATGCTTATTCATCTCATCAAGAACGATCATTGCTCCTTCAACTCATGATTCAGCTGTCGCTCGCACCTTTTAGATAATAAGTTTCACCTAGCGTAGAATAGGAAGAATAGAGAGACAGAGAAATCAAAGGGCATCCAGCCCTAACTCAGCGAGCTCAACAACAAGTGTCAACATCAAGGATCATCGATCCATAGATCATTCCTCCAAAGAGGCAATTCAAAAACATCCTAAAGATATTTTTAAGCATGGCTAAGCATTTCTCTACTCTATTTAGAATAAAAAATATATTATTCTACTTAGGGTATCAAGTAACCAGGAGACAAACAGAAAAGTAAAGATGTGTCAATTGACATGCTAGCTACCGGAGTAAAACAACATGCATGTTTATAAACAATAAAATATAATGACTTTCTAAAATATAGAATCAAATATGATCAAGAAGAGGGCACATGCCTTCGTGGTAGTATTCTTCTTCTTCTGTTGCACCGATCACCAGGTCGATCTCTTTATTCTTTATCGTTATAACGTAACAAGAACGAAGCAAATAAATCCAACCTCAATAAAACATTCCAGAAAGCAACATGAGAGAGAAAAGCACGACGGAGGTAAGATATGGATGGAATAGAACGATGGCGTGATAGCGTCATCGCGGCGAAGATCGGAATAAGGTCTATTGTTAAAAAAACCCTTACTATAGGTCTTCTAAGACAAGGCCAAAGTTGTGTATGCATATATGTATATATATATATATATTAGATAATACAATATTATAATATTTAGATTACAAACATGGCTACTGTTATGCTAGCATGATTCTTTAAATATTAACATGCTAGGTATAATACAAAGCCTATCATAGTAGTATACATGAAAATGCAATCACACATAACAACTAGATCATGAGACATGCTTAATAAAAGAGCATGGCATAACCTAATATGTCTAGTGATCAATTGATTAACATTTCAGAGAGTAACATTGTATGATTACTGTTATAATATTGCTCACAAAATAATTAACCATGTATGGGAACAATAGAACTACATATTAAGACATATACATATGTATACTAAGCATGCTAATTAAATTAAATTAAACTAATTACAGAGATCAAACAGGTCTAAAATACACTATGGAATTTAATTACAGCAATGTAAAAACAGAAAATAAATCATATTTAAAAATAGTAAACAATATATATTGAAATAGGCCTAGAACAACATATGATTTATGCTACATCCTTACACTTGTGCTAAAAGGTTGCAGTTACCACTATAAAATAGTACTGGAGTGTATTTATCTTTAAAAAAATTAATATTAAAAACAGAGAGCATTCTTATTTTAAATAATTAAAATAGTGCTCATTTTAATTCTAGAAAATACTATACAGCTCTAAAAATTATGAAATTTAACAGAGGGGTTCCTACACATACTAGTAATCTATGAAAATTAAATTATTTTCAAAATAATCATCACAGATCAAACTATTCAAAATTTGGTCAAATTATGTCCAAATTTGGGGTATATTCATATAGTACAAAAACTACCACGCGGATTTGAAATCCAGCTGCATTAATAGATTACTGGGGTCCTAAACGTTCCAACACTAAGATCAAGAACATAGCATGGTTTGGATGGATTGGGAAAACCAACTGAGTTACAGTACATAGATCCATAAATTATGGATATATAAGGAGGTGAACGATGAGTGAAATTAGTTGAGGCGAATTGTTCCATGGGTTGTTAGGAGTCTACTCCATAGAGGGATTGGAGAGAGGCTCACCGAGTGCAAAGAAATCGCGGAGAGAAGGAGTTTACCGGAGTTGTGGAAAAGTCACGGTACGATTAATGTAGAGGACGAAGCTCCCGCTTGCTTGTGGTAGAAGATGTGTGACTGCGTGGGGAAACTCCAGCAGCAAGCACTCGAGTAGAGGCGCACCGGTGTTGTCGGGGTTCCTCGCCAGAGTGGTCGACGTCAGGGTTGGAGAAGAAAATGATGTGTGGAGAAGTTGGAGGAGAGGAAAAAAAAAGGAAAAAACATAGGGAAAATAAGTGTTTATATAGACTTGGAGAAAGAGAGGAAAAAAGACATCAGGAGAGAGGAGAGAGCGCCGACGACGCTTGAAATGCCGGCCGAAACGGCCCGGCGGCGCATGCACGCACGCATGCGTTTCGCGGCCATGGCGACCACTCAGTTGCTGCGTGCGGCAGCTGCAGCCGAGGCGTGCTACTGCACCAGCACACGGCAGCACAGCCCATGCTGGTTGCTGGGCCAGCCCAACAAGCTTTAGAGAAAATTAAAATATATTCGGATTAAACCAATTACAGAAAAATAAAGAAATTCAAAACAGATTTAAATATGCTCTAAAAATTATGGAGAAATTACAATAAATGAATTTGATTATTTGGAATCCAATAAAAATATTTTCATGGAGAATTTCTAAATAGATTTGCAATGAAAAGTGGTAACTGCATTTATTTGCTCTCAAATTAATGCAAAGGATTGAATTAATCTATTATATACTAAAAATATAGTATAATAGAAAAATAGAAAACGGCTACAAATTCTCACAAAAAATAAAACATCTGACCATTAATCCCTTTTATTATTAGTAGACCACAACCGATAAATCTTCATAACTGTACCTAAATGGATCACAACCGATAAATCTTCATAATTGCACATAAATAGATCACAGCCAATAGATCTTCATAATTACACATAAACAGATCATAGCCGATAGATCTTCATAATTGTGCCTAAACAGACTACATCCGATAGATCATCATAACTGTACCTAAATAGACGGCTTGGTATGACGATTAGCAGGCCGGTTCGCAATTTAAACATTTATTTCCTGTATTGATCTAATATCACACGTACAGGTACAAAAAGATAATTAAAAAGTTTCTCGTGCAATTAGTATTGATCTAATATCACGCGTACAGGTAAAACAATAAAGATAATTAAACAGATCACATCCGATAGATCATCATAACTGTATCTAAATAAATGGCTCAGTACAGGATGGCTTGCGATTCAAACTTTTATTTTCCGTACTGATCTAATATCACACGTACGGGTAAAAATAAAGATAATAAACAAGTTTGCTGCGCAATTAGTACTAATCTAATATCATGTATATAAGTAAAACAATAAAGATAATTAAACAAATCACATCCGATAGATCATCATAATTATACTTAAATAGACGACTCAGTACAACGACTAGCAGGCCGACTCACAATTTGAACTTTTATTTCCCGTACTAATTATGATATCACGCATATAGATTAAAAAATGATAATTCAAAACATTTCCCGCACAATTACTTAGTGGCACATCTCTCTTCTCTTTAAAAAAAAATTTCAAGTTCATAAAAATCGAGGATGTTACAGGAGCCGACAACAGAAGTCCCACAGGCCCGGAGCCCTTGCCCCCTCCTCTCTCTCACTGACTCACATTTTGAGTTTGGAGTTGAAAAATTAAAAGGATGCTAGAATACTTGTACTACATAATCGAATTTTTTAGAACTTTCGTGTTAATTTGGTTCCCATGGCAGAAGTTGACTGCATGAGTGCAGCACAAAGCGTGATTACGTAGCATTTGCAACTTTTTAACCATACATATTTTATAGATTGGCCTTGCAGCCTTGCAGGTTCCGCACGTCCAGTACCAACGAAAAGAAGCGAGCTAGGAAAATGATGGGCCTCCATGAAATCCGTGATCTGGTGTCATCCATGTTCATCATGCTGAATCAGAAGACATATGTCCTGTTTCGAATCGAGTTCCTGGTGGTACTTGTCACAGTGATGTTCCTTGCGATGTTCATCGTGGACATCTTTCGTCCTTACATCCACAATGCGGCCATGAAATCCACCTTTAGCATCTTTAACGCGGTTTCCGACTCCATAGTCGTGTACCTGCTGGGAGCTATGCAAACGGCACCGTTCAAGAATCAATTGTTCCCAGTCTGGGCCCTTGTGCTTGTTAGTTTCCGTTACAGCGTTGACTTCATCACCGGTTATGGTGTTCCTGACCGTGGTGGGCGACGATTCATGGAGTGGAGGAATGTGGTGAATCTTCTGGGATCGGCGTTCTTGAATATGTCGCGTGGCTCCAGGTTCGCGCATCCACTCTGGTTGCTTTGGGCTCTACAGATACTGAGGAGCTGGTACAGATTCCACACGCATACTCTGGCTTCCAATTCCATCTGGCATGGCAGGAGTTCAGGGCTTATTGCAGAGTACATGCGTGCCAGCGACCATGACACTGGCAACTGGAAACCAGAGGACTGCAACCCCGAGACGATGGAAGGATACAAATACTTGGTCTATGGAGAGACAAAGCAGAACATCAAATTAAAGAAGCCTCGGTATGTCCTGTATATCGATAGTTCCACTGAGCCAAGAAAAACCCAGCGAGCTAAGCACCGTTTTGCTCCAAGAGAAGGTACTACCAATGTCAGGTCCCAGCAAGAGAGGTCCTCAATGATCACTCTAGACAAGATCTGGCAATGTCCCAGGCACCTGCTACAGGCCGACAATCAGGGTAAGGAACTGAAGGATCTCTCTCTGGCCTTTGCTTTGTCTAGGCTACTCCGGTGCAGACTCGAGGGTGTGCCGCTGCAAGGAGACATCTTTCAGATAAACCGAAAGCTAGTCAAGAGGAGAATCATTGAACAGAAGGATGCCAAGTGTGCTCTCGGGGTCATGGAGCGGCAGCTCGCCTTCGTTAACGACTACTTCAACACCCGCTACCCTATGGTCTTCTGGAATGGGTTCTATTCGCTCTTCTGGAATCTGCTGTTCTCTGTGGTGACCTTTGGTGTTGTGTGCTGGCTTGCTGTGGACATCCGTAGGGTCTATAATCCCCCGGAGGGTGAGCTGGCTCATGTGGTGCAAGGGTTCAATGTCGACATGATCATCACTTGGGTATTCATGTTCTTCATGATGTTCAAAGAGATCTGGGAGATGGTCAGCTACTTACTCTCAGACTGGACAAGATTACTACTTGTGTGCAGATATGCGCAGTGGAAGAATGAGCGCACTAGAAGTGGCTGTATGGAGAGCATAATATCATCCTTTTTCACATCTAGGATTACTGCTAAGCGGTGGCATGGACACATTGACCAGTACTTCTTCTTGGACTCATATGATGACAGACCAAGATTTTGGAATCTGATTCACAAGATAACCACAGGAATGGTTCCAAATAAGGATGATGGGGCTAAGCTCAGCAGCGCCATCGATGTGCCGGACTGTGTCAGGATTGCGATCCTGGAGAAGCTCCGTGCAAACCTACAGAAGCTTAGCTCTCTAGACCTCATATATCAGCCAGCTAATCCTAACAGAAATTTTGAGGAGGCCGTAATCCCAAAAGGTCGCCGTCTGCGCAAGGACATCACATCACTGTCCGAAGGTGACGGTGACAGAAAGAACCGGTACGGCTGGGCCTGCTTTGACCTGCCTACATGCTCTCACATCATTCTGGTGTGGCACATCGCGACCAGCCTCTGCGAGATTAAGCTTGCTAAAAAGCATGGCGTCGACTTAAGCAAACCTGGGTTACTATGCTCCTTCTTGTCATGCTTCACAAACTGCTGCTCAGTCAAATCGTATCTTGTGGATGAAAAGAACGGATTGGTTGGTAAGCTCCAGGAAACATACATCACTGCGAATAGCTTGTCGCGGTACTGTGCATATCTGCTGGTTTCAAAGCCTGACTTGATCCCTGATAGCTTTCTTGTACCCAAGATGGTCTTCCAAGAAACTGTGGCTCATTCTTATGATAACATTCTGAAAGACTCTGACTCATTACAGAGCAGGTACGACAAACTGATGGAAGAAGCAGAGAAAGCTGCCCAAGACGCTGACAACATAAAGAAGAATGGAGATGTTCTGCAACTCGGTGCAATGCTGGGCAAGGAACTGATCGATAATGAGAGTGAAGAAGTCCGTTGGGTGATCCTGGCAGGGGTATGGGCTGATTTACTAGTACATATTGCCCCCACTTGGAATGCAGAGGCACACAAGAAGTGCCTCGAGACAGGAGGGGAGTTCATAACCCACATCTGGGCATTGCTATGGCAATGTGGAATCGTGAAAAGCAAATTGTGGCCAGTGGAAAATGTGTCTGGAAACTGAGCTACAGTTACACCTCGGGGTCATGTTGAAAACAAGAGCGTTCACTTTGTGGAGACGCAACAAGCTGGTGCAGATATTGGAATTATCTAGAATACTCTCCGTTCATAAATGTAAGGTGTGGACGAAATTTAAGGTTCAATTTTGACTTATAATTAAATTATAAATATTGAATTATATAATACAAAAATGATACCATTTAAAAATATGTTTGAATATGAATCCAATAATACTACTTTTGTATCATATCAAAAATTATTTATTTAATTATTGGTTAAAATTAAACCTTAATTATGTGTATGCTTTACATTTGTGGACGGAGAAAATAGAACTGAAGCTCGTTAAGAAAATGAATCTGGTCGTTGCGGCTGGCTGGCGCAAGGATAAGGATCGAGCAAACAGGAACATCATTAGATTATACCGTAATTGGGTATTTAGTTGCATTCAAATGTCTATTTCGCATGTGTAAGTTGCATTCAAATATCTATTTGCTATCTGTTAGTTGCACACAATACTCCATCAGTTACTTGTGAGGGCTTATAAAAGGGAGTCATTATTTCTTAAGTTCGGCAAGCAATGAATAAATAATCTCCATCTCTTAAATCTTCTTTCCATACTGTCTGTGTACATCCGACTTAACCTCACAGGACTACACCTTATGTTCTCTAATCCGAGCACGTGACGTTGGGGGCACCAAAGAATCTGCAGCAGGAAACTTAAGGGGAAGGCCAGAGGACAGGAGAGGACGTGACAGTGGAGGAAGCAAATGTTCAGATGCCTGGGCGAACCCATAACTGATTGAAGCAAAAGAGGATAAAGACATGTTTCTGGGCAGCACGTCATGACTCTAATGGCGACCGTAACAAGCCTCAAAGGAGGCAGGAAAAATCCTGACTAAGTGACCAATTATGCAGAAGTGCATCACGAAACAGTCTGTGAAATCGAGGAGTGAGAGCTGAACCTTAAGGATACAGGATCATGCGAAGGATCATGCGAAGGGGACGTCAAACAAGGAACTGGCAGCCAGGGTTCAGAACACCATCAATGCGTTGACAGCCAGCCAGTAACCCGGAGGCAGCCTGATTCCGCCGTTCCTGTTCTGCAAACCCGGGTCAATTCACCCCCTAAACACCCCTTTTTGAGCTTTGCCTGACCACAAAAACCCGTCGTTGCACGGGTTCCAGTCTTTAGCGCCGCTTCATTTTCCTAAACCCTGCTCACTACGTTGGGACTGACTAAACAGATCGGACATTGAACAACTACAAGTGAAAGAGAACTCGGAAACTATAAAACCACAAGATCTGCAACAAAACTGAACACCATACCAAGGATTTGTTAGTATTTTATTGAGGCAGTTGGCTCAGTACCACTAAGTCATATACATTCGATCGTTAATTTGGTGGACCATTTATTATTAGTAGACCACAACCGATAGATCTTTATAACTGCACCTAAACAGATCACAGTCGATAAATCTTCATAACTGCACCTAAACAGATCACAGCCGATAGATCTTCATAATTGTACCTAAACAGATCACATCCGATAGATCATCATAACTGTACCTAAATAAACGGCTTGATATAACGAATAGCAGACCGGCTCCTAAATGTACCTAAATAGATGGCTCAGTATAGGTCGACTCGTGATTTGAACTTTTATTTTCGTACTGATCTAATATCACACGTACGGGTAAAAAATAAAGATAATTAAAAATATTTGGTGCGTAATTAGTACAGATCTAATATCACACATGCAGGTCAAAAAGATAAAGATAACCAAAACTTTTCCCACACAATCAGTACTGATCTAATATCACGTGTACAAGTAAAACAATAAAGATAATTAAATAAATCACATCCGATAGATCATCATAACTGTACCTAAATAGACGGTTCAGTACAATGCCTAGCAGGCTGGCTCGCGATTTGAACTTTTATTTCCCGTACTGGTATAATATCACATGTACAGGTAAAAAACATAAAGATAATTAAAAACGTTTTTCGCGCAATTACGCGGGACATTACGCTAGTTACTTAAAAATTCGTACACGAATGCGTGTCTCCGTGCGCATGCTCCTATGAGGGTGACAAGATTTGGATGCCGGATCCTTTTGAGGATACCAACCTGCATTTTCAGAATTCTTGATTTTCAAATTCTTGTCATAAAAGAGAAGGATGTTCTATAGTTGTATCTTGCTCGGTAACACTCAAGAGATATACACTGAAAGGGCATGCTTGGATGTATGCATGTAAAAAATCCCGCACAGCTCCTAGCAAGGATACAGTACATACGTGAAGCATGCACGCGAAGTCCTGCAAAAGTGCAAATGCAGACACCAGCAGAAGCAAATGCTGAAGCTTGTGCCCCTGCTTTTCTTGTCTCTCACACAATTTCTGAATTAATTTGTAATTATGTTTCCATGAATGTGACCAAACCAGCTCCTCAGAACCACGAGAGATCAAACCATGGAGATTACACGGCCGAAAGTGTGACTGCGTACGTGCGATGGTGTGCGTTTGTGTGAGTTGTACTTGGTATTTCCCTCACGAAGCCGTACGGCCCATCTCCGCAGCCTCCAGTCCATAGCAAAACAGCAGGCCACACACACCTCCCCACTTCCCGCGCCCGCTCAGCCCAGCAGCAAGCACGGCGGTGGTGACTGCCCCTTGGCGACGGTTCCGAGGGCGAGGAGAACGGACTACCTGATCCGGCCGCCGTGCCGGGCGATGCCAGCGGGGATGCGTGGCGGCAGTGTTTTCCTGCCTCTGGGTCGCCGGGGACGACGCGTCTCCAGGGATGGGAGCCGGCCAGTCGCTTCGCCATGAGCTCCATGAGCTTCTCAACGTCACCGGCAAAGGCAACGTTGAGCCGAGGATGGAGCCGGGACGACGAAGCTCCTACCGCCGCCGGAGATCCCGACGCAACGACGACGGACCAAAGACACAAAAGGGGACCAACATGGATCCTATCTACACAACCGGCTGAGGCGGCGTTTCCCCCCGCCTCGCGGTGCCCGGAGGCGAGGAGAAACAGCGGCCTCGCCGGGGAGAAAGACGAGGATCTGGGCGCGCCGGCTTCTCCGCCTCTCTCAATTGTAGCAGAAGAAAGGGGAAAGCGGCCTTTTTTTGCATGCAATGGAGGGTATTTGGAGCGTGGCAGAGAACGAAGTGTACCTGCAACCTCGCGGAAGGGCTCTTCCTTTTGCTCCTTTATACGTCCGCCACGATCTGGACCGTGTAAGATTGATCGAACGGTGCACATGGACCCAGGGCCAAAGACCTCGGCTCCCACCACGGGTCGATGCGGCTCCCCGCCTGACACGTGGGGCCGCAAGTCAGTAACGCGAGAGCCACTCCTCGGCGGGCCGCCACTCGCCGGAACTACGCCGCCTTCTGGCCGGTCGCTCGCCGTCCCTTCCTCCCGGAGGCCTCCGTGCCGCACGCCACCTCCAATCTGACCTAGCTATGAGATGGTCAGTCGATAACGCAGCTTTAGCATTTTCGCGAACGAGAAACAGCTTTCGAGACGTCAACTCGTGAACACATCGGCACCTAGCAGATTCGTCTGTCCTTAGTTCAGACATGACATCTAGCGATCCTGCTAAACAATGCACCTGTAGGAGCGACAATGTACAGATCATGCTGGGTAATTTGGTTGGGGAAACTTCATTATCGATCATAATGTAGCCTCTACTGTATGGGCTATGTTGTTGAAATGTTTACAAGAAAAAAGATGTGCCAAGTGCCAACCATCATCGCTGCAATTTTCATTTTTACGAATAAGAGATAGCTTTATTGATTATTCAGAAATAATGGTGCAATCTTCAGCGACCAAATGCTCGACGCGACTTGGGACTGAACATCAACTAATCTATTATATACTAAAAGTAAAATATAATAGAAAAATTAGAAAAAAGCTAAAAATTTCTAAAAAAAGAATAAAACATCCAACTGTTAATTTGTTGGACCCTTTTATTATTAGTAGACCACAACCGATAGATCTTTATAACTATACCTAAACAGATAACAGCCGATAGATCTTCATAACTGCACCTAAACAGATCACAGCCGATAGATCTTCATAATTGCATGTAAATAGATCACAGCCGATAGATCTTTATAACTATACCTAAATAGATCACATCCGATAGATCATCATAACTGTACCTAAATAGATGGTTTGGTACAACGACTAGCAAGTCGGCTCACAATTTGAACTTTTATTTTCTGTACTAATTTAATATTAGGACGGCTTGCGATTTAAACTTTTATTTTCTGTATTGATCTAATATCACGCGTACATGTAAAAAAATAAGGATAATTAAAAATGTTTTCCGCATAATTAGTACTGATCTAATATCACGCGTACAGGTAAAAAATAATTAAAAACATTTTCCGTACAATTAGTATTGATTTGATATCACACGTACAGGTAAAACAATGTAGATAATTAAACAGATCACATCCGATAGATCATTATAACTGTACCTGACGACTCAGTATAACAACTAGCAGACCAGTTTCACGATTTGAACTTTTGTTTCCTGTACTGATCTAATATAGATAAAAGAATAAAGAGAATTAAAAATGTCTCCCGTGCAATTACGCGGGACATTGTGCTAGTTTGTAGAAAAAAGAAGAAAGAAGTGTGTAGTATGCTCCAACACATTTAGGGAAGGAAAAACATGACAAATATAATCATTAACCACTTGGGTTTTCTTGACTGAGCAGGCCACCGGCCAATTGACTCCAATAAACGGTCAGCCCTGACTATTGAGAGGCACCTCGATCTTTTTTCATCGACTCGATCTGAATCCACACATCAGCTGCGAGTTCTGGACGCTGTTCCGGTACCGGGTCGCTGCATCTCAGACCTAGCAATACCATCTTCGCCGCATCTTCTGTCGCCCATTCATCTAACTTAGCATCCACAATCCTGCCTTTTATCAGCACTTTCCTCTGCCACTATGTTATTCTCTTGGAAAATTTTAAAATCTCCCAATTTACAGAGCACGTCCTTTCTTAAATCCTTTGCAGCTTGCCTGTAACTAGCTGCAGCAGTATGATACCCAAAGCCAGTACATCTGACTCTGTTGATCCATCGGCTGGCAAATGAGTCTGGGTCCGTATAGGGGTCACTGGTTTGTTGCAGAAGACGGGACATTCCGAAATCGCCGAGCTTGCATATGCTTTCTACATCGAAAAGGACGTTGCTTGATTTAAGATCACCGTGAATGATGGGGGTGGGCTTACTGCTGTGGAGGAACACAAGAGCAGAGCATATGCTGGAGGCTATTCTGACTCTTTCTTCCATGAGAAAGATCCGGCGCGTTCCTTTTTGGCGAGGCGATCTTCCAGTGTGCCATTACTTAAAAACTCGTACACGAGTGCGTGTTTCCGTGCGCATGCTCCTATGAGGGTGACAAGATTTGGATGCCGGATCCTTTTGAGGATATCAACCTGCATTTTCAGAATTCTTGATTTTCAAATTCTTGTCATAAAAGAGAAGGATGTTCTATAGTTATATCTTGCTTGGTAACACACAAGAGATATACACTGAAAGGGCATGCTTGGATGCATGCATGTGAAAAATCCTGCACAGCTCCTAGCAAGGATACAGTACATACGTGAAGCATGCACGCGAAGTCCTGCAAAAGTGCAAATGCAGACACCAGCAGAAGCAAATGCTGAAGCTTGTGCCCCTGCTTTTCTTGTCTCTCACACAATTTCTGAATCAACTTGTAATTATGTTTCCATGAATGTGACCAAACCAGCTCCTCAGAACCACGAGAGATCAAACCATGGTGTGCGTTTGTGTGAGTTGTACTTGGTAAGGAAGGAAAAACAACAGAGAGCAGTTCATACCTCCCTCACGAGGCCGTACGGCCCATCTCTGCAACCTCCAAGCCCATAGCAAAACAGCAGGCCACACACACCTCCCCACTTGCCGCGCCCGCTCAGCCCAGCAGCAAGCACGGCGGCGGTGGCTGCCCCTTGGCGACGGTTCCGAGGGCGAGGAGAACGGACTGCCCGGCCTGGCCGCCGTGCCGGGCGATGTCAGTGGGGACGCGTGGCGGCAGTGTTTTCCTGTCTCCATGGAGGGGAGCCGGCCGGTTGCTTCGCCGAGGCTTTGGTGCAGTACAGGGCACCGCCATCTCGCTGGAGGACGGCGACCACTTCGTCAGCTTTGTGTGGACCTCGGAGCTATGCAACGCTGCATTATTTACCGCATATGGGAGTTCGGTTCTTGAATTTCATAGTGGCTTGGAACCTGATGGTGCTCAGTTATTCTAGAGAGATTTGATGATATGACCCGATTTAGAATGTCACTTTATAATATAACCCTAGATCATATGCCCTATTTTATATTATCTCTTTAATTACGTGTCCCCATTTAGTTTATTTTAAATATTTTTATGCTGATTAGGGCTCATTTCATGCTGACTAGACACATTTGTGCTGATTAGAGCTTCAAAGGACCAAAATGCCCCTGTGACATGAGAGCCATGAGAGGCCGTTCCGCGTCGTGGCGCTAGAGCTGTCCTTCCTCCAAGACTTGTTCTACAGCAAGCATGCCGCCATGTTCGCTGGTGGGTTCCCGGCCATGAGTCCCATGCTCTCTCTGTCTCTGGTCGCGGCCACAGGATATATCGCGTATCCGTTCGTCATATCCCCGAGAGGATGGATAAAGCAGACCGCAGCAGGATCACACATGGGGTGCTCATCACCCGCCTCATCATCATGTTTATCCTCCGCAAGGAGCGCGCAGAGATCTACATATACGTGTTCTCACAGTGGAGACCAAGGTTCTGATGCTCTGCAGCTACGCCAAGCATCGGTGCTCGCGGCATCCTCTGGTGGAGACGGTGATGAGGGCAATGCTCTCTATCATGACCAGGAGCAGGTGGGATGAGAGGATCCGTCAATACAATCTCCTGATTTAAACTCGTGTGGTGAAGGTAGCTTCGGTCACCCTACACTTTCCAAGCTATCTCAACCAATTGGCAACATTCCCTATGAGCGTCAAGCTGGAGGAATGCAGAAAGAAAGCGATACTGGAGTCGTTCAAGAGCCTGAAGCAGAATCCAGAAAGGTTGGGTTCCTACTTCTCAGTTGCCTTTGGATCAAACGAAGCCCTTATGCAGCAGCTGACAGGGGCAGTCGAGCTTGAGGCAGACACACACAAGATACTGCTCTGGCAGATCGCCACGAGCCTCTGCGAGATCCATCTCTCCTTCGAACACATGCCGGAGTCATTCAGACTGCAATCGATGCCGTTTATGGAGAAACCAAAAGCAACTCCCGGAGCAGAAGACGAAGCTTCATGGTGGGAGCACTACACAACTGCAGCCAGCTTATCCAACTACTGCGCCTACTTGGTCACTCAGGCGCTGGTGCCGGATAACCGCATTGGCGCTAACAGGTCTTCGCCGAGGTACTGCAGGAAATGAGCCATATCACATTGGCTGGTAGGATCAGATTCTTACTTAGATTTCGGTCCATGCGAGATGTGTATAACAGCCTGATGGGGATCGTTGAGCTGCCTTCCGATCAGGCAGAGTCCGAGCAAGACCCGGATCAGGCTGGAGATCACCCTGACGAGGAAGCGCCCGAAGGAGGAGAGCCTGAGAAAAAAAACCGTCTCGACATCAAGAATTCATTAGCCAGGAAGGGAGCGAAGATGTTGGAGGCGTACGGGGAAGAGGGTGTCCAGGCACAGGACGCGCCTCGCCGGGAGCCGGGAGCTCGTCACGAAACTCTGGGCGCTGCTGTCCCACGCCGGCTTCCTCGGGAGCGCGAGCCACAGGCGGACACAGAGGATCTTCCTGGATGTAAACTCGCTCAGCTGATGAACATTCCTTGCAACGCATAAGCCTCTAGCAATTGCTCGCTTCGTTTAATTTGTCCAGCCAAACTTTGGATGTAACTGTAGCTCCAATGCGAGGGCACCGTTAGTTTGTGACAGGCAGTAATCTGAAGTTACTTTCTGTAATTTTTTTTTGTCAATCGTAAAGTATGGTTTCTGCAATTATACATCTAATAGCTTTATAAATAAGGCCTTCAGCAACTAAGTACATGAACATCAGGTTTGGTCGGAAGCATACGAGGAACGACACGTCCGGCAACATGACAGTAGAATGAAAAGGCTTTTAAATATAAATAAAAAAAGTAGATATGCAACTCCTATGCATCCGAATGACTTCGTTCTTTTGTGCAATTTGCAAGCAGATAACATCGTTTGTGTCAAAAATCACGGTGAGCACATAATCCATCATAGTTTGGATTAACTGTTGATCATCAGCATCAAGCTCATACATTCCGCTACAACTATATACGTAACAGGTCGAGGATAATGCCTGCAGTTAGTTCAGAAATCATCACAAATGGACCCACAAAAAATTCTATTCATCACAACATTAACTGGATTCGGCCTCCCCTGACCTATCCTCGGCTGGACCTGGTGAAGGCGGCCGCGGCGGCGAAGGGGGCCGACTGGATCCGGCCGGGTCTTCTGGTGGGCAGGCGGCGAGCTTGGCGACGGGGAGGGCGGCGACCTGGGCGTCAGGGAGGCCGGGCGGGGGGTGAAGCTCAGCCGGCCTGGATCTGGAGGGAGAGGCAGACGGGGGCGCTCGGGGGAGGGGTTGGCGGCGGGAGGAGGCCGTCGGGTGCGCTCGTCCCCGAGATCCAGCAGGTCGCCGAGGCCGACGGCGTCAAAGGGAAGAGGAGGGAGGAGGGGGGAAATGGAAAAAAGGGCTGGGAATTTTCCTGATGCATCCGGTGGCAAGTTGCTGTAATTCTGCCCAACTTTCATGGCATTTGTCGAACAGGGGTGAGAAGAAGCTCGGCAAGCTCTCCTGCTACCAATGCAAAAACGGGAAACTTGAGATCCTGCTAAATAGTGCATCTGTAGGAGCGACAATGTACATATCATCTTGGGTAAATTTGGTTGGAGAAACTACATTATCAATCATAATGTAGCCTCTACCGTATGGACAGTGTAGTTGAAATGTTCTCCATCTAACAATTGCACGAATGTTTTACAAGCAAAAAGATGTGCCAAGTGCGAACCATCATCGCTGCAAAAAATTTCTGTTTTATTGATTACTCAGAAATAAAGGTACAATCTTCAGCGACCAAATGCTCGACACAACTCGAGACTGAACATCAGATAAATTGTAGAAAAAAAGAAGAAAGAAGTGTGTAGTGTGCAGTATGCTCCAAAACGCATTTAGGGAAGGGAAAATATCACAAGTATAATCATTAACCACTTGGGTTTCCTCGACTGAACAGGTCACCGGCCAATTGACTCCAATAAACGGTCACCCCTGACTCTGAGAGGCACCTCTATCTTTTCATCGACTCGATCAAAATCCACAAGCTGCGAGGTCTGGACGCTGTGCCCGTACCGGGTCGCTGCATCTCAGACCTAGCAATACCATCTTCGCCGCATCTTCTGTCGCCCATTTATCTAACTTAGCATCCACAATCTGCCCTTTTATCAGCACTTCCCTCTGCCGCTCTATGTTATTCTGTTCGAAAATTTTAACATCTCCCAGTTTACGGAGCACTTCCTTCCTCAAATCCTTTGCAGCTTGCCCTGTAACTAGCTGCAGCAATATGATACCAAAAGCCAGTACATCTGACTGTGTTGATCCATGGTCAGCACCCATGGCTAGTTCAAAAATACCCTTCGCAATCCCCTTCATCTGGCCTGGTATCGTGTAACTGGTTTGTTGCAGCAGACGGGACATTCCGAAACCGCTGAGCTTGCATATGCCTTCTGCATCGAAAAGGACGTTGGTTGGTTTAAGATCACCGTGAATTATCGGGTCGGGCTTACTGCTGTGGAGGAACATAAGAGCGGAGCATATGCTGGAGGCTATTCTGACTCTTTCTTCCCATGAGAAAGATCCGGCGTGTTCCTTTTTGGCGAGGCGATCTTCCAGTGTGCCATTACTTAAAAATTCGTACACGAGTGCGTGTTTCTCTGCGGATGCTCCTATGAGGGTGACAAGATTCGGATGCCGGATCCTTTTGAGGATATCAACCTGCATTTTCAGAATTCTTGATTTTCAAATTCTTGTCATAGAAGAGAAGGATGTACTATAGCTGTATATCTTGCTTGGTAACACACAAGAGGTATATACTGAAAGGGCATGCATGTAAATATTATGGATACAAGCTAAATTTTACTTTGCTTAGTAATGAACTTAGGACTCACCTAGGCAGAAACTAAGACGAGAAAATTAGTCTAGAGGGCTATCTTAACGATTAAATCAGTCTAGTACATCAAGGAGCTAGATTTTCCAATATAGGAAATATGTTGCTACCCTTCATGGGCTATACCACCTTTAGGTTTAGTGTCAGTTCGTGCTTTTAGAGTCGCATATATTCATCTTCTTGCTGTAGCACATCCTCATTTCACACCTTAATAAAATCAACTTTATAGTATCTCCGTGTCTAGAACATGGTGAATGCGATTTGGATTTGGCAATCACTGGGTCGTTAATTTATTTTTAGTGTCCAGTATGAATTGGTCATCGTAGAGAGCACAATATTGCATAGAAGTAGAGACATGAAATATGTGAATCTCAAAGCATGAAGTCACGGTGAGTAATGAGGTGGTTTAGCCCATGAAGTGAAGGAAATCCGGACTCTTTCCAATATATATAGAATAGACAGCCTAAATTATTGACATAATTGCTTTTCTGCTATTGCCACAGTGGGGAACTATTCATTTCAGACAATCTTAAATAAACCCTAGATATAATATAGTTTCGAGAATAGCGCACTTACCTCTTGGTTGAACTCTTGCTTCCTTTGCAGGCTTTCATTGGGAATCTTTATAGCAACAGCCATCTGACCCATCGTTGACTTATACACATGACCGTATCTGCCGGTTCCAACAAGCAGCATCTTCGGGTTATTCACTGCATCATGTAGCTCTGCAGAACTGAACTTGTTATCTCTTCCTTTGATCTCTTCCTGATACTGCAACATAGGTAAATCTGTGAGCTCAAGATTACATGCTGGATAGTAATGTTTTGTGTGTGTATCTGTGTGTGAGAGGCACAGGGAGGACGGGATGAGATTGTTGGCTGATATTTTCCGACACAATAGCAAGATCTATTACTAAGATGAATATCATATCTTGAGAGGATCATGCTTACTCTTGCTGCGTCTTCCGCCGCTTTTTTCTCGGCTTGCACGCGACGTTTTTTCTCCGTTTCAAGCTCTTCTTCCAACCTTTTTACCCATCATGTGATCAGACAATTAGTCAGAGGTGTCCCTCGGCATAAGCTGTCTAACAGAATGTTCTGATTGCAGATATATTCTAATATGGCGAACTTCGAGTTAAGTAGTACCCCCGTCATAGTTGTTTTAGACATCGATATATGCCCAATTCTTTTGGTGGCTTCTCCCGGAAGGGGGCAGCTTCTAGCTGAAGCCCAAACAAATAGGAGGGGGCGGCTTCTGGGAGAAGCTAGGAGGGGGCAGCTTCTGGAGAAGCCAACAAAAGAACTGGTCCATAGTCTGCCATGCACACAAGTGAAAACTATACTTTTCTAACTACATGTTCATAAACATCAATTTTAAAAAGTAATGCCATGGAAATTTTTAATGAAAAATCTACTACTATGATTTTCTATGTGTTGATCAGACAAGTGCTCAAACGGAACAGCAAGAAAGGAAACTGCAGACAGCTTCACAGAGAGTAGTCACAGCATGAGCAGACCTTGTGAGTTGCTGTGCCTGAGCCAGAGAAGGCTGGAGTTGCTGGCCTCCTCCGCTAGGCTCCGTCAAGCTGCGAACAGCTTCATAGGCAGTATTAGTCACAGCAAGAACAGACCTTGCGAATTGCTGTTGCTGAGCCGGAGTAGGCCAGAGTTGCTGTGGCAGAGCCGGAGCACGCCAGTGTTGCTGCTGAGCAGGAGGAGCACGCCAGTGTTGCTGTGGTTGAGCCGGAGCACGCCAGTGTTGCTGCTGAGCCGGAGCACGCCAGAGTTGCTGAGGCCACGTCGCCGTCGTCGTCCAGCCACTGCCTCCGCTAGACCCTGTCGCCGTCGTCGAGCCACTGCCTCTGCCAGACCCCGTCGCCGTCGTCGAGCCACTGCCTCTGCCAGACCCCGTCGCCGTCGTCCAGCCACTGCCTCCGCTAGACCCCGTCGCCGTCGTCCAACCAGTGCCTCCGCTAGACCCCGTCGCCGTCGTCCAGCCAGTGCCTCCGCTTGACCCCGTCGCCGTCGTCGAGCCACTGCCTCGCGTTGGTCCGCCTCTGCCTCTGCCTCCGCCTGCCATTACTTCTACCTAGGGGCAAGTGTGGCCGTGCGAGGAGCGAACGCCGCCGGTGAATTGATTCAGATGAAAGGCCGGCTTGCAAGAATATATACAAGTTTCAGTGTCCGGCTGCTTGACCAAAGGGAGGATGAGGACCGGAGGTCGTCGTATTCTTTTGTTTCAGTGATATACTGTGGTTAGGACTAATGATATCCTATGGCTAGCACTAGCAAGGTACCTCGGAAAAACATTGATAAAAATGTCATTCTATTTTGTGAACATAGTGCTAAAATTGACACTTGCGTATTTTTTTCACAACAATCACTTTTTCTCACTTCCTTTCTCCTCTAGCGATTACATATGTTTCTCCTTTCTCTCTCTTCATCTTCCTTTCCCCATCGCTCTATCTTTTTGTGCGTGCCTTCTCCAAGTTTAGTAGATCTCTGCCACGTTCCCAACGCCTCTAGCTGTAACACTTCAAAATTAATTCAATAAAGGTTAGAGTTATTGTAATTCGAGGTTGACTTAGAATCAGAGACGAAGGGATAAATTTGACTTTTTAACCATACGAGGAATGGAAAATTCGAGACCGTGGTTGTGCTCATCTCATCGAATCGATCAAGATAGACTATAAGTCTATTCAAATCTGAAAAAATTTCGAAGAGTCCGACCAATTTAGGCTATCAGATTTCCCTTATCTTCTAATCCAACTTAATTTCGAAAAAAAAACAATAAAACCCTCACAACCTGTGCTCTCTCTCCTCTCATCTCACCCTCCCTACAAGCCACCACTGTCCCTTTCTGCACGGTCACTGTCGTGTGCCACCACTTGTAAAACTATAGCATATCTGTGCCTCTCAACAAAATCCTAAGTCGAGCTTCTTGACAAAATTTAGATCACTTACTTTTTCTGATCTCTAGCTGTTATTTTTGTATCTTTACTTCTATATATCTAAATAAAGTAAATCAATACACCACAGATATCTACAGAAAATTTCCAACTACTTTTCTGTTGAGCTTAGATTTTAATTGTAACATTAAGACCACTTAATCAAGCTCGACAAATCTTAACCCTGGAAAAACAATATAACAGTAAAAAAAATTTGGCCTTAACTTTTGAACGACAACTCCAATTTGGACAAACTCGGTACTGTTGGAAAGCTTAAGATTTAGCCTACAACTTTTTAGTTGTGTTAATTTGAAATTCAGCATAGTTTGGTTGCAGTCTTAAGCTCGTTGTTCTGAATTTCAAAACCCTTGATCAAATATCAGGCACGATTTCTTCCAATCCCACCTATCATTTCTTATATAGGGACTAATTAGAGACTATACTTGCTGCATTAATCTTGAATTTGACACGAATTCATCGAATTTGACCAAAATCTTAAAATTTCCCTGCTTCTTCCTCCCTTCTTCTTCTTTTTCTTATTTCTCCTTCTCCTTCATTTTCTCCTCCTCATTTCCCCTCATTTCCATCCCTTTTGTTCTCCTTCCCCCATCCAAGCTCATCTTCCTCCCCTTGACCAGCAGCTTGGGCAGCTTGGCTAAGAGGGGAGGCGGCTTGGCTAGGGGTGCGGTAGTGCACGGCGGTGGCGGCAAGGCAAGGTGCAGTGACAACTTCTTCCTTCCTTCTTCTTATTCATTCTTCTCCTCCTCCTCCTCGTTTTCCTCCTTCATTTCCCTTCTCTTCTCTCCTTCCCCCAACTGAGCTCTTCTTCCTCTCCTTGGTCGGTGGCTAGGGCAGCCTGGCTAGGAGGGGAGACGGGTGAGATGAGAGGAGAGAGAAAGAGCATGGGTTGGGGTGGGTTTTATTGTTTCTTTTTGAAATTGAGTTGGATTTGCAATTAGTTAGAGAAGAGAGATGTATCATCACCATCACCAGCAACTGCCTGGCTAGGAGGAGAGGCGGCTCGGCTAGGGCAACAGCGTACGGCGGTGGTGGTGCGGCAAGGAGCGACAGTGGTTTCTTCCTCCTTTCTTCCTTCTTCCATCTTCCCCTCCTCCTCCTTCCCCTCCTTCCCTTCCCTTCCCTTCCCTTCTCTTCTCCTTCCCCCAACCAAGCTCCTCTTCCTCTCCTTGGCCGGTGGCTAGGGCAGCCCGGCTAGGAGGGGAGGCAGGGACGTGAAGAAAGAGAGCACAGCTTGGGATGGACTTTATCATTTGTTTTCTCAAAATTGAGTTGGATTAGGAGTTAATTAGAGAAAAGATTACAGAAGAGAGATTTGTGCGAGTTAGTTGAAAAAAATGGGGGATGTTAGGAGTTAGTTAAAAAAGAGATTAGAGAAGAAAGATTTATGCGAGTTAGTTGAGCAAAACGAAGTATGTTAGGAGTTAGTTAGAAGATTAGAGAAGAGAGATTTGTGCGATTTTAGCTAAGAAAAATGGGGGGACGTTAGGAGTTAACTAGAGAAGACATTAGAGAAGAAAGATTTATGCAACTTAGTTGAGAAAGACAGGGACATTAAGAGTTAGCGTGTGAGTTAGTTGAGAAAAACAGGGACGTAGTAACCAACGTGGTGGTTGTTAGACATAAGATCGACCTAGTCCCTGGAGGTGCACGTATATTACAAAAATTCCACCGACTCGATCCTGAGCATTAACGAGCAATCGAATGGTCTGCAGGAGAGCGACTTACTATCACCAACACCACCAACTGGCATTTAATATATAGTATAGATTGTATCAACCTAAAAAAATAAAAATGGAATAATAAAAATGAAGTTTGAAAACCTATTTTAAATCAAATTTCTTTCAAAATCTGAAAAATTTCAAAATCAAATTCTTTCTTTGTTGGGCCCAATCCTCTCCCTCTCCCTTAGCCCATCTCTTGTTTCCATCCCGACCTTTTAACCTAGTCTACACTTCTTTCCGGCCCACCTGGCCCAACACCAGCATCGACTGACCCTAACCCTGATCCCCTCATCGTTGCTCCTATCCACACCACCACCGCAACTCGCCTCGACGTCGGCCACCACACGGGCCCACGTTCTCTGTCGGTGCTGTAGGCGATGTCAGCAGTGCCATGCGTCGCATCCACCTCTCTCTGCTATATGCACCTCCTCTCCCCTGCTCTTTATGTCGCACTGCACCCGCACTTATGAGGACCTAAGAGTAATTCTCAAACCCCGTTGCGTATCCTTCATCAGTTCTAGGACATGCTGACGAACACAATTGGAATAGATAACATCACACACATCATATAGTTTATTACAAATATATCTATACGATAAGCCACGGGGCTAATATGATAACTAGGAGTTATGTCCTTTACACTTCAGAAACATAGCGTAGAATAAAGATAGCATATGGGTCTTCATTGCAGCCACATGCAGTCTATAAAGTCCAGCGTGACTCTACTCCTCAACATCGTCGTAATAGAAATCACCATAGTCTTTAGCATCATCTTCATAACCACCTGAACTAGTCAAAAAACAAACATGCTCGATGAGTAGTTCACGCACCCAGTGTGCCCTCTCTTTGGAGAAACCTAACGCTACATGCACGCTTAAACAGGGAATGCTTGTTGGCTTGTTTTGCGTAAAAGCATTTTAATGGTTGAGGTACTTTATTAGATTTGAAGGAAATTTTAAGATAAAACACTTTTAATCATGGGTATAACTAGTGAAGGTTCCAAGTACCAACATCGCTCGAGTAAGGTCTAAGCCTTAATCCCGACGACAGGTTCTGACAACCTACACTTAGAGGGAAAAGAAGTTGAGAAGAAAAGAAGACAGGTTCCTTGGCATGATTGGATCATTCTGTTATCTGTTACCGTAGATAAAACTAATCAATTAGTTTACGCACATTGGACAAGACTAATCAATTAGTTTATGCTTTGCAGAGGTTGTACACTTTACCCACATGACACAATCTCGTCTTGTTGCCAACCAGCCGTCACCGGCGTAGTACACATCCATCATGGTTGATGTTCTGGCTTAATAATAAAGAAGGGAGGAGACTATATCACTCTACTCAGACTGATGTATTCAATTGCCGGCTTTGAGGTCAGGGTTGATGTCTCAGGCTACTCGAGGCCATATCACTCTATTCCTGTTGAAGTATTTATATCTCGATGGTTGAGGTCGGGGTTAATGTCTCGACATAAGTGATGATTCTATTTAAAGTTTTATACCGTAGGTTTCAAGTCCCGACAGTGCATAATCCCCGACCGAGGGTCAATTAATGCTTGGCCCAGAATTGATGGATCCTTGGAATCAGTCCGACAATTTCGTGATTTTTGATGCCATTCTATTTTCTTCTCTTTTTTTGAATTAACTATTTTTTGCACACAAGGTTTCGGGCTTTAGCTAAAAAAGGTGTTGCCGGCCCCCGCTTCTCTCCTGTCCCACCACCAGTCGTCTCCCTCGCTCCCTCTCTTTGCCCCAAGCCCTTAGCGTGCGTGTGGGCCCGGAGTTCACCGCCATGTTGAAGTTAATGCCGCCGCCATCCCTTGCCTGGGGGCCCAACCCGGAGCCATCCCTGAAGCTCACATCACTGACGCGCGGAGTTCTTGTCCCGGAGCTCGCGCTGCTGCCGTGCTCGGCTCGGTTCAGGCTCGCACCGCCGTCTGGGCTGTGCTGGTGTCCACTAGACAGCCCTTCTGGACGTCAACCTCTAGTTTATACCGTAATACTAATATCAAAGTATTAATTTCAGAAAGAAAAACCAAAATAGGAATAGTTGTGCAAATAATAATCATAAAAAAGTCCGAAAAAGTATGAAACATCTATACAACAAAAAAAGGAATGTGTATCGAGGACAAATTTTAGTAGGTTGTTCCTTTCCTTTGTCTTTTTTATTTCGGATTTCTTTTTCAGCATATTAGTTTCAGAAAGGAGCAAGCATGTGAGACCTGCTAGCCATGTGCTTCAACAAAATCGGGATGCTGTTAGCACAAGCAAGCATGTGAGACTCTCTCTAACCACGAGCTTTGACAAAATCGACAAGCTATTAGCACGAAAAAGCATGTGTAAACCCTCTTTAGCCGCGCCAACCAAATCGAGATGCATTTTGTACTTACCCGGCCTGCATTATACTTCATCGTTGACGATTATTTCCGGGGCAATAGTCTGCCATCGTTCGAATCGTCACATGCATGGTGCCTATCCAATATGCTTTTAATTAAGAAAAGCAATTTGCTATAGTATGATTGGCTTGAGGATATTCCAATGTCCTAAGCCATTAAGGCTCGATAGACTCTAACGATCCGTTAGTACTTGGGGCATGTTTGGATGAGGGATATTTCGTTGAGAAGTTTTGGCCTTTGAGAATCTCCTCTGTCATCAAGCGAAACAATCACTTGCTCAAAAAGGGAAACGATCACCCGTCATCGGAAAACTTGGACTGCAGGAGATGGTTCCCCAAAAACGCCAGCCAATTGGATCAAATTGGGGAGATGAGCTGCAAGACAGCAAATTTGGACATTATAGAACAGGACTGGCCAGGTCAATGAAATGAGTTAAGTCCTTACATATCTACGAATTAGTTCAGACGTCTACTTCATAGACTTAATCTTCGGCATCCCTTAAATTCATCAATCATGGAACAGCTAGTGGCTCGAATCAATCAATCTGCATGTACCCCAATATCTTAATCAAGTATATAGATCAAACCATTGATTGGTTACATGTTGTCACATAGGGGTGGGGTCGATAAGAACGACACAAGTAATCAACTAGTAGTAACCTACCGCATAAAAAATGAAGACACTACGAATTAGTTTGCTATCATCCAGCTGTGGATGCGACGAATTAGTTAGCACCATCGAAGTTGACTTTGCTTTGCATACCTCGTGTGAATCCCGGGGAGCAGCCGTAGCCGCCGCCTCGGCGCTCGCGGCTCCGGCCGCGGAGTTGCCTCGGGCACATGGCGGTGACGCTGTGCTGGCCGCGGGCACTCTGGGACGCATCCCCTCAGCCGCGGCCGCGCCGATTCCCTCCCGGCCGCCGATGCCCCAGACTCCAGCTTTCCCATTTGGACTCGTCAAATTTTGGTTCCAGACTTCCGGTAGCATCTCCTCTTATGCCGAAATCCACCACAATTGGGCGGCGCCGAAGACTACAGGGCAGGCCAATCTTTTTGCTAACATGGGCCACATTGCCAGCCTACTGTGAATAATTAATTTCTTCTTCTTTTCTTTTTTGCGAGGAAATCTTCTTCTCAATCAAATAATCAATCTCCCTGATCCTTCGAAACGAAAAAAAAGAAGAAGAAAAAGAATTGATCTCCTTGGATATGTAAACTGTATGACTTGCAGCCAAGATTCTAAAATTAGCTGCAAAATGATTTGCAAGAAATGTAGCTACATGAAAATAGAAGAGAAGAACCATTGGGGAGAGGAAGGAAGAAAAGGCTGGGGAAATCTTCGATTTCTTTTTTTTTGTTTCTAAAAGCTTTTCCCTAGTTTTCAGAAATTTGAAAACGATTTTCACGGCATGAATAAAGTTTCATCGCAGTTTTAAAATGATATGTTAATGGTATTCCAAAGTATATGTGGGGATATTTACCAAATTTCTCTTGAAGTTCATTGCTAATTTTCAGAGCTCAAATTCAATTTCTGTTATTTTTCCCCTCTCAAGTCCGAAATAGCTTTGACCTGGCTGCTGGGCCGAAACCCAGCTCTCGACCCAGCTTCTCTCTTCTTTCTCGACCCAATCCGTCCCAGCTTCGTCCCTGGTACTAATACCTGATGAACCAGAGATGGCCTCCGACGTCGAGCCTGCCCGGAGCTGCTGCCGCCGCCGTTTCCGAGTCCCGTGCTCTTGGCGCCGTCGTCGTTGCTGGTGGTAGATGCGGCGGAGCTCCGTCGCCGGCGCGCGTACGTTCGTGTGCGTCACACGAGCGGCGCGGCGACGTGGCCCCGTGGGCGCGGCGCGCGCCCGTGCGTTCTGGCGTGCACGTTTGCTCAGCGCTGGTATATATGCATCTCTCTATGTACTCCAGAATTGTATATGTTTGGTTGTTTATGGAGCTTAATCATGTATATCGACTCTAATACACGCAGAGATCTCTGTGTTTACCGAAAGTTGACTAGTACAAAATAGATTCAACCTTTGCGCCACATCATTGGACTGATGATTTGCCATCAAAAAAACAAGTTACACGTCACACCATTCCATTGATGATATGCCGAAGGAAACAAGTTACTCATCATCATATCTTTAGAAAACGATTAGGCTCAAATGGCTGGATACGGGCAGGTGCAGCAATGCAGGGAACCATTTGTTCATGGGAGAGAGACGACTTTGCACTAACTTAGCAGGGTAGCAGTAGTTGCATGCTATTATCTCCTCTGGTTATAGAAGTACTGGGATAGTTCAGGCAATCTCCAAATGTTGCTGCTATCAGTCGAAGAGATCATGGAGCAAGCTTGGTGACCAGTTCCTCTAGGATAGAGGGGCAACTGCTCTTCAGATGCTCAAAGCCGGCCGTCAATTGCCACGACTGCCTTCATGTTGCCATGAGATGTGAGGGGATCGAAGCATGGCTCCTTGGGCCCATGCTGCTCAGCCAACGCCATCGTATAGTAGTCGTCGCGGTGCTTGTGCCGATGTGCTTGCACAACTTGTTCTCCCGTATCAGCTTTAGGCATCGCTATACCTAGGATGTGGTGAACATATCCTTCCTGCATATGGTTTTTCACATTGGAAAGGAACAGTGCATTCACCGGAGCTGGTCTCAGATGGTGAGGCTGATGAGATAATAAAAGACTGCGTTCCAAATAGTATGCTAGTCCAACTAATACGCAAGTACCATCTTGGTTCTTGAACAAGTTATTGCATCAGATGGAAGGAAAGGGCTGCATCGCATGTAGGATGTGAACTTTGTCTCTGTCCTACTCTGATGTTGCTCAAAATAACACATGGCGTGCACGCAAAATAACATACGAAACACGGCCGACCAAGCCGAGCAATTGGGAAAGTGGGGTAGGAGGAGGCGAACCTGCGGTATCGGCGACGGGTAACCGCAACGTCAAGGGTTCGATCGGTGACGGGGCGGCCGCAACGCCATGGGCCGCCGGAGCTCGGTCGTCCATCCCTTCCTCCGGGAGACCGGCACTGGGAAGAAAGCGGCGGTGGAGGTAACACGATACGGAATAAGTGCAAGGTTTATTTCGCAAAAATGACGCTGCCCCTTTGTGCTTTCAGGTACAATCTGCACCGTGTAATATTGATCGGACGGTACACAGAGACCCAAACCCAAGAAAGCAACTGTCTGTCCCCATGTGCCGCCGCCGCCGTCGCTCGCCGGAACTGCGCCGTCTTCCGGCCAAGACCAAGGGGCTCACTGCGACGGCGAGGCCCTGGTGCGTACTTAGCCCTGATCCAGCAAAGGAGAAAAGGCCGGGAGATAACATCTGCCCATTTTTGCACCTGCAACTTCAAAAGCACAGCGTCAGGCTTCATACATGTAACTGAATGGTAACTAGCATGTCAATGCAATGCTATTTGGCACATCTACTGACTAGATGAGTAACAATTAACGTTTTCTATCGACATTTTTCCAATAGAACTATTCCACAGCATTAAACTAGTACAACAATAATGTGGTGCAAAATTGCCCTGTATTACCAAAGTTTGTTCAGCATCACCTTCGTTTATATATAACAAAACTTTGTTCTTGCCTATATGTTATCAATGATTACTTGTCAGTCCTCCTACATCCTTTTTATATGTTTCACTTTGTCAAATTGCGCCATGGATGTTCTCTACTGAATTTGACATAACGCAGAAGTAAATAAGATGTCTAGTACTTATGAGTATGATGATCTGTTGGCAGTCGTTCTGATACATGAGCACCATGAAGGACGTAATCTGAAGTGCAGTTCTTTTATCCTGTATAGATAGAGCATTTACCACTGCTGTAACCTGACAACAGACGAAAGTAAAATAGTGCAAATTTGACATCTATGTTCTTGCCTGAAACTCTGCAGGTATGTAGTGAGCAGAGCTGGGGATTTTGTCTAGTGGTATGATTCTCGCTTAGGGTGCGAGAGGTCCCGAGTTCAATTCTCGGAATGCCCCATTTTCTCCTCTTCATGAAACTTCTACGTCTCCGCCAGTGTCACGGCATGATTACTAGAACAATCAACTTTCTTGGCAGCAAGCCAAATTGAGCTACCAAATCTCTTCGCGGCTACTACGCCGACGTCTCGTCGGACGTCGAGGTAATTGAATACCGACGACACGGCAGTTTGCTACGCAACTACGCGTACGTGCACCCGCCAATTAATACACGGGTGCGTGCGTCTCCTCGTTTTCCCGGCCCGTCTCATGCATCTCCTAGGTTCGCCTCCTCGCGCACTGACTGACTGCTCGTCTGCTCCATTGTGAGATGCGACGTACTCTCCACCATGCGTCTCCGGCACCATAAAACCCTCTCCCCCGGCCATTCTCCACTACAGCCAGAAACGTCGTCGCTGCTAGCTGTTAGTTGCATCGATCCTCAGCCAACTGCCCAGCTCTTCCGCGTCCGTCCACGGCGGCGGCGGCGACACACCGGCTGCTACTCTTCAGTTCGTGCTGATTTATCCAAAACTAATTGCCCGTTTGAGGAGCTCTCATTAGTACATAATCGTCCATCCGAGGCGTCATATCTGAGGCGGTTAGGCAAAAACGCTTCTAATAACTGATATCCGAGGCGGTTGTAAATATCTAACCGCCTTGGATAAGGATTTCGGAAGATACCGCATCGGATAATAGAGTCATCCGAGGCGGTTGTAAATATCCAACCGCCTCGAATTATATCCGAAGCGGTTGTAAATATCCAACCGCCTCGGATAATGTGCTCCTCGGGATGAGGTGCTCCTCGAGACGACATGCTCCCCGAGGTGAGGTGCTCCTCGAGACGACGTCCCTTAAGGACGAGGTCCTCGCCGGGACGAGGTGCTCCCCGAGACGACATGCTCCGAGGTGCTCCTCGGGATGAGGTGCTCCCCGAGACGACATGCTCCCCGGGGCGAGGTGCTTCTCGAGACGACGTCCCTTAAGGATGAGGTCCTCGCCGGGACGAGGTGCTCCCCGAGACGACGTGCTCCCCGGGACGAGGTGCTTCCCGAGACGACGTCCCTTAAGGACAAGGTCCTCGCCGGGGCGAGGTGCTCCCCGGGACGACGTGCTCTCGGGGACGACGTGCTCCCCGGGACGAGGTGCCTCCCTGGGACGACGTGCTCCTCGGGACAAGGTGCTCTCTGGGACAAGGTGCTCCCAGGGACGACGTGCTCCCTGGGACGACGTGCTCCCCGGGACGAGAGGCTCCCCGTTTCCGGACGAGGAGTGCAGCCGACCTGGGACGACTTGGTGGGACGACTTGGCGGGAAGCATCCGGATGAGGTAAAGACGTACGTTTCGTCTGGACGAGGTGCGTGACAGTAGGGGGACGACGTACATCTCACGGGGAGAGGCCGAGGTTCAGAGACGGGTGGAACCTAAGCCCGAGCGAAGATCGATGGGAAGGAGTCGGACAAGGTGGCGATCTGTACCGGCGAGACGCATCTGGCATATTCCATATAAGATCACCTGTGTCTATCCCCTCCATACCTATCTAGTTTAGCTTTTGGTTCGAAAAGGATGGCGAAAAAAACAATAATACATGTCAACGATAATTATTTGTAACTGCAAGCAGTTGGCCTGACCTCATTTGGAACAAATCAATAATTCTTGTAGAAGCAGCCCATCTTGTGGCATTGCACCGTTAGAAGAAACGCTGTTGATAGCAATCAAGTCATATGCTGGTACAAATTAAGATCACGAGATGTGGAGAGCCCAATAAACACAAGTGAAGAAAGATTTGTGAAGCATAGTACACGAGTAGTATGATTATGATCATCAGCTGCGGTTAATCGGCAGTGGTGATAGCAAATACCAGTGTTCCACAGCTGACACCAACCAAAATCCTGAAGAAATTACAGTGGTGTTCAAACCAAACCCATGGACATGGAGACGAGAGCATGGATGACACTAGGAGGACTAGGCGCTGGGGTGGGCAGGGGGAGGAGGCGGTCGCAGATGGCGGCGATCTCGGCCATGACCTTGGCGACCATGCTGGCCTTGCCCTTGCCCACCAGCATCCTCACCAGTGCCCCCACCCGCGCGTCCAGCTCCACGTGTTGCCGCCCGCGGAGGACGGCGCATGCGTGGCGGGAGGCCCTGCGCAGTGTGCCGGCTTTCAACGACGCGTCGGCTAGCGCGGTTGCGTAGCCCGTGGCGGCGCGGCTGCTGCTGTTGCTGCTGTGCACCGGGACGACCGCGGCAACCGGTGCGGGTGAGGAGGAGGAAGAGCGCGCCGGCGCCGCCCTGGACCGCGGTGCGGCGGTCACGGCGAGGCCTAGGCGCGCGGAAACGGAGGAGGAGGAGGAGGGAGGTGGGTGCCTGAGGAGGTGGAGCGGCTGCGGGAGAGGGAGAGGGAGTGGCGGTGGCGGGAGGGACGAGGCCGCGGGGAGTGCGCGGCCGTGATGAAGGGAGACGGCGGCGTCCATGGCGGCGAGGCCGAGACGAGGCCAATGAGTGGTTGTGAGATGTATTGGATGGAGGAGAGAGACAGCAGGGTCGGTGTGGGAGGAGAGAAACCAGGGGAGATTCACGAGAAAGTATGAGAGAAGAGGTGGATAGGACATAACAGAAAAGTGCAGAGAAATAGTAAGACTATGATGAAATACAAGGAAATACACAAGGACGAAAGATGTACGCGCAAATCTTGATGTATGTTCAACGGTGATCTCATACACGGCATGTGGCGGGCACGCTAGAAAAGAGTTTCCCTCATTACAAACGAAAAAGCTCACTTCGAACCAAAACAAAAAAGGCAGAGGAATACACACCACATACATGAAGGTGCACGAAAAATATTCATTCCATGATCGGGTTGGCATCCTGGAGGTCCTCCGGGTCCAGGAGCTGCTCCCCGTGGCGGGGTCCATCAAAGCCGGCGTGCGACAGCAGCGCCCACAGGTGCGTGATGAGCTCACCGCTGCCGCCGAGATGCGTCCTGTGCTTGGCCGCCCTGGTGGACGCCGCCAGGTGGAGGAGGAACCCCGTCCAGAACTCCGCCAGGTCCCTCCACAGCCCCACCGCGTCGCCATCGTACACCACCGTCAGCTGCTTCCCAAGCTCGGCACCCATCTTTGTTAAGGAGTTCTCGATGTCGAGATCATTGTCGTCTCGCTTGGGCTCCTCCTCTTGATCGTCGTCTTGCTTGGGCTCCTCCTCTTGATCGCCTCCCTCGGGCATCTCTTCGTCAGGCTCCCCGCCCTGGTCAGGGTACTTATCATTACTAGGCAGGCTGGCCGTCGCCATAAAGCGCTCGTACACATCTTCCATGGATCCAACCTTTTCCTTAGGAAGCTGAGGCCTCATACCTTTGTCGGAAGTAACGTGGTCGATCTCTCGAATCACCTCATCAAAGACCTTCTTGGCAACGAGGCCATTATCTGGCACCAGTGCCCGAGTGACCAGATATGCGCAGTAGTTGGATAAGCTCACCGCGATCGCGTACTTCTCGCACCACAAAGATTCAGACTTGGCTTGTTTATCGGGAGCTGCTGGCGCTTTTGGTTTTCCCACGAGCGGCCTTGGGCGCCCTCGTGCGCCTCTCCCTAGTGGATCCACAGCCTTGAGCGCCTTGACCTCATCGAAGAACTTAATCTCGCAGAGGCAGGTGGCGATGTGCCAGACCAGTATGATGTGGGTATCTACCTTGAGTTCATCACTTGGCCGTGCCAGCTTCGCTTTTTCTGATTCGGGTATCTGTCCAAAGGCGTTATCGAAGTATTCACCCAGCTTTCGCTGATCCTTCCTCAAGCTCTTGAGTGAATGCAATATCGCATTCTTCGTGTAATCCTCCAGGTGGATTTTTCCAGGTAATTGCCCCCGGCAATATACCATCCTGAGCGGAAGAATTATATATAGCCTGAATGTCCACCCCTGGCGGAATTTTATCCAGAACAAACAAAAGAACCATAGCCTCAATCTCCACACACGGGATAAAACCAGAAGGTTGTGCTGGCCGATCTTCTGATTCCACCTAGCTTTGCTGCTAAAATGGAGCATCCATCTCATCGCCGTCTCCACCACCGGATTCCGCAAGCACCGATGCTGGACGTACTTGCACAGCATCAGAACCTTGGCCCACCGTGAGAACACATAGAGATAAATCTCTCCGAGCTCCTTGATGACGATGATGGCGATCATGAGGCGGGTGATGAACACACCGTGCAAGATCCTGTTGCGGTCCGCTCTATCCATCCTCTCGGGTATGTAGCGAACAGGATACGCGATGTATCCCGTGGATATGGCCAGTAACAGAGACAGTAGCAGGCTCATGACCGGAATCAGGAATCCACCAGCAAACATGGTGGCGTGCTTGCTGTAGAAGAGGTCTTGGAGGAAGGACAATTCCACCTCCGTGATGCGGAACGCCCTCTCGCAGTCCTTGCCCAGGATGTAGTCGAAGACGAGCCTGCTGATCTTCTTTTTCCCCTGCGGCCTAGCCAGCTCATGCCTGGGGAGGTTGTAGAACCGACGACGCAATAGCTTGTACAGCGCGAACGAGAGGCACATGTCCTTTCGCTGGTTGTCACGGTCTGCTGTGCGACCCAGCAACCCGCTCTCGCCGGCATCATGCCATATCTTCTCTACGGTGACAAGCTGCTCCTTGTGTCCTTCATCTAGATGCAACTGAATCTTGTAGTCTCGGTCAAGTACTTCACTTTTGTTCTGTTTCTCGTGTTCTTCTCGTGTTCCTTTCTTGAAGCTAGAAGCTACCTCCTGCGGGGCCTCTTGGACTTCCTTACGCACTAGGTGTTGTTCGCCATGCACCAGGTACTTATAACCTCTCATGTCCTTCTTGTCATCACCGGTCATGGCGGATTTCTTCTGAGCATCCTCGGATTTCATGTAGTCACTGACCAGCCTCATGCTCTCTTGGTTAATCGTCTCCGCTTTGCCGTCGGAGACGAAGAACAAAATGATGCGAAACGCATTGAGGGACCAGATCAACCAGAGGGGGAGCCTGAGGAGGAAGAAGGTCTGCACCCGGAGGAGATTGGCTGACCAGAAGGAGGACATGAGGTCCAGCAGCGGGATCTGCTTGGACCGGGTGTAGGGGCGCCCGATCTTGACGCTGTACTGCAGGGTGACCAGCAGCACCGCCCACGCCTGGAAGTAGTCGTTCACTTTCTCCCCTGACAGCTGCATCAGCCCCAAGGTGTAGATCACCAGGCTATGGTTCAGCGTCTCCATGATGAGGATGATGGGCATCATGCGCCGATTCGCGTACCACGGCCCTTTGAAGTCGCAGACGAACCTGATCGCCAGCAGCAGCGTCGTCAGCAACACCCACAGCTCTACGCTGGCCATATGAGTAACATCGTCCAGGCTAAAGAGCCTGTCGATGGTGATCGAGTATGCTGCAGCCCTCGCTGCGGGTGTGGGGTACCTCATCTTGGCTCTCTCTCTCTCTCTCTCTCTCTCTCTCTCTCTCTCTACCTCCTCCTACGCCTATGCCGATGAACAGCCTTACTGTGAGGATTGAAGTTTATGTCATACCTTCTAGTTTGGACATGTTCATGACCGGCTGTCACAGCGAATTTCTGTTGAAGGCCAAATTCGAACTTGATGAATCAGGGGCCTAGTCCCCCTTACCGGCCTTTAGTGAGGCGAGAAGGTGTAATACTAAAGAACTCTAATAATTTAATTTATGTACTTGACGTTCAAATAAAATGTACTATCATTTCGTTACCCAATAGATCAAAGTCAAGATCTAGCTGCATAAAGCACAAGGGTTGTGCGTCCACTGCACATGAGACCACGTAAATTGACAGCAGTTGCACTTTGCCGCAAGGAGCTGTGCATGTCTATCTCGCAACCCACCAATCCTGCGTGCCATCGAAGAGTTGAGCAACAGTTCAACACCACGACAGCCACGAGGTCGAAGCAGCTAAGATAAGGCAATTTTTCCTCTTAATCATTTTCTATGATTGTCAAACTTCCATGATATGTGGTTGATCTGGATGCACACCAATCAAACCTTAACTATTCTCTACAAAGTAATTACACTAATGCACATCGAAAGCTTATCTAATCACGTTGACAGCTGGCCTAAGTGCCTAACTATCAAGTCACGACGAGGTACATTAATTATAGAAAGAAGTCTTTTTTACTCCTCTGAAGTATTGCCTAATCTCAAATAACACCCAAAAGTATCATCTTGTCTGCTTGACCCTTGGGGAAACTCTTTTCTACCGTGCACGCTACATGTAGTAGCACAATCCACCGTTGAAGTGCTTTAAGATTGGTGACGTATTCCCATTATTGTGTTGAAGTATAGGTATTTCCACCGGTATGAGCATATGTCATGTCACGTATTTCGCATCCTGTGGGTCCCACTGCAGTGGTTCGTGAGAAGTAACTTCTGTCGCATTTCGCATCCTGTGGGTCCCGCTGCAGTGGTTCGTGAGAAGTAACTTCGGTCGCAGCGCATCGTCTTCCTCGATAGTTTCGGCTTTGAGTTCCTCCTCTCTCTCTCGTCGCCCTCCTCTGTGAAGAAAACTAAATACCATGTGCGAAGGAACTTCTATGCGGCGCATTTAGTTTGGGAGATTTGGGTTGCGGTTCAGCGGTGTCAGATTCTTCTGAAAATTATCTCTCAGGTGCGTTCCGGTTAACTGTAGTTTGGAAGATTTGGTTTGCGGTTCAAAATGTGAATGTTGCTTGCTGAGTTCCGGTTTACTCTATTTGCTTGCTGAATGTTTCTTGCTGAATCAATCTTGGTGAATCGATGTTCTTCCAGTCTGAACATCCTGACTCTTGCTTGGTGAATCGTGTTCGTAAATGTACGGTTTCTGAATTTATTGATGTAAAATTAGTAAGATTCATTGTTAATTTTGTATTGATAAAAAAGAATCCAGCATTTCGTTGCGAAGAACTTCGTAGTTTTCGTCAAGTCTGTAGGGGGATGCGAAACTTTTGAACTGCACTTACATTTCAACTGGACTTAATCATATTGTTTCTGCAGTATTGGTAACTAAAATCAGAGAAAAACTTGTTACCTTAAATATGTGACATTATTATTTGCCTTTATTTTAGGATTATTACAATGGATTCAGAAAATGCAAAAGCTGCTTTGCGCAAATGTACTTCCGATCGTCTGAGTGCCAAGAATCCTGGAAAAGCTATTCCATCAAAGGTCGGCCAGCAAATGATTCTTCCTCAACTTTACGACCTCGTAAACATGCAAAATTTACAGGGGAAAAATCTTTTGAGACTTGCAAGAAGAACAAGAAGGAAGAGCCAGTCATGACAAAGAAAGTACGTACATGTTTGAGTATGTATGTTATAATTTTGAAAGATTAATAGTAATTTCTCCAGAAATAATACAAACTTATTATATGAACTTCCATGTCAGCACGTGAAGAAGACTAATAAGGATGAACAAGTTGTTACAAAAAGGGTATGTGAAAATTTCGCAATAATTCTTTTAAGTTCTGAAGTGGTTATGTGTAATATTATATAAAGTAAGTCTGAACTATATGAATAAAACTGACAGATTGAAGGATACCGCTGCTCTCCTCATATGATCCCTCCCATTATTGCTCGTTTGTCTGAATTGCAAAAGAACTGGGTTATTAAGATTGGTTTTGGTAGTCTTCTGACAATGAAAGATTGCAGACTTCCAAAATGTCTTACAATGTGGTTGGTTAATCAAGTTAATTGTGATACACAATGTCTTGAAGTTGGTGGTAAATATGTAGCTATCAAACCTTTAGTTTACAGTTTACTTGGCATTCCTAGAGGTAAAATTGTTGTTCCACCCCCACATAGTGGCCGTAAGAACAACAAATGTAGCGAGGCTAACAGCATTGCCCGACAATTCAAAGCCCCTACAGCTGGTCGTGGATTGCCTGCCAATATTGCTATTGAAGAGTTGGTTAATGTGCACGACGAGGAAACATTCTGTAGGTCGTTCATGTTGGTTGTTCTGTGCATCTACCTTGCCCCAATAAGTGGACATGTGATTAACAGGAACTACTTGCCTACTTTAAGTAATGTCAGTCTGCTCCCTGACATGAATTGGTGTGACTATTGTGCTGATTACCTCATTCAAGGAATGAGGGATTACAAAGAAGCAAAAGTTCAGAATGTGAATGTTCATGGCTGTGTCCACATCGTAGATGTAAGTGTGCTATATCTTTTGTTTAGATATGGTAATTCAAATTATTTTATTTACTTTTTAAATTAATCATATTGTCCTCAATATTTTTTTCAGCTCATGTACATTGATCTTGTGAAGTCACCTTTACTCATAGTTCCAGAAGGTACCCCAAGAATAAATTTCATAACATCTGATCTCCTGGTACAACTAGACTCGTTGGACATCAGGTCAACCTCCAGAAAAGCAATTACATATGGTCGGTTGCAGGCAAGTTTAATTTTCTCCCTAATTTGTCTATTGTTCTAGACAGGAATCACAGACATTTGGTAATGTCAATTTGTATCATACAGGTTACGTCCAATCTTCCTACCACATCAAATACGGACAGCAATTGCACTCCGGAAGTCTCAGACAATGACTCTGATTCTAAATTAGAGGTTGATGCGGATAAAGAAAAACAAGAACCTCACTATTCTGATAGTACTCAACAAGGCAATGTGAGTTCTATATTCATTCTATTATAAAAAATATTGCAAAATTATCTTTGTCTGACTATTCTTTATTATTATTGAATACATTTTTATTTATGACCAGACTTTGTCTGAACTGCTGCAAAAAATTGAACACAAATATAATTCAAAGAGAGATATTATAGTTGCTTCGTACAATGAGAGAATGAAGAAGAAAATGGAGAATCTTGATGCCAAAAAATTAGAAGAAATTTCTGTTCTAATAAATGCATTTTAGTCATCTCGAGAGAAGAGTCGTCCTGGCAATGATTTTCAACCACGAAGTCCAAATGTTGAATCACAAGAAATTCCTTTTTTCAAGCCTGAATCCAGAAATTATGATCACAGGACTGGTCCTGATAATGAAATAGAACCACCAAGTCCAAACTCAATGGATGCAGTTGTCGAGATTGGCTCGGCTGCAGCAGCTGAGGCTTTAGTAATAAGTTCCAGTCAGCCACTAGGTCATTTGGATTGTGAGGAACAAACCATTTCAACACCTCATACGGATCTGAGTTATCCGAACAAGGTTATTGCAGCTACCAATAACCAATCTTTGGAGGGAGAACATAGCAGTTTAGAGCTGACTCTTTTTGTACCCCAACAACATATCATAGAACCCAATGACAATTCTGCTATTACTATTCGTGAAGCAAACAATCAGCAGACATGTACATTTCTCAATCCTGGAGCTGAAATCATATCAACTGTGTTAACTGACGAAATAGATGAAACAGCAATAGGTGATCCTGATCATTTTGATTCTGAAATCTGTACACCTAAAGCAAATATTGTTCCTGACTGTGAAAGTGAAGATCATGTTGCTAACGAGGTTCACAAGTTGATTGAAAGTTTCAGCCCAAGTAAGTACTTTTACAGCTCACATAATTTAAATTTTAAATTTTTACACTTCACATTTTATAACAAATATCTCATTTACTGAATGAATTGTTTTCTTGTTGTGTAGCTATCAGATTAGAAGAAACAGAAGTAATACAAATATGTGAATCTGCTTCAGCTCCACGACGAGGTCATATGAAAAACGTCACTCCTCTAAAAGAACCAATTCAGAGTGGACTTTTTTTTCATAGATCCCGGCAGTGTTAGCAGTGCAATCAAAATTAGGCCTAAGCGTTATGGCAAAAAAGGTGAAAATGCTCATGGATATGCTGAGCTTGTTAAGCTAGGTGGTAAACATGATCGTTTGGCTGCAGTTACATACAAGGATCATGTTCAAATGTCTAAATACAAAAATACAAGAAGAAAAAAAAACTCAGACCAAACAGTTGAACATAAAACAAAAATTCGTATATGTGGTGCCTTTATTACTGAAGAGGAGTTTGTTCACTCCCTTATGCCTAGAGGCGAAGTTGATCTTAACTTCATGTGGGTATGCTGTGTTGCAATAATGCATGACTAGGGATCAAGAACAAAGGTTATACTTGATCAAGGAATGATAGTAAGTACTAATTTATTTCACTATATTTTATATTTATACCAATTACTTCTAGAAAGTTAAGCTTTATTATGTCTCAGCGTGAGCTCATGAGGCCATATAAAGAATGTGATCGGCAGTAACTTATTCGTAGACTAAAGAAGTTTCAACTTCATGAAATTGAACAGGTACGTAAATATCATTTTCATGTATGGTCTACGTCTTTAAATTTTCGATGATCTATCTATGCATTATGCACATTATGGACATATCTTTTCAATTTTACCTATATGTACAGATGTACCTACCAATATGCTCAAATAATCATTGGATCCTAATAGTTGTGAACATTGTTGCTGCGTCAATAGAAATTTATGATTCCCTAAGGTCTGTAAAAAAAGGAGAACATCCTCACAAAGATCTCTGGGATAATGTGGTTAGTATAAACATTAAATTCATTTTCCATGTAATATTACTTTTTGCAAAGTGAAAAATAAATATATTCAATCTTATTTCAGGGATCAAATCTTCAACAGACATATAATGCTGCGCGCAATGAATTTGTTGGCATCCATGATTGTTTTGATATACATTATCCTAAAACTCATACTCAAACGAACAGGTCTAACATATACTATTTTATGCTTTTTATATCACATTTTGTCAGTATGAAGACATTAACTTTCTTCTCTTGTATAGCCATGATTGTGGATTTTCAGTTATAAGGTTGCTTCAGTGTCACAATGGGAAAGATCTCATTGGATATGCAAAGGTACAAATCAAAAGTTCATTTTGTTATTTGCCCTGTACACATTATGCATCAGTATATATTTCATAGCTATTACTGAAATGTGATTTCAGATGAAAATGTCAACTTATCGAATGGAGCTTGCACACACGCTTGTATATCATCGACTCAACGACCTCAATCCAGATCGACCAATAGGAACATGATTTAAACAATAATATCCACTGAGAAACTTGTTGCATGGTTCTGTATGACTGACACATTTATGTTACAGAGCCTGGGTGAAACTCAACTTTTGTTGAATTATCTGTTTATGACAGTATGAACTTTTTATCGTCCATCTGGTTACAATGCAAGTTTGTTATTCTGCAGAATGATATAATCATAAGCCGTCCATCACATTATCAGTTCTCCAGGATGAATCACTGTATTGAACGCTGAAACGATATTACTTCCTGGTCAAAAAATGTTTGTGTACTGCCAGATGACTAATTGGTTGAACAAATTTAATCACAATTCCGTTAGAATATTTGTTTGGAGTATGTTAACTAAGTCTTTTCATGCGACATTCTCTAATGTTCTACGATTTTCGAATCAGTATCATACTGCTTCACTGCAGTTCCTTACTTGTGCAATATAAACTTCCTATATTTTTCGATATCAAACATCCGACAAAGTTTCAGCATAATGTTGTGAAACGTGCCTTCTCAGGTGTAATGCAACGTTATGATAACTTTCATAAACCTTTCGAACATGTTTCGTAAAAGCTTCGACGCTTTTCCGTTGCATTTTCCAAATTTACATCGCAGTTTTCATATTTGTTTACGTGAAGTTACGTAAATGTTTTGTCCGCGTTTCATATAGTTTTCAAATGTTCCAACACTATTTTTGTGGTTTTTCAGGTTGCTTACGTCCTAACTAACTTTATTACATCTTTTACCTAATAAACGCGTGTTAATGATGAGTTTTATAAATGCTTGAATGCTGTTTCCTTGCAACTTGTCCACTGTCAGTTTACGGAACTTAAATAATAATTACATTTCTTTAAAGTAAAGCATACACAAATTTGTCCATGATTCCTAAATGTTTCACTGCAAATTTCATAACTTTGCAATTATTCTTTCCAAATTATTCGTAATGAAACATCTCAGAAAGTTTCAGCATATGTTCTGACACATAACTTTTCACGTCTAATGCATGTATATCGAAGTTTCGCCAATGTTTCATCTGCTTTCTTATAGTTTTAAGCACACTTCCAGCACAATTTTCATACATGTTTATAACAAGTTTCAGCATAATGTCCTTACATCTCTCTTTCTTACGTGTTTATGATAAGTTTCATAAATGGTACGAAAATCCGACATAGTTTCAGAATAATGTCGTTACATCTCTCTTTCATGCATGTTTATGATAAGTTTCATAAATGGTACGAAAATCCGACATAGTTTCAGAATAATGTCGTTACATCTCTCTTTCATGCATGTTTATGATAAGTTTCATAAATGGTACGAAAATCCAAACAGTTTCAGAATAATGTCGTTACATCTCTCTTTCATGCATGTTTATGATAGGTTTCATAAATGGTACAAAAATCCGACACAGTTTCAGAATAATGTCGTTACATCTCTCTTTCATGCATGTTTATGATAGGTTTCATAAATGGTACAAAAATCCGACACAGTTTCAGAATAATGTCGTTACATCTCTCTTTCATGCATGTTTATGATAAGTTTCATAAATGGTACAAAAATCCGACATAGTTTCAGCATAATGTCCTTACATCTCTCTTTCATACGTGTTTATGATAACTTTCATAAATGGTACGAAAATCCGACATATATAGTTTCAGAATAATGTCGTTACATCTCTCTTTCATGCATGTTTATGATAAGTTTCATAAATGGTATAAAAATCTGACATAGTTTCAGCATAATATCCTTACATCTCTTTTTCATACGTGTTTATGATAAGTTTCATAAATGGTATGAAAATCCGACATAGTTTCAGCATAATGTCGTTACATCTCTCTTTCATGCATGTTTATGATAAGTTTCATAAATGGTATAAAAATCTGACATAGTTTCAGCATAATGTCCTTACATCTCTCTTTCATACGTGTTTATGATAACTTTCATAAATGGTACGAAAATCCGACATATATAGTTTCAGAATAATGTCGTTACATCTCTCTTTCATGCATGTTTATGATAAGTTTCATAAATGGTATAAAAATCTGACATAGTTTCAGCATAATATCCTTACATCTCTCTTTCATACGTGTTTATGATAAGTTTCATAAATGGTACGAAAATCCGACATAGTTTCAGCATAATGTCCTTACCACTGCAAATATTATCTATAATTTCGTTGATTTTTTCTAAATATAGTGCCCTTTCATGAGTTTTTTTTTAGCATAAATGCTACGAACTTTTAGTACAATGTTCACTTCAGTATATTACTAAACTTTGCACATTTATTTACGTTGTTTCATTTCTATTTCAATAACGTTCTATTAATGTTTGCCGCATATGTAGTTATACAGGAAATATTATGTATAATTTCCTGTATGTTTTGTAAATATAGTGTCCTTTCATGAGATTTTTTAGCATAAATGGTACGAACTTTTAGCATAATGTTCTTCATGTGTAATACATGTTTAGCATAATGTAGCATACATGTTTAGCATAATGTTTACCATAATGTAATACATGATAAGTTTCATAAATGATACGAAATTTTAGCATGATGTTCTTCATGTGTAATAAATGTTTATGGTATCGTTCTTAATTGTTTCATACTTGTTTCCTTACAGTTATTAGAGCCGTTCCTGCACTTTTGTCTTACACTAATTCATATGAAAGTATTTACGCGTTTGTAGACTGTTTCATTCCAGTTTCATAACCTTGCACTTTTTCTTTCTATATTTTTCGCTATGAAACATGGTACAAAGTTTTAGCATAATGTTCTCAACAATACTTCTGAAGTGTAATACATGTATATGGTATGTTCCGTAATTGTTTCATACTCAAGTACTTCCCTAAAGACTGTTTCATAAAAGCTTCAAAGTTTTCAGTACAATCAATCAAACTGACAGAACTTACATAACATTCATAATATGGTAAGTGGTCCATTAAACAAAAGTTTCATCAATCCAAACTCCACAAACTGACATATAGAAATGACCATAAGTACATATATGACCTTGATTTAACCATACTTTAGCTTTGTAAACACAGGTGGTACTAGACCAGAATTGCCTTCTAGTGCCAACAGATTCCATAGAAGCTTTGCTCTTAATTCTCCAAGATCAGCCTATAAGTAATTATTCATTAATTATTTCACATAGTATGGATAATGA
>JAGXJF010002277.1:0-91379 GCA_019208055.1 Stipa capillata
TTGCATGAAATACATCTATTATACTCCCCCTACGGGATGCTTGTGAGTACGTTCAATGTACTTACTTGGCTTGTTGAATTGTCCAGATGAAGGAGACGTTGAATCCTAAGACAACGATTGTATTCATAAAAGCTAGAGCGTAATCCCAGTCAATTGCCTGTCGGGTATGGCATACTGATGGGCCACCTCACCGCCTGATTTCCGCTACAAGCTTCTAGCCGTTGGGCTACAGATATAAGACTATCGACCTTGATGGTCTATTTATGTATCTTATGCTAATATGTGCGTGTATGACAATGGTATACAGGTTAACTTGTGGATACTGGCTACTGATCATGAGACCAATACCAGAAACACAAGGGATTATCCGGCCTTAAAACCGGGTACGCCACACGAGGGAAGCAAGGGAAAGCTACCGGAGGCATCGGCCAGAGCTAAAGCATAGCGAGTAGTGACCGGCGATGAAGGCAAGTGATGACAATGGCGGTTGATGGTGGAACACATAGCTACGGTGGCTGGAATATCAAATTGGTCCAGGAATTTTTCACAAGGGGTGATAAGAGGGTACAACATAGAGGAATTTTGAGGGGCTCACCATGTGGGAAGAATGGCATGAGGAGAGTCAGATGGAATTGATGAAGACGATGGTGAATCCAGTGATGGGGGCGTTGACTCGAGCAGCTAATCACTGATTCAAGCTTTGCCTGTCGTCATGGTGCTGTTGCTGCAAGGAATCAATACAGGATGGCTTGTCTCGTCAGATTGCATGATAGCGGCGGTGCAGTTTGGGCTTGCGGGTGGTGGTGTGTTGAGAAGGGGAGCACGAAAGCCAAGGGTAGCCCCCTACTATATTTTGCATTTCCAATAATTCCCCCTGTTGTCTCCTAGGTTGTCTCACCGGGTTTGCTTCCACAACATCTTCTTCGCTGGCGAGTTGTTGTCCTCTTCAATGCTTCCGATCTTGCTTTGCCAGATCCAAGTGATTCACAACCATTTCAGGTCAGCTTGGGTAGGGTGCATGCTTTCATGATTCAATCTTGGCCCCCATTAGTTTCTTGTCAGTGATGGTTCCTTTTTCCTTCTTTTGCAATAGTGGAAGGCTGGTGTCTTGCACCCTACCTGTCATTCCTATGCTTAAGGCCTCTTCAACTACCATCGAAGGCCCCATCTTGGGTTCTTGGTTCTCTCACAGAGGAGGCGAGAATGGGGTCATTGATTCGGTCCATTCAAAACACGTGCTACCTATTCTAGTGGCTCGTCTTTAGGCGCTAGCGCTACTTGTCATTGACCTTCTTGTCACCGGCAGTTTGAAGGTTTCTAGTTTTGTCTAGCATCTGCGCATCCCCAACCAATTCGACGCTAGCGGCACTTGCAACCTCTAGATCCTACCTTTGGATTGCTTGGAGTCCGAAGTCCTAGAGACACTCTCTCTTTCTAGTGGCAGATGGGGCTCTAGGCTCGATGTCGATGAGCAGATCCATAGGCGGCGGATGATCTTCTCCATGGACAAAATACTACCCACGTGGCGCACACAAGACGCTACATCTATGCGTGTCCCCCTTAGGGGCTTGTTTGTAATTTTCATTTTCTCTGCCCTTCTTTTTGGACAGTGGGATATATCTCCACTTAGGCCCTTTGGTTGGCCCCAGTTTAATATATTCTAAACATGGTTGCTAAAAAAACCATATTGCTCATAATTTGATCTATAATTACATGATATCTTTTTCTTTTGACCTTTTGCTCCATCGTCAACAATATGATCTGTACGGATAGCACGATCCACAATTATATGATGTCCAATTCTTAAAAGGAAGTGTTTTACACTACATTGGACTTAATTTTGTGTACATTATATGTGAGAGGTATTTTAGCTCCTAGCATTGTTGGATGTAGATTGCTCTATGTGGGGATGCGTGTTGATTTGTCAGTAATTTAGTTATATAATCAAGTGTCTAATAGTGTTTTTACCTATATTCTCATGTTTATACATAATATAAATTATCCACTAGTTAGACACATTCTCTCTTAATTATTTTTTAGTGTGTACAGCTACACAAATCTTAATGAAACATCCATGAGGATGGGGTTAAAGTTATGGCTATATGGAGTTGAGAAACGTTTCTCACATTATATATTGTTCAGTAATTTAGAAACTTTCAGTTTCTTTATCTTGAAGTTTTTTAAATGAACGGCAGATAATTAATCATGACGACGTTCGTTTTGAAACGAGACGCAACGGTGACTTACACGCTGTTTCTATATATGCCACAATAATGTGTTGGATAAGGAGAGTGGGGACGAGCGCGCGTGCGCATGAATAATGCATGTTTCATCAACCATTGATTACTTGGACTTACATCATGCATGCCCAGCTTAGTTGATTTTATAAGCACCAACCAATTACTATTAAGTTGATTACTGCATACAAGGAGATAGATCGACTGACGAGTGGAGTAGTATTTCTGGTCTTTTGGAATCTACTTTCAGTCCTTTCACACTGAAATTGAATAAATTTGACACTTCATTTTTAAAACCAGACTGATTGGATCATCACCATGCCCCACTTAAAGTAATTTAACCATTAACGATGGTTTTTGCACACAAGTGATAGCCTTGTTAGCACAAAAAATAAAAAGAAACTAGAATTTTCTTTACAAAGCTGAAAGTTTATTCACAAACAATTAAGAAAAATTCAAGAAAAATCACAAAAATTGTAGGAAAAGATAAATAAATGTGAAATTTTAAAAAGATAAAAAAGGAAAAGTGAAAAATCAAAGTATTTTAGAAAAACCAGAATATTTGAGAAAACGTACTCAAAAAAAGCTTAGGAACATTAATTAAAAATCATGAAATATGCTCTTCTCAATGGCTTGCTGATGCAAAGCCCAACCTTACAGTCGGGGTAGCTCTTCACCTCGCGGTAGGCGAGCTCCAAACACTCATATCTTGGCCCCAAAAGTGGGCCTAATCATCACTCCCCTTTTGGCATAAAAGACACCAAAAAGGGAAGGACGCTAGGAAGCTCAACTCTAATCTATCGGATCTTGCCTAGTCGACGAAGAATGTGCCGAGGCAGCGACAGTCGGTGCAACGGTTGTCGAGGCGGGTGGAGGTGATGGAGCTGAAGTTATAGCATGTGGTGCAGCTGAGGGTAAAGGTGAAGCATGATGTGCAGCTGGCAAACTAGTTGTATCTTGAAGTAGTGATTGCTCGCCATGAGTTGATCCGGAAGGAATGGGAGAAGAAATGGGCATGGCGACATCCGGAGCAAACAGTCACACCTCCTCGGACAACTGTTGATCATTGAATATCCTCAACCACATATGTCACTAATTTCAAAGAATCTTCTCTTGCCAGCGCTGAATAGTCCTGACCCTGGTCTTGAGGTCAGCTAGAGCTATCTTCTGCCAGTGGAGGTGGTGGATAACAGCGGAGAGGATGTCCTTGATCTCAGTAAAAGGATTGTCCACTCTCGCTGTCACTCTCATCACATGCTTGTTGTTCCTCTTGGGCTTCAACCCGTCTTCCCTTCTTTGAGGTGCCGACATCCTCAGTGACCTTATTGCCTTTCTCATGAAGTGCAGACTCATCCTTCTTTCTCTTCAGCTTGTAAGCCAAGTGCTTCTACTTCGGTAATGGGCTATGGTGTTTTGTTTCTTGGATGACCATGACACTAAGGATCTACCAAAGAACCGATATGTGTTGGAGGTGGACTTCTTATCAACCGTGCACCCTACACAATCTGAATCAGAATATCCAACATGATCAAAGATAACACCCTTGGGTGTGTGAACTAGATATCTAAGGATCCTCTTGATAGCCAGAAGGTGACACTCCTTAGGAGTGACTTGAAATCTTGCACATGCTTAGCACCATGTCGATCCTAGATCCACAAAGATAGAAAAGGGAGCTGATCGTGGATTGATATACCTTTTTATCAATGGGTTTACCTTCCACATTGAGATCGAGTGGCAGTTAGTTTGCATGGGAGTGTTTATAGGCTTGGCTTTGCTCATGTCAAACGACTTGAGTATATTCTTAATGTACTTGCCTTGACTTATGAATGTCCCATCTTAGAGTTTCTTGACTTGTAGTTCAACGAAGAACTTCAACTCTCCCATCATAGACATCTCAAATTTTTGGCCCAAACTCTTCACTAAATGCATTCTTAGTACCTCAATATGATATCATCCATATATATTTTGCAAACAAACAAGTCACCATCAATAAACTCAGTAAATGATGTGAATCAATCTTCCCGATTTTGAAGCCCTTTATTAGTAGGAACTCCTTAAGGCACTCATACCATGCTCGAGGAGCTTGTTTAAGACTTTATAGTGCCTTAAGGAGCTTGTATATGTGGTTGGGAAACTTAGGGTTTTCAAAACCGGGGGGTTATTTGACATAGACTAATAATTCATTGGTCTTGCTATTAAGAAATGCACTACTCTTAACAACCATTTCATAAAGCATCATATTGTGATGGTTAGCATATGCAAGCAAGATCCTAATAGCCTCTAATGTAGCAACCAGGGCATAAGTCTCCCCAAAATCCAATCCTTTGACCTATGTGTACCCTTTTTCGGCCACAAGTTTAGCCTTGTTCCTTACGACCTGTACGTCCTCATCTTGCTTGTTCCGGAAGACCCACTTGATGCCCATGACATTTTGACTTGGTTGTTCCACAAGCATCCAAAACTCGTTCTAGATGAAGTTGTTCAACTCTTTGTGCATGGCGTTCACCCAGTCTGTATGCATGAGCATCATCTACCTTGGTAGGCTCTAAAGAGGAAACAAACATGTAATGATCACAAACATTTGCAACATGGGAGTAAGTTTGAGTCCCTTTGTGAATGTCATGAAGTATTTGGTTGATGTGCATGGTCCTGTTGCAACTTCTGTTGATCCTCAGATGATTTGGTTGAGCTTGGACTCGAGGTGGAGCTTTGTCATCATGTACTTGAGGTGCCCCCACACTTTGAACTTCATCTTGAGTGGATGTGGAAGGCTCCATTTGAATTGATGATGTGCTCTCCTTGACCTTCGTTGGTATCACTTCTCCAAGTGACATGGTCTTGATTTTGTTTTCCAATTCATCACCATCTCCTACATCAATATGCACTCTTTCTACTTGCAAGCCATTAGTCTCATTAAGTTGTACGTCACACACTTCTTCAATTATACGTGAGGTATTATTGAACACACGATACACATGTGCATTAGAAGCATAACTGAGAAAGAAACCCTCATCACACCTTGGAGCAAACTTTGGAAGCATTTGCTTCTTATTAAGGATATAACGCTTGCCCCCGAAGACACACAAGTAGGAGACATTGGGCTTGTTCCCTGAGATGAGCTCGTACAACGTCTTCTTCAAGAGTCTGTGAAGCTATAGGGGTTGATTGCATGGCATGCGGTGTTTCGGCTTCCACCCAAAAATGATTAGGATTCTTGTACTCATCGAGCATCGTACTTGCCATCTCAATGAGCGTGCAGTTTGTCCTCTCTACCACGCGATTTTCTTGCGTGTATAGCTGGAGGACAACTCGTGCTTCACTCCTTCTTTACCTAGGAACTCTTCGATGTTTGTGTCCTCAAACTCGATTCTATTGTTATTTCTCACATTCTTGATCTTCACCTTGAATTCATCTGTAATCCTCCTTGCAAATTTCTTGAAGATCTTGTGTGTCTTGCTCTTATCATGAAGAGAAACACCCAAGTGTAGCGAGAAAAGTCATGAACAATAACGAACCCATAAGAGTTACCTCCTATGTTCACATAAGTGACGGGACTAAATAAGTCCATGTGAAGAAGTTTGAGTGATATGATTGTTGTAATGACCTTATTCACGGGATGTGGTCCTCCCACTTGTTTCCCGACTTGGCATGGGCTAGAAAGGTGATCTTTGTCGAAGGTCACGTTCTTGACACCAAGTATGTAATCACCCTTGAGAACCTTTTTGAGATTCCTCATTTCCACATGAGCCAACCTCCTATGCCATAGGCACCCTGAAGAAGACTTTGCCATAAGCATGTTTGTATACAAGAATTGGTAGAAGAATAATCAACCAAGTATAGATTATCTTTTCTAAAACCTTTGAATACAAATAAAGGATCATCACTCTTAGTCACAAAGACACCATACTTAGTGAAGTTATACTCAAGATCAAGAACACAATGTTGAGATATAGATAACAAGTCATAGCTCAAAGACTTCACAAGCAAGACATTGGAAATAGATAAGCCATTTGAGATAGCAATTTTACCTAACTCCATTACCTTTCTCTTTGCATTGTCACCAAAAGTCATGTTCTTATGTGGTGATCCTCTACTAACATATGATCTGTGCATCCATTATCAACCACCCAACTTTTCCCACTGGAGGTATAGTCCTACAAAAATTAAACTTGTTTAGGTACAAATACCTTTTTGGGTCCTCGAGAGGTAGACACAAGAGCCTTGGGCACCAAATATAACTCTTCCTAACATGATCACCAATTTTAGCATCGACAAACATGGGGTTGGATCTTACCATCTTTGCCCTTCCTAAGCAAACAATAGCTGAATGACCATAAAAAATGGAAGCTTGCACTTGCTTCTCCTTTGCCTATACGAACTTGGTCTTTTGATATGTCGAGGCATTCATGCCTAACCATTATCACTGAACATTGGGCTAAAGCCTAAACCGTCATGGTTGGAGTTCTCCTTTTGGTGGCTCAAAATTCCTTAAGGGTCTTACTAACCTTGTAGCACTTGCGCATAGCATATAGGAGTTGAGGCTTCAACCTAGCTTTCTCACTCACGAGTGTTGCTTAACATCATGTGTGGTTCAAAGCACTAGCAACATCAATATGAGCAATAGTACGAGAATCCATAGAAAAAGCACACTTGGAAAATGACATCTCTAAACTCACTTGAGATAAAGTAGATTTCTTGTCAAGGAGAGAGAAATGCTTGGCCCTGAGGATATCATGAGATATCTTAAGAGTTTCATAATCTTGTTTGTTCTGGATGTTCTCAAGCTCAAGATTCTTATGAACACTCCTATGCTTAAGGGTTTGGGCCTCATTTTTCTCTATCTCCTCACAAGCAATGCATCTTGCTTCTAAGGTGGGCAAAAAGAACATCATAGCTAGGCATGCTCAAACCATCAAGATCATCAAGCAAATCATTATCACATCATAGGTTGGAGACTTGGCAATTTGTGATCCCTTTAACCCCTTTACCATGAGACAAATAGGCATCTCGTCATCACTTGAGTGGTCGAAGAGGCATTTAGCGGGTCTTCAAATTGCTATCATGAAACTGGCAACTTCATCATCAAAGTCAGAGTGGGAGCTTGAATCATCAGAACCCCATTCATTGCCAACGTGGGCTTGAGCCTTCACCACTATAGAAAGGCTCATCTGGGACGTGTCATCTTAGTTAGGCAAAGCTCAACCGCCTCTGATTTACTCATCACAAGTGGGTTGCCAGGGGCACCGTCTCCGATGTTGATGCTGTGTCCCCACGATGGAGACATCCGAGTTGGTTGAGAGATAAACCGCCTCAGATGAGTCATCTGAGGTGGTTTACAAAGGAAGCCGACTGTGATGTCTAAATGTATTTTAGTCGGTTGGTATACGACCCGACTAAAATGATTCATCTAAGGCGGTTCGTTGATGAACCGACTAAGATGTAGGATATATCACCGACGGATATGAGCTGAACCACTTGTGATGTGACATCACAGTCGGTTTAAGTGACCCAACTGACTGTGATATATGTCGCCTTCATAAGGAGGGAAGTCGGGAAGTGTTTTAGGGTTTCCCGGATCTGTTCTGTTGGGTGGCGGCTGTTTCGGCTAGGGGCGATTTTGAGGCGATTTTGAAGGGAGGGAGAGTGGATAATGAGGAGTAATTGCATTGGACATTGAAGAAGGTTAGTAGTACTTGCTCCTCTCTCCCTATTTTGCTTTCATTTGGTTGGATGAGATAATTAGGTTTAGTTGTTCAGAGATGATGAAGTGAAAATTAATCATATAGTTAGGATCTTTTAGTATGTGGTAGGTTAATAAGTCTCTTGCATATGTATTGTGTAGCAGTATGTGCGAGATGGATCGAAGTTGGATGTATCCCGAGAACCGTGTGACCCAAGAGTACATTAATGGTGTAGATGATTTCCTATTAGTAGCACGAGACGATATGTTGGCAAAGGGAGCCAAATTTATGTGTTGCCCGTGCTATGATTGTAAGAACGAGAAGATGTTCAAGGACAGAACCTAGATACAAGATCATTTGATTTGTAGGGGTTTTGTAAGTGGTTATACACGGTGGACCAATCATGGCGAGGCGCACATAATTTTACCGGGCGGAGATGAGGCGACTAGCAACGAAGATGATGTCGACGGTGAGTCCGATTGTGAGGAGGATGAAGATATTTAGCCGGCCGATAATGAATTAGAGGAAATGTTGCGTGACGCAGAAGGAAACGACATATAGGGGAGACAATACGAGCAATTCCTGGGCTTGATGAAGGACTCAGAGAAACCTTTGTTTTTGGGTTGCAAGACAAAATACACAAGATTATCAACTGTTCTTGAACTATTCAAATTGAAGGCAAGCAATGGTTGGTCCGACAAAAGTTTCACCTCTCTCCTAGTACTCATAGCAGACTTGCTTCCACAGGGAAACCAGATGCCCACGAGCACATACAAAGCAAAAAAGATTCTTTGTCCTCTAGGTCTGGAAATAGAAAAACTCCATGCTAGTAAGAACGACTGTATCCTCTTCCGTAAAGAGTATGCGAACATACATGTATGTCCAGTATGAAGACATCCAGATACAAGCAGCTCGATGTTTAAGGTGATGAATCAGAGGGTGTCTAAGACAGGAAAGGACCGCTGGCTAAGGTAGTGTGGTATCTTCCTGTAATTCCGCGTCTGAAGCATTTGTTTGCAAACAAAAAGCACGTGAAATTTATGAGATGGCATGCCGACGATCGTAAGAAAGATTTCATGTTAAGACACCCCGCTGATTCAACCCAGTGGAGAAACATCGACACTAGGTATCCAACTTTTGGAGCCGAGACGCGAAATGTAAGGTTCGGGTTGAGTACGGACGGAATGAATCCCTTCGGTAGCATGACTTGTCGACATAGCACCTGGCCGGTGGCTATGTGCGTGTACAACCTCCCTCCTTGGCTTTGTATGAAGCGAAAGTACATCATGATGGCCATGCTAATTCAAGGCCCGAAGCAATCTGGAAATGATATTGATGTATACCTAACACTCTTGATGGAAGATCTTCAGACTCTATGGAATGAAGGGGTTGATGAGGTATGGGATGCCGACAAAAGAGAACACTTTACCTTACGCGGCCTCCTGTTCTGCACCATAAATGACTATCCTACCTATGGTAACCTGTCTGGTCAAACCACTCACGGACCTAACACTTGTGGTCAATGCTTGGATAATACAGCAAGTGTTTACCTCAAGCACTCGCACAAGACTATGTACATGCGGCACCATAGGTATTTGCGAAGGAATCATCCATACCGAAATCTCAAAAAGGAGTTTGATGGCACAATAGAGGAGGGTATGGCTCCAAAGCCTTATTCAGGAAAGGAGGTCTATGATATGGTGAAGGACGTTGATGTAGTTCTCGGTAAAGGAATCCCATTGAGAAAAGACATATGGAAAAAGAAGTCGATTTTTTGGAAATTACCTTACTGGGAACACCTTGAAGTTCGCCACTGCATTGACGTCATGCACGTAAAGAAGAATGTATATGATAGCTTGCTTGGTCTGTTATTGAACATCCCTGATAAAACAAAGGACAGTGTGAACGCAAGGCTTGACATGGTTGATATGGGCATTAGACTTGATTTAGCACCCCAGAAATCTGAAAAAAGTTGAACATTCCTTCCACCTGCAAGTTACACCCTGTCAAAGGCTGAGAGAACCAAACTTTGCAAATGCTTGCACGGTATCAAAGTTCCATTCGGTTACTCCGCCAACATAAAGAAACTTGTGTCGATGAAAGATTTGAAATTACTTGGAATGAAGTCTCATGATTGTCATGTTCTGATTACACAAATGCTCCCTGTTGCTATTCGAGGCATTTTGCCCACAAAGGTTAGAGAGACAATCATAATGTTATGCCAGTTCTTTCAGGCAATAACCCAAAAGGTCATCCCATGAGGCTCCTTCTTCTTGTACCCATTCTCCTTCTCATCCTTTTTGTCCTTCTTGTTGGGCCAATTAGTTATGAAGTGTCCCATCTTACTTCACTCGAATCATGCCCACTTGGTGAGTTTGTTCTTTTTATCCTTTAAGTACTTGTGGCCCTTTGCCGAGAAACTTGTCGGCATCATCCTTCTTGATCATCTTGGAGAATCTTCTCACAAATAGAGCAATGAAAGTTCCTCTTCTTCTTCATCATCGCTTGAGTCATTCTGAATGATGTGCTTTGCCTTCAAAATGATATTCTTCTTTACACTTTAGTACCTCTTCCTTATCTTGGATTGCCATCTTATGAGTGATGACTCACTACCATAGAAAAGCTCATCGCACACAGTTAAAAAAGCTCATCGCATACGGTTTTCCAGCCCGTATGCACCGGCTGGTCAGCGATGTGGGGGGCACATCGCACACAGGTCCAGAGCCGTATGCGATGATACGCACATCGCACACGGCTTTTCAGGCTGGCCCGTGTGCGATGAGTACCCACATCGCACACGGTAACTGTGAAAGAACCGTGTGCGATGACTGGGCACATCGCACACGGGTCAGCCCTCCGGACCCTGTGCGATGAAGTGACACATCGCACACGGTCAGAACATCCGGCCCGTGTGTGATCAGTACCCACATCGCACACGGTCATAGTATCAGAATCGTGTGTCATATTTGGCCACATCGCACACGGTTATTCGCTCTTAACCGTGGGCGATGAGTGTTCCACATCACATACGGCCGGAAGTTCGGGGACCGTGTGCAATGACGAACCACAGCACACACGGTCAGGTGCTCCAGACCGTGTGCGTTGACGCGCACATCGCCCATGATTCGGGCCGCCGAGCCGTGTGCGATGCTGGGAATGCAACAGTAACGACAACAGGAAATCTCAGGCAACAATATCACTTCAAAAAATTCATCAGCCACATTCACAGAATTCATTCATCAGGCACATATATACACAGATTTCATCCATCAGGCAAATACACGGATTTGATCCAAACACAAATAAAACAGAGATCACATAGATTTTAGAGCCGACTATATAAGCAAATTGAATCAATTGAATATGAGTTGACCCATTCACGGCTACATAAATAGGAGTTCACAGCCAACATTTCTACAAGTTTGGATCTGACAAGGTTGATAGCCAACAGAAAGAAAATAAATACCTCACAATCAAGGTGATCTAAATTGTCCATTTTCCGGTATGACATGCGTGATGAAGAAGTAGTCAAACTGTCCTCTAACTTCGACAATATTGGCTTGACTCAATGGTTTTTTATCCATCAAATTCAAAATCTGCACGAAGTAATTAAATTCAGATTTAGGTGCATATGGTGAAAAGTAAAATCTTGAGTCTCACATATAGTACTAACCGTAGGGAGGCCAGCAGTGTCTTTTGTCCTCGAACTCGGAAAAACCCTCATCATCTGCTTACAAACGTAAAAAGCACAAAGGTTGGTACCTTCTGGCTGTTGGTTACACTAAAAAGTTGTTGAGGAATTACGGCATCAATTAGCATTACTTAGCATGCACTTAGGACGAATGTTGTACCCATTGTTACCTCCATCAAGTCGTCGTCTTCGTGTCGCAAGCCTATCGGGCCTCCCTTTCGTGAGCACCTCCCTCCACGGTTGACATACTCGGTGAAAGCACTATCCAAGAATTTCCTTATCGCCGAGTAGTCCTTACGTGACGCTTTGAGGGAATCAAGGTGGACGGCTTTGCTCCATTTAGGCATGATGATAATTAAGATCCAATGTTGGCTGCAAAAAAAGATATCACAACCCGTGTGGAATGATGACAATGGAGGTACAGCTAATGTATAAAAACACACATACTCCTAGTTGTATGGAAGGAGAATGAACTCTTTGTTCTGTTGAGCCATCAACGCGTCGACAACATAATTAAAGACCATTTTCTCATTCCCCTCGATTTGTTGCTTCGAGACCAACTGTGGGTCCAAGAAACCCACCGGTTGTTTCCGAGCGTTGCATTCAGTGATCATGTGCCTAAGCATAGGAAAGAAAAGAGTTATCATTTACAAAACAAAAGAGAGTTACCAGAATGTGGAATTTTTTGTAAAATACTTACAATGTGAAGCATCTCATGAGGGAGGCATCGAGGGCACCCAGGTTGAAGAGGAGAAACAAATCCTCGAAGTCCATCGTGCAACAATTATCTAAATCATGAAGGAAATGCTCCTTCTTGAACCACACCGGAATGCTCGACTCACCGGCTTTACATAGTTTCATATAGTGGTCATGTAGCTTTTTGCATAACATACCTGTCGCCGCCAGGTCTTTGGGGAGTAGCAATGGCTCTCCTTTGACATACGTGCATGCGAGCTCCACTGGGGGGAACAATCGGTTGATTTCTTCGTCGCTCATTAACCCCTTGCCCTGGCCCTTGGCCTTGCCCTGTCCCTTGCTTTGTCCCTTGTCCGTGCCCTTCAGCGGTGCTAATCTTGTACTTTTAGTCTTCATTGGTGGGGGCGGTGGTGGTAAGTCAAGATTTGGTGGTGTCGGAAAGACCGGCGCTTGCTTAGGTGACTCTTGAGCTAGTGGGCACAAAGGCACCTCAGACCGCGTGCTCATGACGGGATGTGCTGCGAAGAGCAGCGCAGATTCAGCAGCTAATGGTGGGGAAGCAGGAGGCGGTGCCGATGTGAAGGGCACAAGGAGTATGTCCTTCTTTGGCCACTGGAGAAAGGACATCTCCGCCTGTCCCAAGGTCTGGAGTTCGGCATCCTGGCTTATGTGGAATAGCGGGAGGCTCTGGAAGCCAGGCTTGACTTTATCGACGGTGCACCTCGCGAACCCTGATGTATCGGTACACCGTGCACGGTAGCTCCCTCAGCCAGTGGATGAACCAACCCGCTAGCTGCCACCAACGGAAAAGCCATGTGCGCTATTGGCACTTGTAGCTTGCACTTCGTTGGCCCCGTGATGTCATCGATAGGAGACTTGCCGGCTGTTTCCTCATGGCCTTCAACCCCATCGGGAGCTGATGCACAGCTACTCCTACATGCACCGGGGCTTGGGTGTGCAGCAGCTTCAAGCGCTTGTGCTCTGTACGTCTCCTCCCACACAGCTCTTTCTTTTGCAAGCCTTTCCTCCATCATGCCCGCAAATTGGGCGAGTAGCTCTTGTTTCATCTGTTCTTTTTACTGCTTCGCTCTCGCCCTTTTCCTCGCACGCATCTCCTCTGCGTCTCGAGGGAAGGCCTTCCTATGGGCGACATTGGTCCGATCGCCCTACAACGACCCAAGGGCTCCTTGGTTCCCAAAGCGGCTGTGAGAATGTCATTGCACCCTTGAGGCTGAAACGAGCCTTGCAAAGCCTGGACGCTTAGCTCTTTCTGCAAATAAAAACCTATAATTAGTAGGTACGTAAGCATTGACGTCGTAATTATAGACTGACAACTGAATGAGGTAGTCGCTCTTACCATAGATTGGTATACTTCCTGTTCTGCTGGGTTGGGTAACACAACCTGACCCGAGGAATCGGTTGTAGACCTCGCTCTCAGGAAGTCTCTTGCCCAATCCGCCGCAACATTAGGAAAAGGCACATCGGCTCCCCAAAGGCATTGGTTCTCGTCCTCCCTGTCCCAAATCTTTCACTTCCCATAGTATCCTTTGACCCCCATTCTATGGGGGTGTTTGTTCTTCGCGATTAGAGCCTTACCTACCTCACTCTTGTCTTGAAAATCCGGCGTTCGCCGCATCTCCACAAATGTGGCCCACTGCTCGGGTAGAATGTGTGGATACTTTACGAAGGGATCCTTATTCTGCTTCATAAACTTTTTGCGCAACACGTACTTAAAATTCCGAAAAGCATCCTTTGCCTTCAAGAGGGCACATTCTTCCACTTGTGTTTTTCCATTGCTCCGGCACCCTAAAGTGTTACATTATCTCTAGCACTATGGCCTTGCCCAGGTCCTTACTACCTTTGTCCAATCCTCGAAGTGAATGGGGACCCTTTCCCCTGCCACTGCCCCGCACATGGTTCGAAACTTCTTCTCCATTTTCTCTAGTTCAGTAGGAGCCCCAGTTCTGTCGTCGATGGCCTCCACTTGCCATACTCCTTGGGGCTTTTTGTTAGGTTTTCTAATTCATCTTCCCTTCTTCACAACTGATAGGGTTTCTGCTTGATCAGTGCTGGTCCCTTCCGGCTGTGATGATGAGTTCTCTTCGATCTCTCTCGCAAAAAAGTCCGGCGATTCATTACCAGACGTCATAGCTAATTAGCAGGATGATAATGGCAGAAATAACAAGAAGTAAAGCTAGTGTAGGCACAAATAATCCTCTACACGCAAATATTAACAAGCAGCACTAGAACATATGCATTGATATAGCCCTATCTTGCTACTCGTTGTGAGGACATGGAGAACCCTAGCCTATCGGGGAGCGGGACAGGGAGGCGACGATCGGACATGTTGATGCGTTCAGCAATAGGGAGGCAGCGTTCGGGGACTCGACGACAGGGAGGCAGCGACCGGAGATGTCGAGGCGGCGCTCGGGGAGGCGACGGAAATTCGAGAGAGGTGGCGCATGCAAATCTGAAATGTTTTGATGAACGGACCGGGTGACCTAGGTACTAGTTGTACCGGGGCCAGCCATCGCACACGGTCGTGTACCCACGCCCGTGTGTGATGCGACACACATTGCACACCGGTATTTGATCTTAACCGTGTGCGAAGCGCTATAGTGCCCGTGTGTCACATCGCACACGGGCAGAATTAGATGCCCATGTGCGATGTGAGTCACATCGCACATGGGTTCTGATCCACAACCGTGTGCGATGTAAGTGCGGTGCGCAACACGAAGAGTCGCCCCTATAAGCCGCTGCCTCTTCGGTTTCTCATCTTCATTCCTATAAGCTGCCTCTTTGGTTTCTCATCTTCATTCCTATAAGCCGCCTCTTGCTCCGCACTTCATTCCTCCAAACGCCACCTCTAGCCACGTTCTCCGTCGATCCTCTTCTTCTTTACCCCACTAGGCCAGCCACCTCCTCGATCTGTCATAATGGCTGCTGCAGGGAGCTCTTCGGAGAAGCGGAAGCGCGAAGCGTTGCCCATCCGCGATGACTGCATGCAAATGACCATGGCTATCTCCCGTGCCACTGCCAGGGAACTGGATTTGGTCGAGTATGGACCCACCGACCACACCCTCCTCTGTGCGTACAACGCCGACCCCGTCAATTACTCCGGTGCATACGCCGTCCGGTGTATCCTAGAAAAGAAGTTTTCGCGGCACCTCGATTTTCTCTCAAAGCTCACCACGAGCCGGGGCGTATCCTCGTCCGCTGTAGGAACAAAAATATCGTCCAGCGCCTCTTTCTGTATTACCATCAAATTGTTCCTTCATGTTACGGTAAGGGTGATTTCTTCTCAGGAACCTCCGATGACGCATGTATACAGTTTTGCGCGAGAACGGAAGCCAGACACTCGCGGTATCATCTATGCATGTGACACATGCTTTGGCTCCCTTTGTACTCTGCCCCGAAGCATTAGCAAGTGCTGGATAATCCTGGATGGTAACAAGTAACAATGCACGTAGATCGAATAACTCCTTGTTGTACGCATCCCATGCCCTTACCCCTTTCTCTTTCCACAATGTTTGCAGTTCTTCCACCAGCAGCCTGAAGTAAACGTCGATGTCATTTCTAGGTTGCTTTGGCCCTTGGATAAGCATCGACATCATGATGTACTTCTTCTTCATGCATAGCCAAGGAGGAAGGTTATACATACACAGAAGCACAGGCCAAGTGCTGTGTCTGCTGCTCATGCTGCCAAATGGATTCATTCCATCTGTACTCATTGTGAATCTTACATTCCTTGGGTCATCGCCGAAGGTTGGGTACTTCGCATCGATTCTTCTCCACTGGGCAGCATCAGCCGGGTGTCTCATCTTTCCATCATTCTTACGTCCCTCCGCATGCCAACGCATCAGCTTTGCTTCCTTCAGGTTTGCAAACAAACGCTTCAACCGAGGAATCACAGGCAAGTACCACACAACCTTATTAGGGACTCCCGTCTTGATCTCATCATCGGCCTTGTCTTTGTCTTTTGCAAACTTACGCTTGTATCGAGGAGCTTTGCATATCGGACATGAACGCAAATTTTTGTACTCATTGCGATAAAGCATACAGTCATTCTTACATGCGTGTATCTTCTGTACTTCTAGTCCCATGGGGCAAATTACCTTCTTGGCTTCGTATAAGTTTTTTGGCAACTTATTTTCATCTGAAAGCATGTCTGCAAAAAGACCCAACATCTTCGTGAAGCTCTTTTTCGACCATCCGCTTTCTGCCTTCAATCTCAAGAGGTCAAGTGTCACTGACAACTTGGAGTGCTTTGCCTTGCAGTTTGGATACAATGGTTTCTCGGCATCTTTCATCAAGCCCATGAATTCCCTGTATTCTGCATCATCATGGTTGCTCTCGAAATCATGAATCATTTGTTGCAGATTTGGAATAGCAGTATCATCGCCATCGGAATCACAATCGTCGCCATCTGGCTGCCCATCATATGGGTTTGGCATATGAGTACCATCTTCGTTTTCTACGTGCATGACCGGCTCTTCACCGTGCTTGGTCCAACATGTATATTCCATCTTGAAACCCCTCCGAAACAAATGTTCTTCGATCACTCTTGGGTCCTCCCACAGTCTACAATTTTCACATTCAACACATGGACAGAAAATCAATAGTTCCCCCTTGTTCCTCATGTCTGCCTCGATGACTTTCATAAAACCAACGACGCCACTGATATATGCTCAACTTATACGACTCTCGGACATCCAACCTCGATCCATCTACAGGATTTCAAACAACATAAAAACTATATGGCATGATTTTGCTAGCACTGCATGCAGAATATCCGACCTAAAACCGAAGGATGACTTGATGCGAATTATACGTGTACTGATTTTGCTAGCAGAGCTCACATACAGCCGCCCCGGCCCGCCACTGCCCCCGCTGCCGCAGTTGCCACCCACCGCCACCGCCACCACTCCAATTAGCTGCCGTGCGCCACCCCTCCAACAAGCCACCGCCACCGCCCTTACAACAAGCCACCGTTCCCGTGCGCTCGAACTGGAGCATTTAGGTCGAGCTCGGTACTGATTTAAGTGATATGGTATCGCACACGGGTTATCAAAATTAACCGTCACCGATACTTACAACATCGGACACGGTCATCAAACAAAATCCGTCACTGATGCCGGCTACCTATGAAAAAGTTTAAGAATTTCCAGAACGAGACATCGCACACGGTCGCCCGAAAAACCATGTGCGATGTGAAACCGTGTGCGATGTGAGGCACATCGCACACTGTACCTGTGAAATAACCATGTGCGATGTGGGTACCTGTGAAATAACCGTGTGCGATGTGAGGCACATCGCACATGATTATTAGAAATTACACGGGCCTGAAATGTGACCCGTCTGTGATGAGACTTACATGCCAGATAGTGTTTTCTGTGCATGTTTCCTGGCTTCATCAGTTCATTTTGCTTGCCACCTCTGAAAAATAGAATAACATCCCAGCATGCACAGGACAATATATATCACAAGCATCCACAACACAAATTAAAGAATTTTCTGCATCTCAATTCCACATCTCAAATTTGACAAGTCCACATCTCAAATATATATATATGTACAACACATTCGACATCGCACAAGTTGCTAAAGAATTTTGCACATCTCAGTTTCATATGGAAACGAACTATCTAGGGCTTAGTTCATGGGTAGAAAGTGCTAGCTAGAGTGTTTACACACTGACTAGAAATGGACGCATTAGAATACGATGACGCATTAGAATGCGACATCTGTATGTGCACTCTCTCTTATGCTCGGGCTTCATCCTGACCTCTGATCGAAGCACACAATTATGTCAGTCACAATTCACAATTTAGCACGGTATAATCAGCGTATAACAAAGTACAGAGGTTCGAAAGGTAATACCTAGCGGAAGGCATCTGATACGTCACGTAGTTTTCTTGTGCAGTGTAACCGCAATAGAGTGTCGTCACCATTGTGACATTGCGTTTACACTGCACAAGACACTCTTTCCGAAAGAAGTGTCTTGTGCAGTGCAGCGCAGTGTCACAAACGTGACGGAAAACGGCGGCCTCCACCGGTGCCGACGCTGCTGCAAGGTGGAGGAGCGGTCGCCAGCCTCAAGGAAGAGGCGACGACCGGATCCGGGCTCGGGGGGGGCTCGGGGAGGAGGCGGCGGTCGGATCCGGGCTCAAGGAAGAGGCGGCGACCAGATCCGGGCTCGGGGGGGCTCGGGGAGGAGGCGGCGGTCACAGCGCAGTGCGAAAGAAAGCTAGGGTTCCAACGCGGCGAAAATGACTAGGTCCCGCATTTATAAATAGAAGAAGTCGAGTTCAGTACTGATGTCGTACACAGGTTATCAAAATTAACCGTCACCGATACTTACAACATCGCACATGGTCATCAAAGAAAATCCATCACTGATGTCGGCTACCTATGAAAAAGTTAAGAAACGAGACATCACACACGGTCGCTCGAAAAAACCGTGTGCAATGTGGAGCCACATCGCATACCGTTCCTACGAAGCAACCGTGTGCGATGTGAGTGAAATAACCGTGTGTGATGTGAGGCATGTGAGGCACATCGCACACGGTTATTAGAAAATACCCGTGTGTGATGTTTCTCACATGGTTTCTCAGAAAAAACTGTGTGCGATGTGCCTCACATCACACATGGCCCAGTTTACCGTGGCACATCACACACGGGCCTAAAATATTGACCGTCTGTGATGTTCACATTGGTGACGGGTTTGGCCAACCGTGTACGATGAGGGGTCTTAAAAGACCTGTTCTGTACTAGTGACTCTTCCAAGTACCTCGGTGGGAGTCAACTTCTTGAAGTCACCCCTATCGCCAAGTATTCACACTTGGATGAGAAGGACCATATCATCTTCTTAACAATGAAGTGATTGTTCATCTCAGGGCACCCAAGGGATTGGAGCTCGTTCACAATGTGATTGAGGCGAGTGAAAATTTCTTTCACACCCTCTTCTTCATCATGGTGAAGTGGTCAAGCTTGCTTGTTAAAACGTCGAGCCTGGCCTCCGTGACAGAAGAAGTTCCCTTGTGGATCTACATGAACTTGTCCTATATGGTCTTGATGTCCTCAAGCGTGCTCATCCTATTGAATTCATCTAGGCTCAATGTGTTGAAGATGACGTTCGTCACTTTGGCATTGAGGTGGATGTTTCGGTGGTCACCATTGGTGAGCTCACCTTTGTTGAGCACTGCATAACTATCAACAAAAATACACCATATTTTTGGGTTAATGGCCATTAAATGCATTTTTATTTTGTGTTTCCAACTAGTATAGTTTGAACCATCAAAGTATTGATATCTCCCCACATGCATCCCCTCACTAATAGACATCTTATCTCTCTAGGTGGTGAAACCTAAGAAATGAGAGCAAGAGGCTCTCATACCAATTGAAAGGATCCAGTCTATCGACTAGAAGGGGGGTGAATAGGAGATTAACATAAACTAATACCAAAAGTAAATTCTACACATGCAACTCTATTGCTCTAAATAAACCCTAGCTTGCTCGTGATCAAAATACACAAGGAAATAAGTACGAAGAAGTGGAAAGAGATAACCACACGGGAGACAAGACTTGTTGTCCTAATTTGAGCCTTTAGATAGACTCTACATCTCCGTTGAGGAAGCTTGATCCTAGATCGCAGCCAACACCAAAACATGCTCTTCTCTCAAAGGGCTTGCTGATGCGAAACCCCCCCTTTCACTCATGGTAGCTCTTTACCTTGCAGTAGGCAAGCTCTAAACCCTAGCAAACTTCTTGGGGCTCTTCACAAGCTACATGAAGTCTTCCAAACAAGTCCTAGCTGTTTAGGAGATGCCAATATCCAAGAGCAACATGCTTCAGTTAGTTCAGCTTGGAGCAGAGAAATGGATTAGCAAAAAGTTAGGCATGCAGAGAGGCTTGGTGTATATATAGCCAACCATTCAAAAGCTAGTCATTAGGGCAAAATCAGCAGAACCAAGAGGTTCCAAAATTTCTGATCAACTACTAGATTGCGTGTATAGCAATGGATCTCGGAGACTTTGACTTTTCAAATCAACAGCTATATTGTGTGTGTAGCACAAGATCATGGAGACTCCAACAAGAACCCGGAGACTCTAACTATTAGAGCACAATCGAACATGAGCAATTGTCAGTAGTTCCGACTTGGAACTCAGACCCTCTGGAAAATTGAATAGCCTTGAACAAGGCATACTCTATGCCGATTTTTGGAAGTTATGACATTACACTCGGAGCTTCTGATATTTCAAAGGTACTCAACAGAATGAGAAAAATACACAATCTCGAAGCTTTCTGAATATTGACTCAGACATTCTGAGATTTCAAAGGATAAGTCCATAAGGGATCTCAGACACTTCGGAGACTTCCGGGAGTTCTGACTTTCAAACTCAAATGATTTAGACGTTTCTAGCACTGGAACTCAAACCCTCTAGGATAATCTCGGATGTCTCGACATCCTAAAAACTGGATATACGGCTAACTCGGTGGCTTCGAGTTCCTAGATTCTTCATACCTAAAAGAAACTCGGATGTTCCAACAATGATCCTGGAAGTTCCAACTTTTGTTGAATGTGTTAGAATAGATGGTTTTCAAAGGCATCTTTAGATTGGAAAATTAATTCCTAGCTGAGCAATAGCAATGCACTCTCACTACCTTCTAGATATTAGCCCCCTTTAATAATGTGGCTTTCGCTAAACTCAATTTGTCCTCGAACTACCAAAAGAACTAAAAAATATTCCTTAATCTTTGTTCCTTGAAGCCATCCTTCCTTAGAACATTTTAAGGGGTCATTAGCGCAGACCATATCATCGTTGTTGTGATTAAATCACCTGATCATATTTAATGTACACATTAGTCCCATAATCATTTGTCATTAATCATCAAAATCCACTTAGGGGGCCAAGATGCACTTTCATTTATGAAAATTTCCATTTTTAATTGTTATATTCTTTAGTAAATTTTCTAAAGTATTTTTTCTAAAATTTTATCTTATTTTTCTTGAAATTTTCTAATTTTTGTTCTTTTCCCTAAATTTTTATTAAAATATTAGATTCTTATTTTAAAATGATGTTGTATAATTTTTTTTACATACTTTTTAAAAAGATACGACTTTTTGGAAGCCAACACAACATATGCAAAACCAACACGACATATGCGAAACCACTACCACTGTGCGAAAGCACCGTCACGTCATTAGGCAAACCGATTTGAGCTGAGTGGGGTAAGGGACCAAATATGTCCAGTTTGCAAAACTAAGGGTTAAGTTTATGTGGCTTTAGAGTTTAGGAACCAAACTAGATTCGGCCAGTGGTGAGAGATGAAAAATACACTTTTGTTGCTTAATATATATTTATGAATATAAGCATGGTTCCGATAAAATATTTATGTGTATATAATACGTTAGAATTGATTATGGATCATTTTGGACACAGGAGTTTTCAGATGAAACTGATAGGGATTGGCTTTGTTGCATAATCCTCCATCCTTAGGTAAGAATGTGATCCATCTCAATTGTGCTAACATTGAGAAACCAATTGCTAGCTAGTTTAGTATATATAGTATGAAGCCACACATAACCTAACCGAACCCTTGCTTCACTGAGCACCAGTATCAAATTCAGTGCATGCGCTATATATGGTGGTCCTGGCTCTCGAGGGTGTGAACTGTCCAAGTTGGGCTCAACCACCAGTGCAACAGTAGTACATATCAAGTCGTGCCCATAGAGTAGTAGGAGCACCAGTATATTGCTACTAGCATGCGCTAGCTAGCTAGGAGTAGCACAAGATTGCAGAGACCACCCTGGAGCAATGGACCACAGGCAAAAGCGATTCCTGTCATGCCAGATCCATGCAAAAGTTGATCTTGACTTTGGTGCATGCAAGTGACTATGCAAATGTACCACTAACTGACTGAAAACACTCGTTGCATGCATCATCATTGGTATCAATTAGTGTTATTAGGGAGGCCAGTGACAGGGAAAGAAAGGGCCGGGGTAGCTAGCTCCTCATGCAGTGCAGGGCTGGCTGGCATGCAGCTGCTGTACATGTTGGTGAAGCTAGCTGCACAGTTGGGGGATGTCACTAGTACAGAATCGTCTATCCGAGGCGTCATATCCGAGGCGGTTAGACAAAAACGCCTCCAATAACTGATATCCGAGGCGGTTATAAATATTCAACCGCCTCGGATAAGGATTTCGGAAGGAACCGCCTCGGATAACAAAGTCATCCGAGGCGGTTGTAAATATCCAACCGCCTCGAATTATATCCGAGGCGGTTGTAAATACCCAACTGCCTCGGATAACAAAGTCATCCGAGGCGGTTGTAAATATCCAACCGCCTCGAATTATATCCGAGGCGGTTGTAAATATCCAACCGCCTCGGATAAGGTGCATATCCGAGGCGGTTATATATTTACAACCGCCTCGGATGTGTTCAAACCCAAAATTTCAGAATCCCGCCAACTCCGAAATTTCAAAACCCGAATTTTTTCCCTCCGCGCCTGTGACAGAGGACTATATATTTTTCCCTTCCACTCTACTCTCCTCTCCTCCCTTCAACCTTCCTTCTCCTCTCACCATTCCCATCACAAGGAGGCTCTTCTCTTCCCATAATTCTTCCCATAATGTCCTATATATGCAGTGGCGCCTCGCCTTCGATATCAGGCTCCTAGCCGTCCTCTACTCCGTGCGTACTCACTCCGGCCCATCTCTCTCTGCACGTATGCCATGCGTGCGTGGCAGTGGAGATTGATAACATGAATCTGAATTATGTGCAGGGCGTTCTTACTTCGGGGGTGATGCTGGTGGTGCTGTCGTGGTGCGTGAAGCGGCGGTCCCAGCAGCTGCGCCACCCAGCAACAACAAGATCATCAGGCGCCTCGCGACTGCAGCACGGCCACGACGACGACGGCGGCGCGGTGACGATTGCAGGAGCAGGCAGGCAGGACCAGCGATCGACGAGATGAACTAGCCCGGCCCGCACGTAGAAGAATCGATTTGCTTCGGCTTGATTAATTGATGCTTTGTCAGGAGATGCAGACTATCGTGGTTAGAACTTGATTATTAGTACTCAAAACCACTACTGTAGTGTAGTTAGAAATGGACGGCACTTTGATTTTGGTTCTCAGTATAGGGGAATGAAGAACAAAACAAATGATGTAGTGCAAGGGACGAGACAAGATTAATTCTAGGAAGGAAAGCACTGATCTTGATTGCATCATACACAGATGAGATGAATGAACGAACCAATCAATAATTTTCGTGCATACTTTTTGTTGGATTAAAGGGATAACGAAACCTTACCCGGCAGTGCCGGGTAGGGTCTTTTTTTAAACGCCTGGTATGTTATCCGAGGCGGTTGAAAAATTGCAACCGCCTCGGATAACTGATATCCGAGGCGGTTGCAATTTTTCAACCGCCTCGGATATCTGATATCCGAGGCGGTTGCAATTTTTCAACCGCCTCGGATATCTGATATCCGAGGCGGTTGAAAAACCGCCTCCGATGGATGCCCCCATATCCGCAACCACTCCGTCGAGGCGGGTGCTATAACCGCCTCGGATGTGCTATTTTAACCGCCTCGGATATCGATTTCTGTACTAGTGTGTGTAGCCTCAACCAACCAGGAAACCAACCAACCAACCAACCAACAAACCCCAAGTCTGTTTTGTGGGGGTTGACTGGGAGGTCGTTGCTGACACGGAACCAGGGGGCAGAGGTAGATGCACAAAGTATGAGGATGCCAGCAGAACAAAGTGTTCTTCTATATACTACAACAAACTATTATTTCCTTTTCATTTTCAGTGAGCTAGTATTAATTAATTCGGTGCAAGATGCAAACAATGATTTTTGAGCTATCCACAAGTTCCAACATGATCTGTTGTCCCGTTTCCTCTTCCTGTTTGTGGCTGATGGGCTATCTGTTTTGTTGAATAAGGAGATTGCGGATAACCGGATCACCCTCTCAAAGTATGCCGATAGGCCCGAGGGATTGCACACCTCCTTTTTACCGACAATAGTCTATTATTCTTTGAAGCCATGGGAGAGCAAGCTGCTCGAGTGCACGATGTTCTGGATATGTATGCAGGCACTGGCCATCTCATTAATCATGCGAAATGCTCTATTTTCTTTGGCGACTCATGCCCGTAGGTGGTACAAGAGGAAGCTCGGCTAAGTTTACATGTGGAATAAGAGGCTTTTGAAACAAAATATCTGGGGCTCCCAGCGCTGAAAGGATGAATGCACAACAGAAAATTCCAGAGCCTCGAAGCCAAGCTTTGTAAACACCTTAGTAAGTGGGGGAGAGTTATCTGTCAAGTGGCGGGATAGAGGTGTTGATTAAGGCTATGGCCCAGGCCATTCAGACATATGTGATGGGAGTGTTTAAATTGCCGTTTGGGGCGAGCGACAACCTGACAAAACTCATTAGGAACTTCTGGTGGGGGGCGACAAATGGTAAACGGAAAAGGCATTGGCTTGGCTGAAACTACCTATTCGGCCTAAGGGGCATGATGGGATGGGTTTCCGCAATATGCACCTCTTCAACTAGACTTTGCTGGCACGACAAGCCCGGCATCTACTACAGTTCTGTGACAGTCTATGTGCTCATGTTCTCAAGGCTTGATATTACCCTAATGAGAATTTTGGTGCATACGGTCTTTACAGGAAATGGTTCTTCAACATGGCACACAATTGAATATGCTCTGGAGCTACTTAAGAAAGGGCTTATTTGGCATATTGGGAATGACTCGCTCGTGCATATCTGGCAGGATCAATGGACTCCACGGGGATCTATGTTTAAACCAGTTAGTAGGAAGGGGCAGAGTCAATTAAAGTGGGTCACGGATGTCCTCAACCACCATGGGGCTTGGTAGATGGAGGTCCTGTGGTAGCACTTCCTTTCCATGGACGTTTAAGCAATTGCTCAAATTAAGCCCTCATGTTGACAAGCGGAGGATTTCTTGGCCTGGCACCCGAAAAAATTAGGTAACTTTACAGTTCAAAGTGTATGCATATAGATTATCTCTTATGGAGAAGGGTGTGGATGCCACAAGTACGCATGTGGATGGGGAGCTTCACGGATGGAAGCTTATCTGGCAATGTAGAATTTCATAGAAAGTAAATTATTTTGCCTGGCATGTAGCGAGCAATGGGCTGGCTACCCAACTGAGCATGCGACAATAGCGGATGGAGTCTCTCGAGACTTGTCGATTGTGTGGTATGGAAGACGAGGACATGCATGTACCATGCCCTTTGCCAATGCCCACATGCTCAAGGGTTGGGAGGGCAATGCACATGTGCTGGGACTCTCTTCTCGAGGGCTTACTTCGGAATACTGGACCAGAATGGCTTTTGGAGCTATTGGACTGTATCACCAATCTGCAACAGATTATGTTGTTGATGATGTGCTAGCATATATGGCATGTATGAGGTTTCCCGTCGCTTTCTGTGCAGTTATATGGATATATTGCTTCTTATACGACACTATCAGATGCCTATCTAGCCAAAGGTAAGCAACTAGTCCACTAGCGCTTGCTAGTCTATCTACTGCTCGGTCTCGTACACCTTCTGACAATCCTCTTTCGTCATGTGTATGGGTACCACCGGACGGGTCATTCACGCTGGATGGATCGGCTAGTACTAGTATGGTCCTAGAGATCACACAGGGCGCTACTATTTACTGCAGTGTCCACCTTGAGATCATGATATGATACCTTAGAGTATGATCTTGTTGCGTGTCAAGAAGGGCTCATGTTAGCCGTGCAATGGTCCAACCTACCTATCATCCGGGAGACTGACTGTGCCGAAGTGGTGATAATGTGTAAGGAATTAGGAAGGAACACGTCAAGGTACTTCGATCTAGTTGAGGATGTCAAGATGTTGATGTCTAGAGAGAGGGGTTATCCTGAACAAGATTTTTCGTGATTAAAATTGAGTTAATCACGAACTTGCTGTGTTAGCCCGTGTTGAAACTCGGACGGCTTGTTGGGTGGGCTCTTGCCGACTGCGTGTGTCACAAGCTGTTCGTGAGGACCGTGACTCTCGATCAAAGTCAATCTCTTTCCCCTAAATAAAAGTAACAAGTCAGCACTCAGCAGTATATGAACAGATTCCTGTCTAATGAGTACACTTGCTGGGCTACTACTACTAGATTAAAAATAACCATCTGATTTGGTTTCGTAGGTTTTCTATGAAGGTTGATTGCAGGCCGGAGCAGTAGGGCCCAATACGTGGTGTATTATGGGCCATACGCCTATAAACTTGTGAGAGGCCCATGTCTTAAATTAGAGTAGACAGAAACAGCTCAACGTCCGAACGTTCAGAATAAAAACTGAACGCCCCGAATGCCTAACTGAACTAACGGAATTTCTGGTTAGTTCGATATCGGGTTATTAATTCGGTTGGTGTTTCTAAAAGACTGTTTTAGGACATAGGCACATCATATATCTACTATGTGAAAAAAATTTAAATCTAAATTTGAAACAGAGCCTGAGAAAAAAGAAGAGAAAGCCAGTGTTCGATAGTGACAATGGGTCAAATTCACAATTTGAATTAGTTATTATTCACTGTTAATACTGGATTTTTCTTTTTTGTTTCTCGAGGTCTGTTTTGAATTCAGATTTAAAATTATCTCATATGGTTGATACGTGTTGGTTCTATATACTCATATATTTTTAGAATTCTACGAGGAATTACTGGGTTCAGGTGTATGAGTGCAACACAAGTCCTGGTGCACCATATGTTCTCATATAGTGGTACGGTGGGGGGGGGCTTCTTTTAGTTATCCACATCATCTAGATATTGCAATGGAAACATGTTATATAATTTGTATTATTTCTAGTGATCGATGCTTCCATGCCTATAAAAATTTGTGGCGATTAAAATTTAGTTAGAAAATTTAACCAAGGGATAACGATTGTAGAAGCACGCCCTTCCTTAGACGCTAACTGACCGATTAAAGGAAGACAGTCTTCTCTCTCCCAATTAAATAAAAACCTACATAGCATCTGTACAAAAGCTGACGTCGTCTCACTCTACACGTCCTCGAGTGAATTCGGTTGGTGCACCTTGTCACTGAATAGGGAGCCGTTAGGGCGAGGCGCACCCACTCTCCATGAAATGTGGCCCATAAACGAGCCAGGTCCACGAAATCATGATCCAAAGAGCAGACCCGGAAATATTTCGAGTCTGTATGTTTTTTGACCGCTGTCGTTTGCTCCTGAGCCCTTAAGCATAGGATGATGTAAATATAAGCTTCGTTCTTGCTATTCAAACCTCCTCTTCTTACAATTGCAATATGAACTTATAATCCTTTAAGCACCACTTTTTTTATTTTTCCTTTTTCACAGCACACAAAGATGCATGTTTTTGGACGAAATTTTTCAACATGTGCATATATGATTCCCACATCTAAATGTGGATTTTTTGCAAAATTGTTTTGGTGTATGCGATCACCACCAGTTCACAAACAATTCACCATTTATTAACCCACGTATTTGTGCACATCGAACTCAGACAGTCCAATTAAAGATTTAAACTTAGCCTCCAAATCATGCTCTGTTTAAACCATTGTGTCCCTTAAGATCTTCCAAACAAGATCATGCTTGTACATCTAAAAAACGGTGAACAAATCAAAAGTGTTCATGGAACAGTTTGTGACTATTATTCGAAGAAAAGTAAACCATTAGCTGAGCGGTGTGGTGCTATTTGTTTGACCGTGCAACCAGTGGAACAATTCACGATTACTAACAAAACAAAAAATAAACCCATTAGAACTATTTTTGAAACTTAGTAGAACAAAAATGAAAGAAGGAGAAGAAAATATTAGTGCTCATGGAACAGCGCACGAATATGAGCGGAACCAGTTGTGAGAAGACAATGTTAATAGTGCATGACTACTAATAGAACAATTACGAGTGCTGGTGGAGCAAAAAATATAAACCTATTGGAAGAATAATTCACAACGATTAGTGATATAATAAAATCAGGAGATCAAAGTTCCCGTGGAACAATGCACAACTTTTTGTGAACTAAAAACAAAACATTAATGAAACTAACTGAAAGTACTCGTGGAATACTTTAGACTATTAGTGGAACAATAACTAATTGGCAGAACAACTTGAAAATTCTCGTGGAACAATTCAATATCATTAGATGAACAAAAAGTAAATAAAATTAGTAGAACAATATAAGTGTACTCATAGAACAATTCATGACTATTAGTTGAGCGAATAAAAGAAAGCAGGCTAAACCAATTAAAAGTGCTCATGAAACGGTTAAAGGGACACAGTAAGAAAGCAAAGAAAAATAAAAATAAAAGAGAAGAACACATTAGAGTATTCCACCAACAAAGAAAAATGAAAATAATAAAGAAAGCAAATGATGAAAGCTACTGGAAAAACTAAAGAAAATCAAAACGTGCTTCTTGGAGAAATAAAAGACTATACGATGAAGCACATGGAAAACTTTTCTTGAAATGATAAAAATTTCTGGAGAAAAAGAAAGCAAATATAGAAACAAAAAATTAAACAAAAAAATGGCATGAAGCATATGCAACTACCTTAATGCACAAACGTTGTGGACCGGCCCAATGGCCTGCAAGTAGGAAAGCTAATGCACCAAATGTTCATGGGCGCTCTAGGCGGCTATAGATCATGTTGTAAACGCCACTTGGGCCGGCCTAGGAGGAATGAAGGGTGCGCGATAGATCTTTATTAAAAATGCATCCTAGTTCTAAATGTGTTTTAATAATTAATGATAAAATAATAAGTAACTAAGCATCAAGTGTAGGGAAAAATATTTTGATGATCAAGTGTAGGGAAAGCTATGAGCTTGAAGAAATGAAGATTAAGGACAACTTTAAAACTTCTTTAGTGGTACGAGAAATCACATTGAGTTTAAGGAAAGTAGTACTATTAAGTGGGATTGAAGTCTAGAAGTTGGTGAGAGTGTCTTGCTAATGCTCAGTTATGAATCAATTTTCAAATCCAAAGAGACCCTTGAAAAACTCTTCATACACTCTTTTTCTGCAAATGTCGGAACATTTGAGTTTCACCTCTGTGTGAAGAGTCAGAGAACTCAGAGCATCCAAGTTGCCATCTGTCTATTTTTCTCGGAGACTCCTAGTTCCGTTCCTAGAAACATTGAAGTCCTTCATTGTATATCGGAGCTGCTGAAAATTTTCTGAATCCTCCGAGAATTTGTTCTGGATTTATCCTTGAAATATGAAAATATTCGAGTCAGAATGTCAACTCTATTGACGCCTCTCTAAGGCCCTTCAAAATCCCGGAGGGTTCGGGTTCCAAGTCAGAACCTTCGACTTTCACTTATGTCTACTGTGCTCTGAAAGTCAGAAATCATGTGAGAGTCCGAGATCCTTTTCTAGACAGTCAATGTAGCTGCTATTTTGAATTGTTGGAACATTTAAATTTCATGTCCAAATTTCTAGGGTTCTTCTGCTTTTGCACTAACAGGTATTTTTTTAAGGTGTTGGCTATACAAACCCCAAGCCTCTATGCATGAGCAAATCTTTGCCATTCCATTTCTTGCTCTACTAGGTGTCATCCCACGTTTCCTCAAGCCCAAGCTTCTATCCTTGTGAGGTAACCCTAGTCCAAATTTGGTTAATGCCCTACACACCTATTAGGTGTGTCCACGTATAAATAGCACCCATCTTACACTTTCATCATCGCTTCATGTAAAAAGGTTAACCCAGAGGTGCTCTATTTGGAAGACATGAGTATATATGTTGGGTCAACTCTATCTAAATTATCCATGTGAAACTAATCTCACCCCACAACTACATTTGGGTCATGTGGGCCTCTACTCTAATGGTCTGGGGTTTTACACTCACCCCCTCTTTAAAGGCTGGCACCCTTGTCAGCACACTGCATACACGACAAATGTCTAGGATCACTCCTTGATATACGTCTTGTGTCATGTGTGCCCTCCGCGGATCCACACGCACACGCAGCCCATGTAGCGAGGGTTCACTCTGATACCACCTATAAGACCTATTTGCTTAATGCCCTACCACCTATGGGGCGAGTCCACGTATACGTAGCACCCCTCTTACACTTTTATTCTCATTTAGTGTAAAAGGTTTAACCCAGAGGTGCTATGTTTGGATCACAGGGGTATATATGTTGGGTCAAGTTTATCTAAATTATCCATGTGGGACTAATCCCACAACAGAACTACACTTGGGCCACATTGGCCTCTACACTACTGGGCCGAGGTATGACAAAATCTCTGAAAGAGAGAGACATTGAGCCATAGTTGAGCACTAAGCAAGAGTTCATCTCCAAGCCGAAGCGATTACAACATGTTACTCTTGGAGATTAGCGTCTCCTAGACGGCTAGGAGTCACTTGAGAGCTTTCAAGGAGTTTGTGAAGCGCCTCAAGAGTTTGTGAAGGTCTAGAGCTCGCTTACCATGAGGTGAAGGAGCTACCAAGTGAGAGGGAGGCTTTGCATCAACAAGCCTCTTGCGAAAAGAGCACCATTTGGTGTCGGTTTCGACCGCTGGATCAAGCTTCCTCAATAAAGATGTAAGATCTCGCCAAAGATTGAAACTTTGAAAACAAATCGCCATGTCTCCCTTGTTTTCATCTCTCTCCTTACTTGTTTTTGTTTGTTACTTAGGTTGCTAGATGTAATTATTACTTTCTTACTTTACCACAAGCATACAAGGTCATATTTTGCATAATTAGGATTAATTTTGTTTAAAACTAGTCTATTCACCTTCCCCATCTAGAAAATATCCTTGATCCTTCCATTAGAATATGTCTTGCATTTGCTAAGGTTTGGATTTTGGTGAGAGTTATGCCTTGGTTGCTAGACTAGAAGCCATTAGAATATTGCTTGCACTTGTTAATCATCATAATATCATATTTATCAAATTGATGTCTGGAGTGCATTTCCAAATGGAAAAATCATTGAACTAGTTTATGTATAGCTACCTCCTGGTTTCGAATACCCCATGTTTACTAACCATGTTTATAATTCCATAAGGCACTATATGGCAATGGTATGAGTGCCTTAGAGATTTTCTAGTCAAGAATGGCTTCAAAATTGGAAAGCTTTTTGTTTGCCACATATATGTGGACGATACCATATTGGGTCAACTAAAAATGCATTTAGCAAAGGATTGGAAAGATAATGACCGACAATTTTGAGATGTCCATGGTGGACGAATTGAAATTTTTCCTTGGACTTTAGGTGAAGAAACTAAAAGAAGAAACCTTCATTAGCCAAGACAAGTACATCAAGGACGTGCTCTAGAAGTTTGACATGGAGAATGCCAAGCCTATCCGAACCGGCATGCAAACAAATAGCCACCTCGACCTCAACGAGGAAGGTAAGTCCAGGGATCAAAAGGTATATCGATCCATGATTGGCTCTTTGCTTTACTTATGTACATATATGCCCCATATCATGCTAAGTGTGTGTGTGCGCAAGATTTCAAACCGCTCCTAAGGAGTGTGACCTTGTGGCCATCAAGAGTATCTTGAGATATCTAGTTCATATACCCAAGCTAGGTTAGTGGTATCCAAGTGTGCTAGTTTTGATCTTATTGGATATTCGGATTCAGATTATGCAGGGTGCAAGGTATATAGGAAGAGTACCTCCAGCACATGCCAACTCCTTGGTAGATTCTTAGTGTCGTGGTCCTCTAATAAACAGAACTGTGTAGCCCTATCCATCGCTGAAGCGGAGTACATCTCTATGGGCAGTTGTTGCACTCAGCTGCTTTGGATGAGGCATATTATGAAGGATTATGGAGTCGATTTGAAAGGAGTGCCTCTTTTATGTGATAATGAAAATGTAATCAAAATAGCTAACAGCTCTGTCCAACACTCAAGAACCAAACACATAGATATCTAACACCATTTTCTTAGTGATCATGTGACAAAGGAAGATATAACTTTGAGCCATGTAAGGATAGAAAAACAATTAACAGATATCTTTACCAAGCCTCTAGATTAGCATAGGTTTTGCGAGTTGAGGAATGAGTTAAATATCTTGGATTGTCGAAATGTTGCTTGAAGCTTTGCACATTTATTTGCTAATTTTCTTGATTTTTGGAGTTTAAGAGTTTAAAGAGGAGTATTGTTCTCTTAAGGAGAAAATACATCCTATAAGAGGTGAACAAATTATTTTTTGTGCATTTTATTATCCTTAAGGTGATGGATATGCAAAATATGAGCTTTTGACTCTTGGGGTCATATACTTTAATTTATATTGGTTCTAGTTCAAACTAAGCTCATATATGGTGGCAACACTGCCAAAATCACCATCTTTTAGTTCCTTGGGTCTTATTTGCTTTCTTAGACTTTTGGTCACTTTGAGGCACCTTTGCTCTATTTTTACCAAAACCTTTAGTTGATTTTGTCCAATTCCCATCCAAATTGTTGCTTTGGTTGCTTGGTTGTTGTCTAATTGGATGTGAAATGGACCATTAAGGAACCTCCTAGAACTTCTCTATCTAAACTTATCTTGAAAATTCATTCAAATCTACACATGTGAGCTTTTTTTCTAAAACTTAGAACTTTCAACTCTGCCCGGAGCTTTTGAGATTTAATCTTTTGTATCCAGTAGAAAAGCTTGGTACTTCGGCAATCTTTCCCAGAACTTCTGAGATTTGCCAGTCCTGCCACTTAGGGTTTCTAGAGTCTCCGATTTTTCCCGGATCGAGCCTTAGAGGTTGTTTTGCTTAACTCTAGTACTTGCTCTTGGAACTTCCGAGATTTCCCAAACTTCCGAGATTTGCACTATAGTCAAAATTGGTCCCTCCGATATTTTTTCTGCGAGATTCTTAGCACCTCCGACAATTCCCAAAACCTCCTGCTCTAGCCACTACATTGGCCGTCACGACAGCACATACGGCTACATCGACTACACCTACCCCGATGATAGCTACACCGACCGTTGACCCCTTTGTGCCTTCTTCATCGATTGGGTAGGGTCCACTAACTTAGAGCTCCAGTTCATAGCGTTCTTTTTCTTTTTCGGTGTCTTGATGCAAAAGTGGGAGAGACTATAGAGCTTGCTTTTGGAAGTTTGGATAGTTATGTGTGCTTGAGTAGAAGACTTGGATCTTATTTGATTATTCTTGTACCTCATAAATTCTTATCTTCGGTGATATAGATGTTTATCTTTTCGCACATTTGTCATGGTAGTGTGCTTTTCCACATAATACTCATTTTCCATACCATGCTTATGCCGTGATCACCTTGTCGTGCATAGTTCTTTACCTCATATGCTAAACTGTACACTAGGCATACCCACGGATCCTAAGGTATAGGAAGAGCTCTTCACACTTACACCCAAATATGTGCATTTGCATTCAAACACAAATTCAAAGAACACACATCTTTAGGGGGAGCTCATTCTATATCATAGGACCAAAAGCAACACTCTTTACATTCAAAACCGAAGCTCTAATTAGGTTGTCATCAATCATTGAAAAGGGAGAAATTGAAAGTTCATATTTGCCCCTAAAGTGGGTTTTGATGATTAATCACAAAATTATTTAGGGGTTAATGTGTGCATCAAGTGTGATCAGGTGTTTAATTCTAAGTTGTGATAAAAACCGGAGCTAACAACCCCTATAGAGTTCTATGGAAAGACGACTTGAAGAAACAGAGATTAAGGACAATTTTCTAGCTCTTTTAGTGGTCTGAGAAATTACATTGAGTTTATGGAAAGCCATACTACTAAGGGGGTTAAAATCTAGAAGCTGGTGAGAGTGCCTTGCTAACGCTTAGCTAGGAATCCATTTTCAAATCCAAAGAGATCCTTAAAAAACTCTGCATAAACTCTTTTTCTGCAAATATCAGAACATCTGACTTTGATGTCGGAACATCCGAGTTTCACCTCTGCATTAAGAGTCAGGGAACTTAGTGCCTCCAAGTTGCCCTTCTGTCTATTTTTCTCGGTGTCAGAACATCCAAGATTTCACGGAACCTAATAAGATTTCCATTCCGGGAAACACCTAAATCCTTTTGCCTTGAATGTTAGAGCTGCTAGAAATTTTTCAGAGCCTACGAAAATCTATTCTGGACTTATCCTTGAAATCTCGGAATATGCGAATCAGAATGTCCGAGAATGTATTTTGTCTATGTTCTTTTGAGGTTCTTTGAAATCTCGGAAGCTCCGAGTGCTATGTCAAAATCTCTAGAAATCAATTCTACTGACACCTTTCTGAGGCCGTTCAAAATCCTGTAAGGTCCGGTTCCAAGTCAGAACCTCAGACATTCATTTTTGTCAGCTATTCTCTAAAAATAGGAACCTCTGAGTTCGTGTCGAAAGTTCCGAGATCCTTTTCTGGGTAGTCAAAGTAGCCATTGGTCTTAAATGTCGGAACCTCTGAGTTCCATGTCATAAGTTCCGAGTTCTTCCACTCTTGCACTAACGGCTAATTTTGGAGGGGTTGGCTATATAAAAACCAAGTGTCTTTGCATGATTAACTCTTTGCCCTTCCATTTATGTGCTCTAGTGGGTGCCATCCCACATTTCCTCACGCCCAAGCTTCCATCCTTGTGAGGAAATATTTGAGAAAGAGAGATTGAGCCATAGTTTAGCACTAAGCAAAAGTTCATCTATAGGTTGAAACAATTGCAACATGTTAATCATGGAGATTGGCATCTCCTAGACATCTAGGAGTCACTTGAGAGCCTTCAATGAGTTTGTGAAGTGCATCAAGAGTTTGTAAACGTCTGGAGCTCGCCTACCGCAAGTGAAGAGGCTACCAAATTGTGGGAACTTGGTTTCAACTACCAGACCCCCCCCCCGTGTATATCCTCGTCAGTCCAGGATCAAACTGACGAACACAGGTGAAATGTGTACCACTACACACATCATGAAGCTTATTAGAAAACATTTGATTAATAACAGCCGAATGGCCATATAAACATCTAGGACTTACGTCCCTTACCATTCAGAAGCACAGCGAAAAAGATAAAGCATAGATGTCTCCATCTCAGCCACAGGCAGTCGACGGAGTCCACGTAACTTAGTCCTCCCATGGTCGTAGAAAACCTCATAGCTTCACCACCATCTTCGAAGATATCAGAACATGCCCAACAAACAACATGCATGATGAGTACTTTACGTACTCAGCAAGCCACCTGGCGGCAGATGGTCCTATTAAACTACATGCAAGGCTTCAACGGAAGGCTGTATGGTTCATTTGCAGAAAAGCAGTTTTAGTTGAAATATTACGGTAGATTCAAAGGCACCATTTTGATGAAAACCAAACTTTAACATCAGGGGTATTTTTAATCAAGTGTGGTCCACGACCAACACATTCGAGCAAGGAACTCTTGCCTTAGCTCGTCCATAGGTTCCATCAGCAAGGGGGTAGAGGGAAATAGCAAGGGGGAGAGGGACAGGTCCCTTTCATCAAGAATGAGTCATGTGCTGTCCATAACCGTGGACACGGCTAATCGATTAGTTTATTACTCTGCAGAGTTTGTACACTTTACCCACATGACACAATCTCGCCTTGTTGCCACTGGCCGTCGCCAGCATTGCAACAGGGAGATTGTGACGAGGTCTTTTAGTTAGATCCCCCTAAGGTGTGACATGCCCACCGGGTCTGGCTCGGAGTCGAGAGTATGTCCCCGCACTCCGGTCCCCCCATCTGTGCCGAGGGTCCTCGTAGCTACGTCCACCCCTTCTGCGGTACAGCAACATCGGCACCAAAGGCTGACTAACCTACTTGACCAAGCCATTGCCCATATAGCATGTGGTTGCACTGTTGACACACTTCTCCAACTTTAAGACTTCGGCCTTAAGCGGTACGGACGACCAATGGTTCCTTTCAACCGGCCTTCTGCGGTAAGATAACCATATGCTCCTTCATCACATGATCCAGCTGTTGCCCGCACCATATTAGATGGTAAGTTTCACCCAGAGTAGAATATGAAGAATAGAGAGAGAGGGAAAACATCGGGCATTCGGCCCTAGCTCAGCGAGCTCAACAAGTTTCAACAAGGATCATTGATCCGATATTCATTCCTCCGCAGAGGCAAATCAAAACAACCTAAAGATGTATAATTAAGCATGACTAAGCATATCTTTACTCTATTCAAAATAAAACCTATTTATCTACTCAGGGTATCAAGTCAAAAGGGCGACAAGCAGATAGGGTAAAAGTGTGTCAATCGACACGCTAGCTACTGGATTAAAAACAGCATGCATGGTTGTAAAAGACAAAATATTAATGACTTTCAAAAATATAGGATCAAATATGATCAAGAAAAGGGGCATGCGTTCGTTGACGTATTCCTTCACTTCTCTTCCTTGAACTTGACTCTGGTTAACCACGTCACTCCCTACTCGTCGTAACAGAAATAGAATGCAACAAATAAATACATTAAGCAACTCCAAATAACTCAAACATTAATAGAAAGAAAAGAGCAGGTTGGTTAGATCAAGGATAGGATTGGGAGAACGAAGGGATTGCTGGCAGAAGGGTAAACTAGAAGAAAAGGGGAAAGGCATCATCTCGTAAGATGAGAGAAAGAGTCATCTCTAAACTATAGGTAGTTTAGAGAAAGGATTATACATGGTAAGAACCACGTATGACACATGGACAAAAGGTTTATGGACCTGGTCCATAAAGAGTAAAGGTGATACGAAAGAAAGATTGTATGGCTACGATCGATTGACGGGTGAGAAGCACACGCCAATGGTTAAGGTTTCAAAAGATAGGGCACTACATGTGGAAACCACATGTAAGTAAGAAAGGATAGAATCAAACAGAGACACATCTATAGCTTGGTAGAAGGCTATAGACAAGAGGTATAAATGGATTCCTCATACGGATGGCAAAGCCATAAATCAGAATTAGAAATTAGGATAAATACCAACATGGGTTGATCCGACATAGAAACATCGGCAAGATAGATACTGATGGAGATCGAGGCATTCCAATAAACGGAGCTATGCCACCGACTGGAGATTGGGTCTCAAGGTTCATGGTAGAACATCGACAAATGATCGAAGGATCATGTCAATGCTTATTACCAATCAAGGGATTGATTACTGCCGGAGGATCATCATTACATTATATGGTACAAAGAACAAGATCGAAAGAGGGTGTCAACAGAAACTGAGGTGTGGAGTCCAAATGCTAGTGCCATGATACAACCGGCATAGGGAACCACAATACACCTCAACCAAAAGATATTAGCGAAGGGCTAGCAAGCTTGAGGTAGGATGAATAGATTTAGAAGAGACGGATCAGGAGATAGCCTTTGAATGAAAATTCAAGGCTTGGATAACAGAGATCACCAAACACTATTAGTGTCACTACACTGGCCATATTCCTTGCACATTTATACAGAAGATATATATGGCAATATAAATATCATATATATACAAAAACTATTAACAAACATGGCACATCAAACATAACCTATCATGCTAGTTAGCACACGAAATAGCAACCAAAACTACATGATTAAACAATAAGAATAGATCAGCAAGGAATTAAAATTCCAACATATATATTATAAACAACATTCAATCTAACCATGTATAAACATATGTATGACTACATGCAACTATATGCTTATGTAACATAAAACATGATGATAATGAATAGACTCAAATATGCGTAAACTAATAAGTTCACAACAAAATAATTATTTAGATAACTCTAAATAATTACAATGGTTAACAACAACTATTATTTACCATACTAGTTATTTAACAACAACAAGAAATCTAATCATGCTAAATAACATAAAATTAATGCAAGGTAACAAGCTCTAAACATGTCATGGCACTTACCACTATATAAGCCTGCTATGTATATATAAGGTATAACAAATAACACACATCCTGCTAGTTGGTACACATGTAAAGTAAATCAACAAACCCTAGCATACTGGTATGCACTACATGATTGAAAGCAAAACCTACCATGCTAATCATCAGGAAATAACAAAGTCCTAACATGCCTCATAATACACAACAAGCATGACATAAACTAATATGATAATTAACCATAAATAAATATTTAAGTGCGTTCTAAATATTTATAATGGTTAATAACAGTAAAGAATAAATTAACAATATTTAATCATATTTACACATGTTTTTCTATTATTTTAAAGACTAGACATTAAGATAAAAGCTATTCTCTACCATTAGTATCAACTAATTAAACATGAATCAACCTAGGGTGTAACAACAGTACCAGAACAGTATCAAAAATGATTTAATAAAAATATTAATCCTGAACATTAATTAATTAAACTAATTCCTATCATTTCTAGTGTAACCATTATCTAGAAAATAGGGATTAATCTTATTAAATCATACAATTGGATTCTCATGCTGTCACACCAATTCCAGAGACATTTCATGTTTGCAAGTGTTCTGGAAATATATTTTAAACAATTAAAGCTATTATTCTAAGCATGAAAACTACACTAAAAACATGGTAAAACATTATTTAATTATGTTAAATGGGTTCTCATGACTTGACAACATACACATAACATAACATGATTTATTGAGTACTGGACATGAATTTTTAAAGGCTAAAACAGATTTATAAAGAAACTATTGCTAAAACAGAATTTAAATAACAATTTTAAATAGATCTAGAACACATCTTGATTTCTATAACCCTAACCATTGCAGGAAAAATGTTTTGGTTTACATGGTAAATGAGTTCTATGGTTCTCTGATCCTAAGAAAAAATTGAATAAAAAATAACAGAGGGCATTACTATTTTTAATAATTAAAATAAAGCTTATTTTAATTCCAAAAAATTCTACACTAATCCAAAAATTATGAAAATTTCTAGAAGTACTCCCTATCATACTAGTAATCTACAGAAAAAGAATCACTTCAAAATAATCATCCAGTACAAAGTTATCTCAGAATTTGATCAAATTTCATCCAAATTTAAATATAATTCAAAATCTAGTGGTCGGATTAAAAATCTGATCGCACCATTGGACTCATGGGGTTCTAACGATTCCATTTTACTACTGAGATTGAAGATCGGACCTAGATTAGAGGGATCCAAAAATTGGTCAAAGGGGTGGCAAAAGGGTACCGTACACATGGCGTTTACTGTAGCAGAGTACTGTCCATGCATGCTACTGTTCATGCTACAGTATAGAGAGCAAGAATGGATGATTCAAAGATTAATAGTTGCATATTGGAGGGGATTAATGGATGAAATTGGTGGAGGGAAAATGATCCATGGGTTGGTGGGAGACTACCATGGCGAGGGATTTGAGAGTAGCTCACCGTGGGTGGAGAAATCGAGGAGAGGAGAAGATCGCCGGAGTTGAAGAAGAACTCGTGGTAGGGTCGATGTCGTGGACGAAGCTCGCGATTTGTTGCGGTAGGAGATGCGCGTCGGCGTGGGGAAGCTCCTAGTAGCAGCACCTCGGTGTGTGGTGTGCCGGTATCGCCGAAATTGCTCGCTGGAGTTGGAGAGGAAATGGATGTGGAGGAAGAAATTTTAGAGTGGAAAGCAAAGGAATGAACTGCAGGGATTGGGGGCCTTTTATAGGAGAAATGGGGGGAGGAGAGGAAAGATCATTAGCACTAAATAAGGAGATTAAGAAACGGTAGAAAAATCACCGAAGAAATCGCGCTAACGGCCGGTGGCCGCGGCACTGGCGCTGGGCAGCACTGCTGCATGCATGCATGCGCACGGGCAGGGTGGCCCACAAACACTTTATTTATTAATTTTCAGATTAAATCAATAGAGAAAAAGCAAGGTAATTCAAAACTGATTCAAATAGGCTTCAAAAATTATGAAAAATTTTTAGTAAATCAATTTGGACATGAGGAATCCAAATAAAATATTTTTAGAGAGAGATTCCAAAATAATTTCAAATAAAAATTTAAAACATCACTTTAAGCTCTCAAATTAATTCATAGCCTTGGATTAATTTGAAATAAAATTCCAAACAAAATACTTTACCATATATTACATAGTTGCACATCCTTCGCTTTTTAAAAAAAAATTAAGCCCATAAAAATCGAGGATGTTACACAAATGATAGGCAAGCTTCGTATCGGCAAGTCTCTTGAGGAAAGAACATGATTCGATGCCGCCTTTAATTGCTGGATCAAACTTTCTCAATAGAGATGTAGGATATCACCAAAAATCCAAATTATGACAACAAATCCCCGTGTCTCTCGTTTTTGCACCACTTTCCTTACTTGTTGTTGTTTGTTGTTTAGGTCACTGGATTTACTTATTGCTATCTTGCCTTGCCCCTAGCATACTAGGTCAAATTTTGCATAATTATGATTAATTTTTTTAAACTAGTTTATTCACCCCCTTGTTTAGACTATATCTTTATCTTTGATCCTTCAATTATTTTTTCACAACGAGCGGGAAATTGAAAACTGAATCGAGTAGACCGATATAACAGACATAATAGAAAAGACCCAACCCAAGTAGCAAGCACGCAAGCCCACTTGGCCCACCATGCTTCAAAAGAGGTAGGAGGCGCAAGCATGCAGACTAGGGGCCCAATGCCTCAACTCAACCTCGACACCATACTTACACATCAAACCCTATCCATTAGCAGATGGCAACCCAAGCTCGAAGCTTTCATTCTCCTTCCATTCTATTCCAGCAATCCCTAGTCACCCTACTTGGTAGTTGCCACCACACCACCACCATGCTAGTGAGGGAGTGACACCATGACCGCAAGGGAGAGGTGAGGCAAGCGGCGGCGCCACTATGACAATGGAGCAGTCTTGCAATGATGCGATCTACTAATCTCTCTTCTTAATTTTGCATTATCTATTTGAATGCCTAAACTTGTTGATTTGCTAACGTTCATGTTATCTTGGCCTAGAAACTATCTTTGCTTCCGAATATTTTGTGTGGTGCAAGTACTGTCCAGGCTGGTGAGAGAAGGCTTTGGCGTAACATCTGAGCTGCCAATGTGCCAAATAAGGTGAAGGTTTTTGTATGTCGCTTTGCAATTGATGGATTAGCAAGAAAAAAAAGAAAACTGGAGGACGTTGGAGACAAAAAATTAACATCTGTGATATTTGTTCCCTACAAAAAGAAAAATATCCGTGGTATTGGTGGTTTCTATGAGGAGAAAAAGCTACCATGCATTGGTAATGTGCACTAAGGCAAAAACTCTGGGGTATAGGCTTAGGCAGTTTTGGAGCTTGCCGGAAGAGAAAAACTTTGTCTATTCGGGCCCGGATTGGTTACTTTTCGTTACGGACTCAGTGTTCAAATCAAATATTTGTCGATGTTTTGGCGTTCGTGGCCTTTACAGAACGATGTGGTTCATGCTAAAGGTGACAGTACTATTGAAGTTTTAGTTCCCATTAGTACAGAAAAGCTCATCTGAGGCGGTTGAAATAGATCATCTGAGGCGGTTATCATCTCCGCCTCCGCCTCCAAATAATGGTTGTGGATATGGGGCATATATTGGAGGTGATTACGCAACCACCTTGGATATTGATATCCGAGGTGGTTGCCATGAGACAGCGGCCTCGTATAATGGATATTCGAGGCGGTTGCCCTGAGACAACTGCCTCGGATAAGATATTATCTAGAAGAAAAAAACATACCCGGCAGTACCGAGTAGGGTTTCACTAGAATGATTGTAACTTTTGCATACGGTGTCTATTTTTGCTCCATGACCACTCAAAATGAAGCTATCAATGAGGCGCATCTAAAAAATCTACTGTGCTTTAAACCTGCACATTTTTTTTCCTCCAAATTCGCCCTCTAAGATAGACTTTTGCCCCTCCGAATAAAAAACCACATCTTTTGACCCTCCGTTGAACTTCTTCCTCGTGCTCCAAATGCAATAATTTTTGTAAATTCTAAACCGTGGAGGAGTAGACCTGGTAGAAAAAAATACAAGACAAAATTTAAAAATAATTTTTTTGGCACTAGTAAAAATCCTTCGAAAACTAGCCAAAAAGACACAAATCTTGACTCGGGAGGACCTTCCTTACCTTGAATCCAAGCAAAACTCCCGTGTAGCCTCCGCCATGTTCCGACGAGGATGGTGACGTGAAGAGGAGATGCTCTTTGCGGTGGATTTGGATGGGAAGGATGAGAGGAGAAGGGTGGAAGGGAGGAAAGGAGAGTGGAAGGGAGAAGAAGAAATTTAGATCTAGATCTGAGTGTAGAGAGTATTACCCAGCACTGAGGTGATGAATTATATACCCCGCGGAATTCTGAAATTTCTGGTTTTGAAATTTTGGAGTTGGCGGGATTCTGAAATTTTAGGTTTTGAATCATATCCAAGGCGGTGGAAATATATAACCACTCGAATATGCACCTTATCCGAGGCGGTTGAACTATGGTAACCGCCTCAGATATCAGCTATTGCAAGTGTTTCAGCCCAATCACCTCGGATAAGGTGCCTCGGATGGACGATTATGTACTATTGTAGGGTAAAAAAACAATTGAAGGTTACATCAAAAGTTGTTACCAAGCAGAAAAGTATCCGATGGTGTTATAGGTAAATGAAAAAGGTCCATTCGAAACCCTAAAGTACGGTGTTTGGTTTGATTTGAACCCTGAACTATAAAACAATTTATATTAGACCTTATACTCTAAAAAAATCGTTTGTCCTAAACCATAAATAGGTATTTGACGGTGGTTTTGTTTCCCAATGTTGTCAAAAAAAGGGAAAAAATTCATGAGGGTGGAGAATGCTATTGAATGAGACCCTACAAAAATTCATCTAGAAATATGACTGTTTGTTTAATGTAAAAAAATAGAAATTCATTTATCTCTTGTATTTCCTATATGAGACATAGATGATCTTATTTTTGTCAATATTTCCATGCTCTATGCATTTATTACACTTATGAACTATTTTTTAAAAATAATTGGAAACAACCAGAATGTAAAACCACCCTCCAAACCTTAGCCCAGTTTTGGAGTGTGGTTTTGCACCCTTGAAGTGTCAAAAAAATGTGAAAATGTTCCTGGATGTAGGGATTGCTGCAAAATACCTACAAAAGTTTATCCAAAAATATTACCATTTGATTCATGTATAAAAACACAAGAGAAATTTGGTTATCTCTTCTCTTTTTTACACAAAACACAAAGAGTGATATTTTTAGATGAATTTTTGCAGGTTCTTATTTTGTAGCTCTATGCTTATGAATTTTCTCACATTCTTTGGAAAACCAGGAATGCAAAACCACCATCAATAACCAGGCTGAGGTTTATAAGGAATGGTTTTTGAAAATTCAGGTCTAGAATGGACGGTCTTTTTAGTTTAGGATTCAAGTCGAACCAAACACCATACTTCAGGGTTCAAAATAAATTTTTCTCAGTATAAAAACCTAACGTGGCAACCTATGATAGAGGTGAGAATCGCTCACCTCCCTATTCACTAGATAGTTTCACACAACACACTTAAGCACAATGGGGAAGTTGAGGATTTTGGTGACGTGCTGTTTCACACAGCCTAAACCTTTTCCTTTTTCTCTCTATTACCTGCACTAGTACAGAACAAGTCTTTTAAGACCCCTCATCGCACACGGTTGGCCGAAACCAGTCACCAATGTGAACATCGCAAACGGTCAACATTGCAAGCCCGTGTGTGATGTGCCACGGCAAACTGGGCCGTGTGCGATGTGAGGCGCATCGCACACAGTTTTTTCTGTGAAACCGTGTGAGGAACATCGCACACGGGTATTTTCTAATAACTGTGTGCGATGTGCCCTCACATCACACATAGTTATTTCAGATGTACCGTGTGCAATGTGCCTCACATCGCACACGGTTGCTTCGTATGAACGGTGTGCGATGTGGCTCCACATCGCACACGGTTTTTTCGGGTGACCGTGTGTGATGTCTCAATTCTTAGGTAGCCGGCATCAGTGATGGATTTTGTTTGATGACCGTGTGCGATGTTGTAAGTATCAGTGACTGTTAATTTTGATAACCCGTGTGCGATATCAGTATCGAACTCGACTTCTTCTATTTATAAATGCGGGAACCCTAGCTTTCTTTCGCACCGCGCTGTGGCCGCCGCCTCCTCCCCGAGCCCCCCGAGCCCGGATCCGGTCGCCGCCTCTTCCTCGAACCCGGATCCAACCGCCGCCTCCTCCCCGAGCCCCCCCGAGCTCGGATCCGGTCGCCGCCTCTTCCTCGAGGCCGGCGACCGCTCCTTCGCCTTGCAGTAGCGCCGGCGCCGGTGGAGGCCGCCGTTTTCCGTCGCGTTTGTGACACTGCGCTGTACTGCACAAGACACTTCTTTTGGAAAGAGTGTCTTGTGCAGTGTAAACGCAATGTCACAATGGTGATGATGCACAAACTAAACTGCACAAGTGTAACATCCTAATTTTCAGAGCTTTTCAAAATCTTTTATTTAAAAATTAGAGCCAGAAAATTTCGTTATTTATTCTCTAATTAATTAAAGCTAATTGAAATTTCACAAATTGGACCGGAGTTAATTTGAGTTAATGCAACTTGAGTTTGAGTTGTTTTCAAACTTGGAATATGTCTCCAGAGTTTTTCTTAGAATTTTCGGAGTTCATTTGATATTTCTACTGTTCTTTGTTTTTATTTTGGTTTTCTCCTTTTCTTTCCTCCTTTCCTTTATGGCCGCCATCCCGGCTCATCCCCACCCGGTATCCCGCCGTCTCATTCCTCCCTTGAGCAGCCACCCCGGCGAGTGCTGATAGCGCAGCATGCATCGCCACCTCTTTTCCAATAGGGTTTGACCTAAATCTCTTTCCCCTAACCTTCCTATAAATACCCCACACCCCTCCCACCTTTTCCCCACTCCCCCACACTCTTTTCCCATGAAACCCTAGCCCCCAAACCCCCCAAACAGCCGCCACCCCCTCTTTGCCTCCGTGCAGTTTCTAAACAGCACATATCGCCTCAGTGTTTTCCCAATTCCCGTCGCCTTGAATATCTTTTGGCAAATACCTTTGGAAAGATTGTACCTCTGTGTGTCTAGTTTCTAACCCAATTGGCGGATTGCAATTTCGTTGAGCGAGCATCGTGCAGTGTCCAAAATTCTCCGGTCTGTCCAGAACCGATCTATGTCCTGTTCCAACCGTTTCGTGTTGCGAATGTCGCCCCCACCCATATAGTTAATCTCCTATCATCTTGTGGTGCATCATGACATTATTTTACACCATTAACCCTTGTTTGAAATCACTCGCACCACCCTATGTTCATCTATAATGTTCTTCATTATTGCTTGATCACCAAATTAAATTGAATGTTATGTTAGACTATAGTTTCATATATTTATATGCTTAGTTCTTATATAGTCATTGCTTCTATTTATGTAATGTTCATGCTTAGAATTCATCATGTGATCAATCATGTTTAGTTCAATACTAGGTTTATTCATCCATATAGCTACATGTTGCATGTTTGTATAGTTGAATATAACATACGCATATACAATATAATTCGGTTTTAATAGTTAGTAGACATGAGGTAGTTCAACATGTTAGTTCAATCTTGTTTTTATTGCGGATAAATTTGTTCATATTTAATAAGATTCATATTGCATGATCTTATGTATGTTCACATATATTGTGTTATACAATATATAACCGAACCTAATATTGCATATAACCTATAACAGTAGAAGCATAATCTTACTAAGCGAATATTAATATGACATATCATATGGTAGTTGATCTTTGTATAATGTGACCATCACCACCTACTCAAATATAATAGATAGTAATAGATTATTGTATATGGCATAAGGTTGCTTACTAGCATGTTAGGGTCTTTAATCACACGTGATGATGATTGTTTAGTAAACATGTTATGATTCCCATGTCACCATGTATAGATAATATAATAAGATATATATGTGTAGATTTAAATGGAAGTATGACATGAAATTATGCAAAATATAAAGTTATTATATATATAGATGCTTCTTGTTTTAACTAATGGTGTTGTAAAATATTTAGCCATAATGGTAACTTTTGTTTATAGTATGATTAAGATTACATGCATAGTTTATATTCACATATTACGCTTCATATAGTTTGCATATATGGTCATATATATATGTTACATGTATATATTGCCCGTGTTTAAATAATAGTTTGATATGACTTGGTTAGCACATTAAGTAAACTCTATTTGTATTTTAATTATTAGTTGAACATAGTTAGGATTGCACATGCTTAGCCTATGTCTATCTTTAATATTGATTGTTGCATGATGTATATTGTATGGTGGAATGTGCATATGTCCGTGCACATCTTAGACGCACCTATAGTTTAATTCATGTTTATTTAAGGATTGTTACATAATAATTTGTCACGTTATTAACCTCTGTGTATAATATGGTTAAGATCACACACATGTCTCATATTTGTTCGATGCATTTCATGTGGTTTACATATACAGCTATGTGTATATATTTACGCATATATACATAGGCTAATCCATGTTTTAGATAATAATCCGTCATGCAATGGTTGACACATTATTTTATTCATGTGTATAATTTAATTGTTTGTTTAAACACGATTAAGTTACACATGTTCAATATGACTTTATGTTGCATAATCATGTAATTGCATATAGAGATATATATATAATTAGACTTAATATTGTTGACAATCTACATGTTGGAATAATAATCCCTTACTGAGTTATTATTATTTAATCATATCGTATGTTAGTTGATGGACATATAATATGTATGTACTAGTATGCATAGCTTGATACCTTATGTTACACTTCTATAAGGTGGTGTATACTCACACATACATGGTTAACATTTAGGTATCGATTATAATATATCCATATATGTTGCTAATAATCATTCTTTACTAAAATATTGTTATTGTTATGTGTAGTATGTGTAGGTTGATTGCTGCATTGTATACACATAATAACATTAGTAGAGTTAATGTTATGTCATAGATTGCATGTATGTTTGGTGCATGTCATATCGATGCTAGTTGTTATTTGGCCATATAGTTTAATCACCGTTTGCATTATCAATGATTGTTATTATATTATAACTGCATGATCATATGTTATCTTATGCTACGCCATGACTAGTCTCTATTTCATGCCGTCTATCTAATTTGTTACATGATGTCTAATTATGTATTGCATGGTAGTCCATGTAGATTGTCATATCGCTTGTTACCATTTCTTGTCGACTAGCATGTCAGGACCTTGCTTGTTTACCAGTACGATGGGTCATATTTGTTTTACTAGTATGTCGGGTTTCCATGTTTAATCATATGGTTGTGCTATTATGGTCATCGACCATATATTGTTCCCATTCACATATCTATCCCTATCTCACATGTGGATTAACTTTAGTCCTTTTACATGCAAATTCTATCCTCCATAAATCTATCCTTTTTCCAAAATGATCTGATCTAGAAGACCATCTTTCAAGTACATGTACTCTATCTGGTTGAGATATATAATCTCACACCTTCCTAGTTGTCTTTCGACAATCCTATCCCTTCACCTTTGTCCTTTGACACCTATCCAACCCTGCTAGCCCTATTCTTTTGGTATTTTCATTTGATATTTAATTTGGATTTATATTTATTTGCCTTGCACTTTATTGCTGTTGCGACGAATAGGAAGTAGCGAAGTTGGGTAAGGTTAAGTTCCTGCAAAAGAAGACCAACTTGTCAATGAAGGCATGCCCCTTTTCTTCATCATGTTGATCCTATATTTTCAATATCATTATATTTTATTGTTTATAAACATGCATGCTGTTTTAATCCAGTAGCTAGCATGTCGATTGACGCACCTTTACCTTTTTGCTTGTCACCATGTTTACTTGATACCCTGAGTAGTTTAGTAGGTTTTATTCTGAATAGAGTAGAGAATGCTTAGCCATCCTTAAAATATATCCTTAGGTTGTTTTGAATTGCCTCTACGAAGGAATGAATTTCGGATCGATGATCCTTGTTGGAACCTGTTGAGCTCGCTGAGCTAAGGCTGGATGCCCGATGTTTCCCTCTCTCTTTGTTCTTCCTATTCTACTCTGGGTGAAACTTACCATCTAATATGGTGCGGGCGGCAGCTGAATCAGTGCTGAAGGAGCATATGGTTGCCTACCCACAGAAAGCCGGTTTAAAGGAACCATTTGTCGTCCGTACCGCATAAGGCCGCAGTCATGTAATTGGAGAATTGTGTCAACAGTACAACCACATGCTATATGGGCACTGGCTTGGTCAAGTAGGTTAGTCAGCCTTTGGTGTCGATGTTGCCGTACCGCAGAAGGGGTGGACGTAGCTACGAGGACCCTCGGCCCAAATGGGGGGATCGAAGGGTGGGGACGTACTCTCAACTCTGAGCCAAACCCGGTGGGCATGTCACATCAGAGGGGGATCTAGCTAAAAGACCTCGTCACAATCTCCCTGCCGATACACCGATGGGTGTGTACTATGCTGGCGACGACCAGTGGCAACAAGACGAGATTGTGTCCTGTGGGTAAAGTGTACACACTTGCAGAGTTAAAACTAATCAATTAGCCGTGTCCACGGTTTTGGACAGCACATGACTCATTCTTGATGAAAAGGACCTGTCCCTCTCCCCTTGCTATTTCCCTCTACCCCTTTGCTGATGAATCCTATGGTCGAGCTAAGGCGGGAGTCCTTGCTCGAGTGTGTTGGTTGTGGACCACACCTATTGAAAACACCCCTGATATTAAAACTGATTTACATCAAAATGCTGCCTTTGAATCTATTATAAGTAATTCAATTAAGATATTGCTTTACGCAAATAAACCATAAAGCCTTCCTTTGGAGCCTTGCATGTAGTATGATAGGACCATCTGCCACCAGGTGGCTTGCTGAGTACGTGAAGTACTCATCGAGCATGTTGTATGTTGGACGTGTTCAGATATCTATGAGGACGATAAAGACTATGAGGTATCTTCTACGTCAATGCTGAGGTTTAGGTCACATGGCCTCCGTCGACTGCCTGTGGTTGAAATGGAGACATCTACGCTTTATTTTCCGTTGTGTTTCTAAATGGTAAGGGACATAAGTCCTAGTTACTTTATTTAGTCATATCGCTGCTATAACTCAATTGTTTATGTTTCTAAAATGTTTTGTGATGTGTGCAGTGATATCAATTCGTCTGTGTTCATCAGCTTGATCCTAGACTGATGAGGAGATACACAGGGAGGGTCTGGAAGTTAAGTCCGGATCCTCACAACAAGAAAACTACGTGACGTATCAGACGCCTTCCTCTAGGTATTACCTTCCGAACCTCTGTACTTTGTTATACGCTGATTATACCGTGCTAAATTGTGAATTGTGACTGACATGATTGTGTGCTTCAATCAGAGGTCAGGATGAGGCCCGAGCATAAGAGAGAGTGCACATACAGATGTCGCATTCTAGTGCGTCCATTTCGAGTCAGTGTGTAAACACTCTAGCTAGCACTTTCTACCCATGAACTAAGCCCTAGATAGTTTGTTTGCATATGAAACTGAGATGTGCAAAATTCTTTAGCAACTTGTGCGATGTCGAATGTGTTGTACATATATATATATATTTGAGATGTGGACTTGTCAAATTTGAGATGTGGAATTGAGATGCAGAAAATTCTTTAATTTGTGTTGTGGATGCTTGTGATATATATTGTCCTGTGCATGCTGGGATGTTATTCTGTTTTTCAGAGGTGGCAAGCAAAATGAACTGATGAAGCCCGAGTCACATTTCAGGCCCGTGTGCGATGTGCCTCACATCGCACACGGTTATTTCACAAGTACTGTGTGCGATGTGCCTCTACCGCACATCGCGCACGGTTGCTTCGTAGGAAACGTGTGCGATATGGCTCCACATCGCACACGGTTTTTCGGACGACCGTGTGTGATGTCTCGTTCTGAAAATTCTTAAACTTTTTCATAGGTAGCCGGCATCAGTGACGGATTTTGTTTCATGACCGTGTGTGATGTTGTAAGTATCGGTGACGGTTAATTTTGATAACCCGTGTGTGATATCATATCACTTAAAATCAGTACCGAGCTCGACCTAAATGCTCCAGTTCGAGCACGCGAGAACGGCGGCTTGTTGTATGGGTGGGAGGGGTGGCGCACGGCAACTAATTGGAGTGGCGGCGGTGGCGGCGGGCGGCAGCTGCGGCGGCGGAGGCAGTGGCAGGCCGGGGCGGCTGTATATGAGCTCTGCTAGCAAAGACAGTACGTGTATAATCCACATCAAGTCGATCGTCCTTCGGTTAATTTTTAGGTTGGATATTCTGCATGCAGTGCTAGCAAAATCATGCCATGTAGTTTTTCTGTTGTTTGAAATCCTGTAGATGGATCGAGGTTGGATCATGCGGAGGGACGTAAGAATGATGGAAAGATGAGACACCTGGCTGATGCTGCCCAGTGGAGAAGAATCGATGTGAAGTACCCAACCTTCGACGATGACCCTAAGAATGTAAGATTCGCAATGAGTACAGATGGAATCAATCCATTTGGCAGCATGAGTAGCAGACACAGCACTTGGCCTGTGCTTCTGTGTATGTATAACCTTCCTCCTTGGCTGTGCATGAAGAAGAAGTACATCATGATGTTGGTAAGGGCATGGGATGCGTACAACAAGGAGTCATTTGATCTACATGTATTGTTGCTCCTTACCATCCAGGATTATCCAGCACTTGCTAATGCTTCAGGGCAGAGTACAAAGGGAGCCAAAGCATGTGTCACATGCATAGATGATACCGCGAGTGTCTGACTTCCGTTCTCGCGCAAAACCGTTTACATGCGTCATCTGAGGTTCTTGAGAAGAAATCACCCTTACCGTAACATGAAGGAACAATTTGATGGTAATACAGAAAGAGGCGCGAAACCAAGGCCTTTTACCGGTGAAGAGGTCAGTGAGATGGTTAAGGATGTGAATGTCGTGCTTGGCAAGGGACATAAACGCCTCCGTGAGAAGAGCGTGTGGAAGAAGAAATCAGTTTTCTGAGGCTTACCTTATTGGAAGGATGTAGATGTACGTCACTGCATCGATGTCATGCACGTCGAGAAGAACGTGTGTGACAACATTCTTGGTACATTACTGAACATGAAAGACAAAATGACGGATGGCATCAAGTCACGAATGGATATGGTTCATTTGGGCATCAGACCAGAGTTAGCTCTAGTAAAGAAAGATAAGGGCTAGATGTATCTCCCACCTGCCTGTTACACTTTATCCAAGAAGGAAATAATAGAGTTCTCGTGCTTCTTGTATAGTGTCAAAGTCCCATCTGGTCATTGCACAAACGTCAGGAGTCTTGTTTCAATGGAAGACAAGAAACTAATTGGCATGAAGTCACACGATTGCCATGTAATGATGACACAGATGCTCTCGGTGGCAATCAGAAATATTCTGCCCACAAAAGTTCGAGAGGCGATCATGAGGCTTTGTGATTTCTTCAACTCGATATCTCAGAAGGTCATGGATCCCGATATACTGGATGATCTGCAAGAGGAGGTTGTGAAGACTCTATGCCAGGTTGAGATGTTCTTCCCGCCCTCGTTCTTCGATGTCATGATTCATCTCGTTACACACCTTGTGTACAAGATAAAGATGTGCGGGCCTGTGTTCCTACACAGCATGTATCCGTTTGAGCGGTTCATGGGAATACTCAAGCACTATGTTTGGAATCGGTATCGGCCCGAGGCCAGTATCGTAAAAGGATATACCTCAGAGGAGGTGGTTGAGTTTTGCACCGATTACATGCACAACTCATAGCCTATTGGTGTGCCCAGGTCTTGCCATGAGGGAAGGCTATCTGGAAAAGGGACTGTCGGAAAAGAAGTCAGCTGGAAGGATACTCATCTATTTGACATTGCCCATTTTACGGTCTTGCAGCACATGACAATAGTTTCCCCTTATATAGAACAACACGTGAACAAGCTACGGCAAGAGTTCCCAAAAGTGACATACAGTCGGATCTTGAACAAGCACAACTAGACATTTAGCCAATGGTTGTAGAACCGTATCATAGACGGGCCGACAGATGAACGCTAACGTGGTTGGCCAAAGGGCCAGCATTTACAGTTCATAGTTGGCAAGCGTACGACATGAATGGGTACACGTTCTACACGAAGGATTGAGATGAGAAGACCACATTTCAGAATAGCTCTGTCCGAGTAGAAGCCATAGATACAGATGGACAGAAGAAATTTTACTACGGGATCATAGATGAGATTTGGGAGCTTGACTATGTGACATTTTAGATTCCATTGTTCAAGTGCAAATGGGTCGATCTCAGACATGTAAAAGTCAACAATTACGGCTCGACTTATGTTAACCTCAGCAAATTGGGATACATAAATGAACCCTTCATTTTAGCCTCCCAAGCTACCCAAATTTTCTATATGAAAGACCTCGCACCTAAGAACTGCCATGTAGTGATGCATGGAAAAAGGAGGATCGTAGGAGTTGAGAATGTTGTCGATGAGGATGAATACAATCAGTTCGATGACTTGCCACCTATTGGAGAATGCATAAGAATCGACAAGCAAGACCAAGGGGAAACTTGCTACGTACACCAAGATCATTCCGATGGGCTAGTATACAAAGAAAATCATGTAGTGGATTCATGATTTATTTTGAATATGTTGGAAATGTCTTGTTAATCTTGTTAATCGAACACAGATTAACAAGACATTTCCAACACTGATAATGTAGACATTACATAACAAAAGGCATCTTCCAGTTGTTGCGAAGAGGAAACATTACGTTACATAACAAAAGCCTAGTTCATGCATATATGTACACACATAATGTGAAGCAAAGGGAAATAAAAACTATCTAAATCGACTCCAGTGGCAGATCTTCATCCACAGGGTCAGGGTGCAGGGCGGAGACATTAGCAACTATGTAGAAGCTCACCAACTCGGCACCCCACCGGAAGCACTTCGCGTGGAGGTGCTAGACGATATTTTTTTCCTGCAGCGGACGAGGATATGCCCTAGCTCGTGGTGAGCTTCGAGGAGAAAACTGAGGTGCCGCGGAAACTTCTTTTCCAAGATACACCGGACGGCGTACACACCGGAGTAATTGACGGGGTCGGTGTTGTATGCACAGAGGAGCGTGTGGTCGGTGGGTCCATAATCGCCCAACTCCAGTGCCCTAGCAGTGGTGCGGGAGATAGCCATGGTCATCTGCACGCGGTCGTCGTGGATGGGTGACGCTTCGCGGATGGGCAACGCTTTGTGCATCCGCTTCCCTGAAGAGCTCCCTGCAGCGGCCATTACGACAGATCGACGAGGTGGTGGCTGGCCTAGTGGGGTAAGGAAGAAGAGGATCGACGGAGCACGTGGCTAGAGGTGGCGTTTGGAGGAATGAAGTACAGAGCAGGAGGCGGCTTATAGGAATGAAGATGAAAAACCAAAGAGGCGGCAGTTTATAGGGGCGACTCTTCGTGTTGCGCACCAACTTACATCCCACACGGTTGTGGATCAACACCCGTGTGCGATGTGTGTCACATCGCACACGGGCATCTAATTCTGCCCGTGTGTGATGTGACACACATCGCACACAGGCATTACAGCACTTCGCACACGGTTAAGATCAAATACCCGTGTGCGATGTGTCTCGCAGCGCACACGGGCGTGGGTACACGATCGTGTGCGATGGCTGGCCCCGGTACAACTAGTACCTAGGTCACCCTGTCTGTTCATCATAACATTTCGGCTTTTCGCGCATCGCCTCGCCCGAATTTCTGTCGCCTCCACCTCCCTGAGCGCCGCCTCGACATCACCGGTCGCCGCGTCCCTGTCATCAAGTCCCCGAGCGCCGCCTCCCTGTCGCAAGGCTCGTTTCAGCCTCAAGGGTGCAATGACATTCTCACGGCCGCTTTGGGAACCAAGGAGCCCTCGGGTCATTGTAGGTCGATCGGGACCAATGTCGCCCGTAGGAAGGCCTTCCCTCAAGATGCGGAGGAGATGCGTGCGAGGAAAAGGGCGAGAGCGGAGCAGTAAAAAGAACAGATGAAACAAGAGCTACTCGCCCAATTTGCGGGCATGATGGAGGAAAGGCTTGCAAAAGAAAGAGCTATGTGGGAGGAGATGTACAGAGCACAAGCGCTTGAAGCTGCTGCACACCCAAGCCCCGGTGCAAGCAGGAGTAGCTGTGCATCAGCTCCCGATGGGGTTGAAGGCCATGAGGAAACAGCCGGCAAGTCTCCTATCGATGACATCACGAGGTCGACGAAGTGCAAGCTACAAGTGCCAATAGCACACATGGCTTTTCCGTTGGTGGCAGCTAGCGGGTTGGTTCATCCACTGGCTGAGGGAGCTACCGTGCACGGTGTACCGATACATCAGGGTTCGCGAGGTGCACCGTCGATAAAGTCGAGCTTAGCTTCCAGAGCCTCCTGCAATTCCACATAAGCCAGGATGCCGAACTCCAGACCTTGGGACAGGCGGAGATGTCCTTTGTCCAGTGGCCAAAGAAGGACATACTCCTTGTGCCTTTCACATTGGCACCGCCTCCTGCTTCCCCACATTGGCTGCTGAATCTACGCCCCTCTTTGCAGCACATCTCGTCATGAGCACGCGGTCTGAGGCGCCTTCGTGCCCACCAGCTCAAGAGTCACCCAAGTAAGCGCCGGTGCTTCTGACACCACCAAATCTTGACTTACCACCACCGCCCCCACCAGTGAAGACTAAAAGTACAAGATCAGCGCCGCTGAAGGGCACCGACAAGGGACAAAGCAAAGGACAGGGCAAGGCCAAGGGCCAGGGCAAGGGTTAATGAGCGACGAAGAAATCAACCAATTGTTCCCCCCAGCGGAGCTTGCACGCACGTATGTCAAAGGAGAGCCATTGCTACTCCCCAAAGACCTAGTGGCGACAGGTATGTTATGCAAAAAGCTACATGACCACTATATGAAACTATGTAAAGCCGGTGAGTCGAGCATTCTGGTGTGGTTCAAGAAGGAGCATTTTCTTCATGATTTAGATAATTGTTGCACGGTGGGCTTCGAGGACTTATTTCTCCTCTTCAACCTGGGTGCCCTCGATGCCTCCCTCATGAGATGCTTCACATTGTAAATATTTTATAAAAAATTCCACATTCTGGCAACTCTCTTTTGTTTCGTAAATGATAACTCTTTTCTTTCCTATGCTTAGGTACATGATCACCGAATGCAACGCTTGGAAACAACCAGTGGGTTTCTTGGACCCACAGTTGGTCTCGAAGCAACAAATCAAGGGGAATGAGAAAATGGTCTTTAATTATGTTGTCGATGCGTTCATGGCTCAACAGAACAAAGAGTTCATTCTCCTTCCATACAACCAGGAGTATGTATGTTTTTATACATTAGCTGTACCTCCATTGTCATCATCCACACGGGTTGTGATATTTTTTTGCAGCCAACATTGGATCTTAATTATCATCGTACCTAAATGGAGTAAAGCCGTCCACCTTGATTCCCTCGAAGCGTCACGTAAGGACTACTCGGCGATAAGAAAATTCTTGGATAGTGCTTTCGCCGAGTACGTCAACCGTGGAGGGAGGTGCTCACGAAAGGGAGACCCGTTAGGCTTGCGACACGGAGACGACAACTTGGTGGAGGTAACAATGGGTACAACATTCGTCCTAAGTGCATGCTAAGTAATGCTAATTGATGCCGCAATTCCTCAACAACTTTTCAGTGTAACCAACAGCCAGAAGGAACCAACCTTTGTGCTTTTTACATTTGTAAGCAGATGATGAGGGTTATTCCGAGTTCGAGGACAAAAGACATTGCTGGCCTCCCTATGGTTAGTACTATATGTGAGACTCAAGATTTTACTTTTCACCTATATGCACCTAAATCTGAATTTAATTACTTCATGCAGATTTTGAATTTGATGGATAAAAAACCGTTGAGTCAAGCCGATATTGTCGAAGTTAGAGGACAGTTTGACTACTTCTTCGTCACGCATGTCATACCGGAAAATGGACAATTTAGATCACCTTGATTGTGAGGTATTTATTTTCTTTCTGTTGGCTGTCAATCTTGTCAGATCCCAACTTTTAGAAATGTTGGCTGTGAACTCCTGTTTATGTAGCTATGAATGGGTCAACTCATATTCAATTGATTCAATTTGCTTATATAGTCGGCTGTGAAATCTATGTGATCTCTGTTTTATTTGTGTTTGGATCAAATCCGTGTATTTGCCTGATGGATGAAATCTGTGTATATATGTGGCTGATGAATGAATTCTATGAATGTGGCCGATGAATTTTGTGAAATGATATTGTTGTCTGAGATTTCCTGTTGTCGTTATTGTTGCATTCCCAGCATCGCACACGGCTCGGCGGCCTGAATCGTGGGCGATGTGCGCGTCAACGCACACGGTCCGGAGCACCTGACCGTGTGTGATGTGGTTCGTCATCACACACGGTCCCGAACTTCCGGCCGTGTGTGATGTGGAACAGTCATCGCCCACGGTTAAGAGCGAATAACCGTGTGTGATGTGGCCAAATACCACACACGATTCTGATACTATGACCGTGTGCGATGTGGGTACTGATCGCACACAGGCCGGATGCTCTGACCGTGTGCGATGTGTCACTTCGTCGCACACGGTCCGGAGAGCTGACCCGTGTGCGATGTGCCTAGTCATCGCACTATCACATTTACCGTGTGCGATGTGGGTACTCATCGCACATGGACCTGCCTGAAAAGCCGTGTGCGATGTGTGTATCATCCCTCATCGCACATGGACCTGCCTGAAAAGCCGTGTGCGATGTGCGTATCATCGCATACGGCTCTGGACCCGTGTGCGATGTGCCCCCCACATCGCTGACCAACCCGTGCATACGGGTTGGAAAACCGTATGCGATGAGCTTTTTTAACCATGTACGATGAGCTAGTAGTGCTGAATAAAGAACCTAGTTATAATGCTTAAATATACACATGTACGTAGCCGGAGCAAACTACCTACCCTGATCTTATGCCACTAACATCATATCCTATTCTAGTGCATACATGCACACACGACTAACTACCACATGCATCAATTCACTAACTAACTTGACTACACATGCAAGTATTCATTGACTGAATCACCCGGCCAAACTCCAGCTAATGATTAGTTATTACAGTCGTTGGCTGCATAGCTCTCGCAGGCAACCACTTCACACGGCGACGCCTGCTTCACAGGGCACGTCGACACCTCGCCACGCACGCACACATGCGCCGAGTTGAAACAAACTGGTCCTGTACGCTTCACGTGCACACATGCTAGCATACGACAGCCTACACTAACTACACGCATAAAGAATAAACATACAAATACAAATATCAAGATTAGTTCTAACAATCACTCATTATCTTGATATGCCATTCTACACCACTACTACAGATAGCATTTAACGGAACGCCCCTTGTACAGACGGCAACCGGGAGACGTCTGTACAATACTTATCCCAGACGGTTCCCAACACCAACCGTCTGTACAAATGATAATCAAGGATGGCGAACAAGCGAGACGGCATAATAAAGACGGTTCGCACGCGGAACCGTCTGCACAAATAATTCAGACGGTTGCCAACTGCAGCCGTCTACACTGCGTATCACAGTGCAGACGGCTCTTAACAAGGACCGTCTGCACTAATACCACAGACGGTCCCAGTTGGGAGCCATCTGCACTAATCCAATCAGTGCAGACGGCTCTCAACAAGGACCGTCTGCATTAATACCACAGACGGTCCCAGTTAGGAGCCGTCTGCACTAATCCATACAGTGCAGATGGCTCCCAACCGGTACCGTCTGCACCAATGCCACAGACGGTCCCAGTTGGGAGCCATCTGCACTAGCCCATAGAGTACAGACGGTCCCAGTTGGGAGCCGTCTGTATTATTTGTGCAGACGGTTCCCTACTTGGAGTCGTCTGCACTAAAGCTCACTCCCTCACTCCCACTCCCAGCCGAGCTTCGTGTCCTCCGGAACCTCGAGCCGCCCGCAAGCGCCGCCGCCGACCGGAGCTCGTGCCGCCCGCCGCGGACCTCCCCAAGCCGCCGCCGCCACCCGCTGACGCTCTCCCACCGCCGCCGCCGCCGCTAGGCCAGCCCCCGAAGCTTCCCCGCCTCGCCGCCTCCCTCGCCGCCGCCTGCCTCGCCGCGCCGCCTCCCGGTAAGCCGCCGCGCTCCGTCCTCCCTCCTCCGTCCGCCACCGCTTCCTGCGCCACCGCCGCTTGCCGCCGCGGTCGATCGAGCTCGGCCAGCGTCCCAGCCGATCGACCGCCGGCCCTCAGGGGAAAAAAATAAAAATATGACCAGTGGGACCCACCTGTCAGGGCCTACTATTTTTGAATTTAGTTATTTATTATTTTTACTGAGGAAAAGATCAAAAAGAGTATTTAAATATTTAAATCTTATAAAAATCATAGAAAATTCATTATTAGTCAGAAAAATGCAAATAATATATCAAAATGTTCAAAAAATTTCATTCGTGTTTGCATTGTAGAAAAAATAAAATTGACTAAAAACTCAAATTAGGGTTTTCGGAACCGCCGGAGAAATTCGGATCGCGATATTTTCAGCGTCCGGACTCCGATTAAATTGATTGCATTTGCATTAGTCTTTATTTTATGTCCTCTATTCCATGACATGCATTTCATCTCATGCCGATGTTCCGCATTTTGATATTTACGTTTATACCCTTAAACCCTTAAATTGCAGTACGATTTCTACATAAGCTCCTTTTTTTCGATGAGAAGTTAGGTGGTTTTCTTTTATTAGGTCAATTTAACGCTAATTTCCTTGTTGTGCAGCGCGTGTAGCCAGATGGATCGGGTGTGGATGTACGGTTCTCGTACGAACCAAGCATACCTTGATGGTGTGACGAATTTTCTTAGAGTCGCCGAGGAGGATAGGTTGAAGAAGGGTGTTCAATTTACATATTGTCCTTGTTGCGATTGTAGAAATGAGAGATCATTTCTCGGACACAACTCAGCCCTACAGATCCAAGTGCACTTGATTATTAGGGGCTTCAAACCGGACTACACGTGTTGGACCAAACATGGTGAAGAGCAGAACATGTTACACGAAGACATTGGCACCGTCCAAGAACCCGAAGTCAACGAAAGGAGAGAAGATGACGACGAAGTAGGTGCAGACGATGATTGTGGCCGCCATGAGGAAGTACGTGCAGACGATGATTGTGGTGGCACAGAGGACGATGATAGGTTGGATCAGATGCTGCACGATGCTGACGTGAACTTTAATACTGAGAGAGACCTAAACAAGTTCATGTACTTGATTGAGGACTCAGAAAAACCTTTGTTTCCGGGTTGCAAGCTGAAATACACAAAGCTATCGTCCGTGCTCGAGCTGCTTAAATTGAAAGCAAGCTATGGTTGGTCAAACAAGAGTTTCACGGCGCTCCTAGGTCTCCTCTCGGAGATGCTTCCAGATGGTAACGAGCTGCCCAAAAACACATACCGAGCAAAGCAGGTGGTTTGTCTACTGGGGATGGAGGTAGAAAGGATACATGCATGTCCGAACGACTGTATCTTGTACTGGAATGAATTATCGAACTCGCGTTCATGTCCAGTGTGCAAAGCATCTCGCTACAAGCGTAAGAGCCAACTAGACGACGGCGAGTCTTTCATCGAGCCGAAGAAAAGACTTCCCGCTAAGGTGGTGTGGTATCTGCCCGTAATTCCACGTCTGAAGCGTCTGTTCGCGAACCCAAAAGAGGCTAAATTATTGTGCTGGCACTCGGAGGACCGTATGCGATCGGAAAACGAATGAGATCAGAAAGGCCATCATTGGGGCAAACGATGCAATAGCGTCGGTGAGAGCAAAGCCCAAAATGGCATAACCAAATGATTGTTTAGCCAATGATGGATTTCGCGCCACAGAATGAATCGAGGAACTGAGGACGTTTCCAATACCGACAGCAGCTCCCGCTAAAGCAATTGTAGCAGCTCCGGCACCTATTGATTTAGCACCTTCTAACATCTCGAGTCGAGACTTGACTTTGCTCGTCACGCTTTTCCTTCGCAGCTCTTTCCTGGATTTTTCGTTGATTCCTCTTCTCCACCCCGCGATCCATAGTTGAATAATAAACCTTGACCTTATCTTGGGCTTGACAGGTAGACTATAAAGAGATTCAGTACAGCAAGCCTGACACTCATATTATTAATGTAATGGGGATCTTGAAATAAGATCAAGATAATCGAGAGCCATCTGGCAATAGGTAGAATAGATTCCACACTCACAAAGGTTTGAGTAAACTTCTGCCAGATAGGCAGGGGTTATAATTTCATCCTCCCCGAGGATCATGCGCGTAAAATCTTCAATCGACCAGCTGGGGGGCAAGTCGATGTCTCGAGAGATATATATGTTACGATAAAACAGAGAACATATGCGATCAAAATCTTCGCCCAGATCTTGTGGATCAGACGAAGCCTGCTCATAGAGTGTGAGTGTGTCTAAATCATCTGGAAGAGTGGTCAAAGCAGATGCAAAACAGGTAGAACCAGAAAGGAAACTACTGAAACCTTCATAGTCGTTAATAAAAGTCGTGGATTGGCTGCCAACTGCAAACGGATTAATTAAATGAGACTGGTCACTGATCAAACTCCCACTATCGGTGGACGAGTCATAATGAAGATTGGGCACATTAGGGAATGGTACCATTTGCGTAACTTATCTTCAGAAGCTCTACTCCCGAAAAGAGAAAGGAGACTGATCTCAACTGGCCTTGGTTTTTCCAAGGAAACTCTATCTTTAGTAGCGATCACATGGCGTCGACACCGACCCAATCAAAAAGATGGAAAGCTAAGACACCCTGCCGATTCCGCGCAGTGGAGAAACATCAACATGATCTTCGAACACTTCGGTACGGAGTCGAGGAATATAAGGTTCGCGTTGAGCACGGACGGAATGAATCCTTTCGGCAACATGAGCAGCCAGCACAGCACTTGGCCAGTTGCTCTTAGTATGTACAACCTACCACCTTGGCTGTGTATGAAGCGGAAGTACATCATGATGTCACTGCTTATCCAAGGGCCGAAGCAACCCGGGAATGATATTGACGTCTACCTAAGACCTTTGGTGGAAGATCTGAAAACACTGTGGAATGAAGGGGTACAGGTATGGGATGCGTACAAACAAGAGAACTTCACCCTACACGCCATGTTGTTCTGCACGGTCAATGATTTGCCTGCCCTACGTAACCTTTTGGGCCAGAGTAAAGAACCAGACAAGGCTTGCCCTCAGTGCTTGGATGGTACCACGAGTAGGTGGCTGGCCCACTCCCGTAAGACGGTGTTCATGCGCCACCGTACCGCAATATGAAGGAACAATTTGACGGGACGAGGGAGAGAGCTTTATGTCCAAGGCATTACAGCGGGCAAGAGGTGTACAATATGGTTAAGGATATCGATGTTGTCCTTGGAAAGAGTGGTAAAAAAGTGAAGGCCAGCGGCATGTGGAAGAAGAAATCAATATTTTGGAAGTTATCCTACTGGCGGCACCTTGAAGTTCGGCACTGCATCGATGTTATGCACGTAGAGAAGAACGTGTGTGACAACCTGATTGGTCTCTTACTTAATATTCCAGGGAAGACGAAGGACGGTCTCAACGCACGTCTCGACTTAGTAGACATGAAGATCAGGCCCGAGCTAGCACCTGAGCCCTCCCAACAAGGCAGAACAAGGCTTCCTCCGGCCTGCTATAACCTGAAAAAGGCCGAGAGGACCGAACTATGCCGGTGCTTGCAAGGTGTGAAAATTCCGTCCGGTTACTCCGCCAACATCTCGAAACTTGTTTCGATGGAAGATCTAAAATTAGTTGGTATGAAGTCCCATGATTGCCATGTGTTGATGACACAGATGCTTTCTGTTGCAATCCGAAATATCCAGCCGACCTATCTCCGAGACACAATCATTAGGCTGTGTTACTTCTTCAACACAATCTCTCAGAAGGTTATCGATCCCGAAGCACTAGATGTGTTGCAGGCCGATGTGGTGAAGACATTATGTCATCTTGAGATGTACTTACCTCCGTCGTTTTTTGATATCATGGTCCACGTTACCGTCCACCTCGTGAGAGAGATAAAGATCTGTGGACCGGTATTTCTATGTCAGATGTACCCGTTTGAGCGGTACATGGGAATTCTCAAGCAGTACGTACGAAATAGATTTCGTCCGGAGGGCAGCATCGTCGAAGGTTACACAACCGAAGAGGTGATCGAGTTCTGTATCGATTACATGGAACAGCTCAAACCAATAGGTGTGCCTACGTCTCGCCACGAGGGCAGACTGGACGGCAAAGGGACCATAGGAAGGAAAACACTCATTCCTGACTACTCGTCGTTATCTCAAGCCCATTTCGCAGTCTTGCAACACATGACTGAAGTAGCCCCGTATATCAACATGCATAAGGACGAGCTACGCAGAGAGAATCCAGGCCGTACGGAGGCTTGACTTACCAGACAGCACAACCGTAGCTTCAACAACTGGTTGCAGGTTCGAAGTGCTAATAGTACAACAGAGGAGAATATTGGCTGGTTGGCTAGATGGCCAAGTCACACAATCCTGAAATTTGAAGCATACGACATAAATGGGTACACCTTTTATACCAGAGCACAGGATACGAAGAGCACGGTACAAAATAGCGGTGTCCGCATAGATGCCTTCCAGGACAAACGTGGGGTGTGTGCGTACTACGGGCACATTGAGGAGATCTGGGAACTCGACTATGTACGTTTTAAGATCCCCCTCTTCCGGTGCCGTTGGATCGCACTCTCAAGTGTTAAGGTCGACAAGTACGACATGACTACAGTGGACCTCGAACGTGCCGCATACAAAGATGAACCATTTGTACTCGCTAAGCAAGCTGTTCAGGTCTTTTATGTCCAAGACCCGGCAAATCGGAAACTTCACGTAGTCCTTCAGGGGAAAAGAAGGATTGTCGGAGTTGAGAATGTCATGGACGAAGAAGAGTACAATCAATTTGATGAGTTCCCTCTTGGAGACGGCACCGCGCTCAACGAAGAACAACTACCGATCGGTGCCACCTGCTATCTGCGCGTCGATCATCAAGAAGGGCTGGTTGTTAAAGGAGATTAGGTTATTTTCTATGATGTAACCCGCTTGTTACATATTTAACTTCACGGTTCATAAATTGTAGTGTACAGTAACCCCAAAATAGTTATACCATAAAATTGTACATATGAAAATATGAATTTATAAAAAAAGTTCAACTCGTTTGGAGTTCATATGAAGTTTTTATGAATTTTACAAGTTTAAGGCATTTTTTGCAATCTATGTCCTTTTCCCAATGAATCAATAATATAAAACCTTATTTTACGCCGCATCTTTTAAGCCAAACAGAATGACATGTGGGCCCGAATAATAGTGTAGACGGTCGGCTCAGTACAACCAGCAGTCTGTACTGTTAGGGTGGCGTCCCGCCTGCAACATCAGTACAGACATTTCGGTAATAAGGACCATCTGGACTATTAGTCCAGGGGTCCCGCTGCATTACTAGTCTAGACGGTTCTAAGAATGAAAGCATCTGAACTAATGGTAATCCAGACGGCTCGGTGTTGACAACCGTCTGGACTATTAGGCCAGGGGTCCCCGCTGCATTACTAGTCTAGACGGTTCTAAGAATGAAAGCATCTGAACTAATGGTAATCCAGACGGCTCGGTGTTGAGAACCGTCTGGATTAATCCAGACGGTTCTCAACACCGAGCCGTCTGGATTAGCCTTTTCGATAAGTACCCCTCGGCGCGGGTTATGTCTTTCCAAAACCCGCGTCGCGCCCTCATCTCCCGCCCTAGGTTTTCAGCCGCCCCGCTCCTCCGCCGCCGCCGCCGCCCCCAAGCCGTCCCGCTCCTCCGCTGCCGCCGGCCCCAAGCCGTCCCCAACGAGCTCCTCCTCGAAGCCCTCTGCACCGACGCCGCCGCCGCCCCGAAGCCCTCTGGCCGACGCCGCCCTCTGCCCCGACGCCTCTGCCCCGATGCCATCCCTCTGCCCCGACGCCGCCGTCGCCCCGAAGACCTCGTCCCGACGCTGCCGCTGCCTCGAATCCCGTGGTAATAGCATACAAGGAAGCAAGCTTATATGTGGCATAATATCAGAGTCTTCATTTTATTGTCAATGAGTCGCGATGGTAAGGTTGTGCTTGAAACTTAAGCACACGTAGAGCTATGATCTAGTAATGTGTTTGCAGCTTTGTACTTCTCTGTAAAAACTCCAAGTAGATTTGTATAATGCTTGTGATTTTGTGAAGTAAACATTGATTTTTTTGTGGGTAAGTAAGTATTGATTTGACTGTTGTTTCATTCCAACCTAAAGGCCTTTGATATTTTGATAAATCTGTAATAGTGCACATGAATAATTGCTCTTTACTTTTCATGATTTTGCACTATGGAGGCTGCTAGTAAAAAAGAAATCACTACCAGCTAGCAACTAGTTCTATTCACATAACTCTAGCGTTTAACCTGATTGAGGCTCTCCTCCATGCACCATTGTATCCATTCTTCTGATCCCTTAAGTTGTTTAGAAGGGTACTTTCTAGGACCCTTGTATCCATTCTTCTGATATCAAAAGGAGTTTCTTCTCTGTATCCATGTCTCAGTTGTGTTGCCAAGAACAATTTCAATAATGATCTCATTGTTGTTTAATTCACAAAGTATGGTTAAGTTCTTTCTGTGCACTAAACTTTGCCACTTGCATTGGTTATTTACGAAAGCTATATCTGAGCACATGGGATGAAGGTTGGGGTGGGGAAACGATCGAGAGGATGGAGAAGATATGGAGGGAAGATGCAAAGCGCCAGACTATGGCAGATATAGTAAACAGTTCGTCGTGGCTCCGTCATAAGCGTCAGTCTAAGTCATCAGAGAGTGAAGCAAAGCCGGAGGCAAAGACATCTTGCCACCGTCATATATAACTCATGTAGCCCTCATGTATAACTGACTAGGCTAGTCACGAAAGTCCAACTTACGATCGTTAATCCGAGGATTTAGGGTTTGATCTTCGAATGACCTCTTTAACATATTTTGGTAAATGATGATTTCAATATTTTTGGGAATTGTATAAAAGAGTTCAGGAAGATATTTATGATGAGATTACAAACATTAGCACTATTTACGAAGTTGTTGTACTGGATGGCAAAGGGTTACATATTTGCACATTGGGCTATTAAACGAATGTTCTCCGATCAAATTGAGCTCCGTTAGGGTTGCAAGAACTTTCTTAGTCTAGCTAGAGTTCATGTGTCTTTATATGAAAATGTCTGGAATCTTGTCGTGTACTGCATATCTGAATTTTTCGTCTTTTGAAGATGGCGTCCGGAGGAGATGAACGTGAACTGCCGGTGGCCTCTTCTCCTCGACGAGATGAGCCACACTTGTCTCCTCAACCGGCTCAACCTTTGCCCTCCCACATGCAGAAGCCTCGTCTCATGAGCAAACCGAAGAATCAGGTGGGCAAAAGCGAAAGCGAGGTGGCCGAGGCAAAAATAAAATGCCCACGGGTCACTACACGATAACTCATGTCAGCGATGAGGGTGTGCCCTTATTGCCTCAGCAGGCTCAGGCGGCATTCCGTAGTGCGTGCGCCTCACTGGCGAGGACGAAGGTCCGGATAACGTACGCCAGCTGGCCGTCAGTGCCGGATAACGAGAAGGAGTTCCTGTGGAGCACAATCAAAGCACAGTTCGACTTCCCCGAAGGTACCGAGCAGGCCGTGGAAAGACAGGCAAAAGCCAAGATGGGCAAGGCGTGGAAGACCTTCAAGAGCGAGCTCTACAACACGTACGTGAAGAACGATCTTATGCCCTACAGGCAGGACCCGAAGACTTACGGGTACTTGGAGGATCAATGGGCAGAATTTGTGGAGAGGTGCACGTCGGAGGAATTTGTGCAGCGGAGTCAGGCAAACAGGGCCCGCCAGGCATGCAACGTTCACCCCCACAGGCTCGGAAGCGGTGGGTACGCGCGCAAAGAGTTGGAATGGAGAACAGAGGACGAGCGGGCGTCTCAGGAGAGTCGCGACACACCGTTCTCCCAGATCCCAGAGAGGCGGGCCCGGAACTGGTATCGCGCGAGGGCCAACATCTCGGCTGATGGCACCGTCGCCTTCAACAAGCCCGAAACCGTCCAGGTGGCTGAAAACATCCTGCGACTGTCAGAACAATCCGCCCAAGGAACTTTCCAAGCAGCCAGGGAGAAAGGACATACTAACCTCGGCTCTGGGAAACAAAGAGCACCCGGGTCGAACGCGTGGCGTGGGGGTGACGGTTCCATGGAAGATGGGATTCCCCGACGATGCGGGTTCGTACAGGAGTCGGAGGAGAACGAAAGCAGAGCGCGAGGCAGCCGAGCGTGAACGGATGAAAAAAGAGCTGATGGAAGAAATATATGCAGGCCTGGAACAGAGGATCGACGCAAGGGTCGAAGAACGGGTACGGCAGATAAGGCAGGAGGATGCAGCCGCCGCGGCCGAACGCAGCCCCGCAGGCTCATCCCCACATGCTCGGTCGCAGGAGTAGCTGCGCATCCGTGGAAGACGTCCACGAACAAGCCGCTCATGAGCACGTTCCGGATGACGACCGCGCCGACGACTTTCATGTCGAGCCGATTCCTCCTGAAGACGACGTCAGCGAAACATTCCCTGTCGACGACATAACGGTGGTAACTAGCTGCAAGCTCCTCGTGCCCAGCTGTTTTGGCCCCACTGACATGCTTGAGGCTGGCACGGGGTTAGCATTTCCATATTATGAAGACTCGAGGGTGCACGGAGTTCCGATAGCGGCGGGTAACGCTAAGGTGGCAGTGGACATGGTGCATGCGAATTGCTCCTCCTTCACACTTCCTGTACCGCCGGAGGACGACGTCAGGACACTGGGGCAGGCCGTCAACACGTTCATCCAGTGGCCGAAGAAGTACATTTCCCTGGTTGCCCCTCCACCTCCTGCACGGCCCCTGTCTCCGGTACGTTACGGTCCAGATTTCTCAATCCGTGCTCCTCCACCGAAGGTGAAATCCGCTTCAGCACAATCTAAGCAATCTAGCAGATCTAGCCAGCAGACTGCCAAAACGACTCCTCAAGCTCAGCGTAGGGCCACCAGAAATAGCACAAAGTCGGCCAAGGGCAAAGAGGTAGACGAAGAACCCGAGATAAGAGTCTACACGGAAAGGCAGCCGCTAGTGACACGGGCGGCGTTAGAACGACTTGGTTGGGCAGCTCAGATTGTGCACGAATTTTACATGAAGAGGTCCAACGAGGAGACAACGCTTCCTCAGAATATCAGCGCCATGTACAAGCGGCAACATTTCCTCCATCCAGGTGGAACCTTTACCATCGATTTCTCGGATTTAGCCGACCTCTACCGTCATGACGCCCTCGATGTCAGCCTATTAAGATGCTGGACACTGTAAGTGTTCTCAATCACTGTTTAAGCTAAATGAATTGCCTAACTTATTGATACGCTCTTTCAATGACATTACTTCTATGTGTAGACATATGATTCAAGAGGCTAGGACAGAAAATCCTAATATCGGATTCCTCGATCCACAAGTGGTCATATGCACAATGGTCCAATTCCAGCCGAACGAGGTCGAGGAATACATTTCGGACGTCATGCTCCTTCTCTCCACTAAGCGCGTCATTCTTCTACCGTACAACTATGAATTCCACTGGATGCTCGTCTGCCTCGAGCCACAATATCTACATGCCACGTACTTCGACTCCAGGGACTACCCACCAGAGAAGTACGCAAATTTGACGACGGTGCTCGACGGGGCGTTCAAGAAGTATGTTGACAAGGGGGGCTTGTGAAAACAACACGAACCGAACCGACCCACAGATTTCATTTCCCGGTAATAATTCCTCCCTCGCCCAAGAATAATCACCTCGCACGTTCTAATATGTATTCGGTAAAACTAAATTACCCTGCACGTAACCATGATTTCTACAGTGCCACAAGCAGCCGCCGGGCAACAATCTCTGTGGATACTATGTCGCGACATATATGAGGCAGATCGTTAGCTCTAGTCCGGTAGATGTGGCGGTTAGTGTCATTACACTATGTAGTTCCATTTTTCATCGTTCGGACGTCGTGCCTAACCTAGCTATTTAATTTCCTTCTGCAGAGTTTTAAGTTCCCTACAGATGAGCTCGACACTGAGGGCGTCCGGTTTGTTCAAAAACAGTTAATAGCTTTCATACTTAGAGAGGTGTTGAAGGAAACCGGAGAATTCCATTGTCCTCAAAATGTTCCTCCTCAATGACTTGAGTTTTTTTCCCTAATAATGCATGTGAATGACTTTGTGGTTGAGAATGACGTTTAATGTTTGTTTCTGAATGCTATGTATAAGATCGATGAGTACATTGTGTGTCTGTGCATGCTATGCCTGTGATTGATCACTTTGTTTCTAGCGTTTTCACTGCCGCACCAGGACTGCTCTAGAGTTTAGGAATGCTAAGCCACAACATCTACATGTTGTGTGTCTGTACCGCACTGGGTATCGTTACCTTGCCACACGGCTGCTGCGACAGCAGAAACGGTAGTTTCCGCTGCCGCGGCAGCAACGTCGCCTTGCCGCACGGCTGCCGCGGCAGCAGGCGGCAACACCGTTGCCCTGCCGCACTGCTGCCGCTGCCGCGCGGCAGCAAGTGGCAGCAACACCGCCTTGCCGCACGACTGCCGCGGCAGCCGAAACCTCTGTTTCCGCTGCCGTGGCAGCAGGCGGCAGCGCCCTCTGTACAACCAGACTGCTACCGCGGCAGCAGAAACGCTTGTTTTTGCTGCCGCGGCAGCATGGTTTTCCTGCCATAGCATTTGTACAGACGGTTCCAGGGGTAGAACCGTCTGTACAAATTCTTTGTACAGACGGTTCTAGGTACGGAACCGTCTGTAAAAATGCTTTCGACGTACTGTTCAGTCCATTTGTGCAGACGATTTTGTGGATAGAACCGTCTGTACAAATGCTTTCGACGTACTGTTCGGTTCATTTGTACAGACGGTTCGTGTGTGCCTCCATCTGTACTAATTATTTGTACAGACGGTTCAATAACCATCTGCACAAAGATGATTTGTCCTGACTGTTTCGTCTAGACGGTTCGAAAAACCGTCCCGCCCGGTGTTTCCGAACCGTCTGGACAAATCGGTTCTGTACTAGTGCACGTAGCTTCATAGAAGAGCAGCTTCATCTTTAGCTCCGTCGAAGAGTGCTTTTGCCTCCTTCTCTTTCATGTTTTGATCAATTCCTCGGTTCCATTCCATAAAATGAAACCATGCCACACAGCAGGTCTAATGTTCAGTACATGGTTTGTGCATACAGTTAATTAAGCAGTAGACTGGACATAACAACTGGAGCGACAGCAGCTAGCACTAGCTAGACTACATCTGCGAAAGCACTTCAGCTTGCTGCTCCAGCGTCTACAGGGCTATCCATTGCTATAGCAGGTGGAAATACATGATCTCTATTTTCTTTTTTCTTTTGTCCTTATGTTTTGATCAATTCATACGTCGCACTAGTACAGAATGGTCTATACGAGGTGGCTTATCTGAGGCGGTTAAGTAAAAGCGCCACGAATAACACATGTCGGAAGCGGTTAGTACAAAAAACTCGCTTCCGATAACGAGCTCGGGAGCAACCGCCTCGGATAACGACCTCATCCGACGCGGTTAGAAATAAGTAACCACCTCCAATGTTATTCGAGGCAGTTTCTTATTTCTGATCGCCCCGGATAAGTCCAATATCCGAGGCGGTTATATATTGTCAACCGCCTCGGATAAGTCAGCACATATGAGAGGCGATTGATGATATATAACCGCCTCCTTATAATTGATATCCGAGGCGCTTGTTTGGATTTAACCGCCTCCAATATGGTTCATAGTATTAATTGTGCTGCGCGAGCAGACATACGACCATGTCTTAAATGTGGCGATATGCTAGCGATTTTTTGAGCGATTTGCTGGCGATTTTTCGGTGGAGAAGCTACATTTGGAAGAGTAGTTGGAGATAATACTTCCTTGTTGATTAGCAAAGGTTGGTATTTAGTTTTTGAATCATTTATCCAATAATTTTGTGATATTGCTTTGTTTCTTGGACATTGAGAATATTGAATTATATGATCACATTTAGATTCATGGGGATATTTGATTCATTATTGTATGTTCGAATGCGTAGCAATTATGAGTTAAGATATGCAAATTTTGGAGGAATTTTGTGGCTAAAATGGAAAAGGCAAAGAATGATGGCTTAATTTTTGTGGCTTAATTTTTATATGCAAAAAATGGTACTTTGGTTAGTTAGTAATTGAAGAGAGTCGATATGTATATATAGGTTAGTTATATTAGTCAATTAGTATGGTTAGTTAATTATATTAATTAGCTAGGTTAGTGATATTATTTTTAGAATTCAGTTAGGTTAATTAGTAATTGAAGAAATGTTGAACTCATGTCACGAAGTCGATGCACTTCATATTTTTAACTAAAATTTGAACTTTCCATATGCATGGCTTAGATGGATCGATCGTGGATGTATGGAGCTCGCAACACAGAGGCATACAGAGATGGAGTGAGAGCATTTATGGCAGCTGCCGAGGCGGACATGTTGAGAGAAGGTAGAGCTGACACATATTGTCCATGCGTAGACTGTGGTAACGTAAGGATTTCTGAGCTCCATCATATTGAGTACCTCATCTTCAAGAGAGGTTTTACGGAAGGGTATTCAACTTGGACCAAGCACGGTGAAGATCAAGCCGTAGTATCAGATGATGATATTTTTATCGATGAAGAAGCAACCGATATGCCCTTTGATATCGGTTGTGATTTAGAACATTAGATGTCCGATGATCCCGACTCGATGCCTGAGCTGGAACAGATGTTGCGTGATTTTGAAGGGCATGAAACCGAGAAAGAGTACCAACAATTCCTAGGCTTGATGGGGGCCTCGAAGAAACTGCTATTCACAGGATGCAAGGCTAAGTTCACTCTGTTATATGCCGTGCTTGAACTATTGAAGCTAAAGGCGAGCAACAGCTGGTCCGACAAGAGCTTCAACGAGTTGTTGGGCCTCCTAGGTGACATGCTTCCGGAGGGGAATGAGTTACCCATAAACACATACAGAGCGAAGAAGGTGCTTTGTCCGTTGGGACTGGAAGTTGAAAAGATACATGCATGTCGGAATGACTATATCCTATACCGGAAAGAGTTTGCGAAGCTACATTCATGCCCTGTGTGCAAGGCTTCTCGGTACAAGGGTAAGATTGGAGTAGAAGGAGCAGAAGAATCCATCGAGGTGACGAAGGGGACTCCTGTGAAGGTTGCTTGGTACCTGCCTGTAATCCCGCGCCTGAAGCGTTTGTTTGCAAACCCGAAGGAAGCAAAACTGTTTCACTGGCATGCGGACGAGCGAAAGACAATCGATGGAAAGCTAAGACACCCTGCCGATGCTATCCAGTGGAGAAACTTCGATAGGAAGTATCCTCTTTTTGTTGTGGAAACCAGAAACGTAAGGTTTGCAGTGAGTACGGATGGAATGAACCCATTTGGCAACTTGAGCAGCCGACACAGCACCTGGCCCGTACTTCTCAGTATGTACAACCTACCTCCCTGGTTTTGTATGAAAAGGAAGTACATTATGATGTCCATACTTATCTAAGGGCCTAAGCAATCTGGAAACGACATCGACGTGTATTTCCAACAGTTGATGGATGATCTACAAACACTGTGGAACACAGGAGTGCAGGTATGGGATGCGGACAAAAGACAATACTTCACTCTGCGGGCCATGTTGTTCTGCACGATCCAAGACTTTCCCGCTCTCGGCAACACCTCCGGTCAGACGGTGAAAGGACACAAATGTTGTGTCATATGCATGGAGAATATGAATACTGTGAGCCTAAGTCTCAGGAATTACGGGAAAATGGTGTACATGGGTCACCGGCGGTTCCTGCCTATAAGGCACCGTTACCGGAGGTGGAAGTCACAGTTCAACGGGATAACAGAGAACGGTGCGAAACCAATGCCATTAAGCGGTGCAGAGATATTCGAGAAGGTTAGCAATGTCAATGTCGTGCTTGGAAAGGATCAGAAAAAAGGCCACAGATGAGTCCGCATACTGGAAGAAGCGATCGGTATTCTGGGACCTACATACTGGAAGGATCTAGACGTCCGGCACTGCATCGATGTGATGCACATAGAGAAGAATGTCTGTGACAGCGTGCTGGGTCTACTGCTAAACATGAAGGACAAGACGAAGGATGGCGTTAAGACCCGACTTGACATGGTTGATATGGGAATTAGGCCTGAGCTGTGCTCGTACTTCTGTCGAACGGGAAGACACACATCCCCCTGCTTGTTACACTTTATCGAAGGCCGAGAGAACCGAGTTTTGCAAGTTCTTGCATGGTGTGAAGGTTCCGTCGGGCTACTCCACCAACATCAAGAGGCTCGTCTCGATGCAGGACTTGAAACTAATCGGCATGAAGTCTCATGACTGCCATGTTATGATGACACAGATGTTCCCAATTGCAATCAGGAATATTCTGCCACCTAATGTCCGAGAATGTATCACCAACCTGTACTTCTTCTTCAACAAGATTTCACAGAAGGTGATGGACGTATTCGAACTAGATGATCTGGAGTTAGCGGCCGCGGAGACTGTATGTCAGCTAGAGATGTATTTTCCCTCGTCTTTCTTCGATATAATGGTGCATCTCATCGTCCACATCGTGCACGAAATCAAGATGTGCGGGCCTGTCTTCCTTCAGAGCATGTACCCGTTCGAAAGAACCGATGCTTGCTGTGTATAGGTAGTAACTACTCCCTTGCTAATTAAACCAATGAAGCTAATGTTAGATGGTTGCTTTATTTCGTGAGAATTCCACTACTATTCGTTGCATGAAGTACTAGCAACGTATTGTTAATTGCAAACACTTTGACTCAAATGTGTTGCTGCGCAGCGGCCTCAGTATTTTGGTTCATATTTCCTACACTTGTCATCTTTCTGTTTTTTGCAGTCTATATCTCTAGTTCATATTACAACTTGCATGATAACTATAAGAGGTTTTTTGTGTGCATGCATTCTAATCCAGACAAAACGATGCCAAGTTGAAAGATTAAACTTCCTTTAGTTCAGAAAATAGATTGTATATCCATTTCACATTTCTTTAAGGGTATGTTTGACGTAGCGGCATGCCATGCCGTGATTTGTCAGTGTGATTAAAATACTTCGTTTGAGCAAGTCAACTTTACCGGATAAGATTCTGTAGGTTTTTCCTTATCTGTCTTACCTGGTAACAAGTGATATGTCATGATTAGGAGGAGCAAATAAATTAATTTTGAAGAAGTCTTGGTACAAAGAGTACTCTTTGAGAGCTGTAGGTTGATCTATGTAATACTCTTAGCTCATTTTTGTTTATTTTGAAGGTAGTAAAATACATCGCTTGCCCCATTCATGTGTCTTGCATCATCTAATGTGTGACTGTTCTGGTAGAACAAGCATGTAATTAACAATATAATTAAATTAATAGAAAGCTAGTCATCATACTGTGTTTCCGCCCGGGCGTGAATTTTAAAACACAGAGATTTCATAAGTTCTTAAGGAAAATTCAGTAGGTCATGGTTAGACAGTTACATGTTCATAACTTTTATAATCTCTTAGCACGCTTTGATACTTCAAGAGTTGTTAGAACTACATCTTTGGCCGGAAAACCCTAGTTGTTAGAAGAAATTGAGATCTTTGATCTTTCATATTTTTCATTTCTGACTTCTAAACTGTGGTTATGCCAAGTACCTATTAGAATGGAGACGATCTCCCCGCCGTCCTCCCCTACGGTATCGCCGTCGGGCTCGCCAAGACCGTCGACATCGTCAGGAAAGGGTTCTCGCAAACCAAGGAAGCCATCGGGTCGGCCGAAGGGCAGATGGGTAGTTCAGAGCTTGGATCCGGTGACCGGAGTTCCTGAGCCAAAAGAAACCCGGAAGAAGTGGCGGACGTTATGCAGGGTGGTCGCCCGTTCTAGGGTTAGGATCACCCTCGTCAATTGGGGCAAGCTGACACGGGAGGAGCAGAGGTCCCTATTCGACGAAGTCAAGGGCTCCTTCATGTACCTAGAAGAGGTCGAAGCCAATTTCTACCGAGCAACTATACTGACGGCTGGGAAGTGCTGGAGGAATTTCAAGCACAGACTGGTGAGGGACTATCTCAAGCAAGATAAGTTGCCTTGCCAGGCATACCCGGATGTGTCCGAAGAAGATTGGGTGGAACTCTGCATCTTGAAGTCTTCTGAAGAGTTCCAGGCAGATAGCCAGAAGGGGCAGGAGCTAGCCAGGAGGAACAAGCACCGGCACTATCTCGGCACCTCAGGGTACGTCGGTGCTAAGAAGAAATGGGAGAAGGAGGACGAGGAAGCGGAGAAGCACGGACAGCAGCCGGTGTTCTCGGATTTCAGCGACAGCCGCATCCGGGACTGGTGCAGGGCGAGGTCGAAGGTGGATCCTCGTGGTCAACACGTCTGGCAAAACCCAGAAGACGAGGAGGTCTATCAGAGAATGGTGGGGCTGAATGAGCAGGCTTCTTAAGGCTCGTTTGTGCCAAGTCGGGAGAAAGACATACTCTCCGAGGCCATCGACACCAGGGAGCCCTTTGGACGCATCAGGGGTTTTAGAAATCTGGCAACATGGGGCAAAGCCTTTACCGGCGATACGCAGGAGGCACGTCGGCAGAGGAAGAAAGCTAGAGCCGAGTAGATGAAAGTGGAGATACAATTGTCCCTTGAGGCGCAATTTGAAGAAAGGATGAGAGCCATGGAGGAGAGGCTTTCAGCACAGTACCTGCAAGAAAGGGTGCAAGCCGCAAGCCGGGTGCCCGCCGGAGTAGCTGCGCCTCGCGTGCGGACGATGTTTCTCCCATCGACCAAACTGGGGGTCCGGCGGGGTGCAAGATGCAGATACAGTTCGCTACGACGAACTTCTCAATGGACGCCGCGTACGGTCAGGTGTGGCCACCTCCTCCTGGAACGGTGATGCACGGTGTCCTGTTAACGGCAGGCTTCGCGCGAGTGCAGGTCGAGTCAATCAACCTGACCTTCGCTAACTGTCCCTTGCCGAACGCGCGAGAAGCTGATAAGATGCAATTGCTAAGCGAGGCGGTCGGGTCGTTCGTCCAGTGGCCGAAGAAGGACATAGTCCTCGAATCAGCACTGACCGCACCGTCCCATCCTTTATGTTCGCTGGATGAAGGGATGATGAGGTTTTCACCGATGGTTGATCCATCTCCACCGAAGGTTTCGAAGCAGCTCACCTTTCCTCAGCCAATGCCGACAGCCCCTGAACTCCCAGCAATACCACAAGTGGAGAGCTCACGGCCAAGTCATGTTCGAACGAGGAGTCAAGGGGCCACATCCAAGCTGAAAGTAGTCAGAGGCAAGAAGTCAGGTTCGAAACGGGTGGATGATGTTGAATATCCTATGGCAGAGCTAGCTCGCCAACACGTGCCAGGACAACCTATGGTGGATGCTAACGTGAACCTGGGCATCGCCTGCCGGACGCTTCATGATCATTACCTCGAAGATGTCGAACAGGCCGTTCCCAAATATAGAAGTCGGCGTCGTAGTTTGCTTCAAGGAGGACGATTTCAAGCACTGTCAAGGAAACATGTTTCCCGTGGACTTCTCTGACATCTTCGACATGTTCCACTACCATGAGCTGGACGCCGGGCTCATGCGATGCTTCACGCTGTAAGTCCTTACAACACAGCACCGTTTTGTTTTATCACCGCTAAGTGCTTGCAATTTAACTCATTCTTCTCCTATACTCAGATACATGATTGATCTGACCGATAAAAGGAAGATGAGCAACTCTGTGGGGTTCGGCGACCCACATTTGATCTCGGCCCAAAGCATCGCGGCAAATAAGAACCTGGTGCGGGATTACGTCGTGCATTTACTCCATCAGTACTCCGCACGAGAGTCCATCCAGGTTGCCTATAACATCGGGTAAGCTACATCCTTTGCAAATTCTCATCATTCGACGGCTAAACACGTAATAACTTCGCATCGTATAACCAGGGGCCATTGGATCCTCCTCGTGATCGTGCCGAAGTGGAATAAGGTATATTACCTTGATTCCATGAGGCGTAGTGCTGACCATCGCAAGCAAGCGTACGTGGACATCATGCGTCTACTCGACGAGTGAGTACCAAAACGTTCGACTTCGTCCATGCCTATTCTTTTTTCATCCCAAAGGAAAAGACAGTTCGATACTAATTGTTTTCAATCACGTAGAGCGTTCGGCACGTACGTCCAACAAGGAGGGAGACACAAGGAGGGAGTGGCCGTCGAGTTACGCCATGACTCCAAGTTTAAGGTATTTCGTAATGTCCTTGACTCCTCGAATTAATGCCATCATACTTCTGCCCTCTATACCTAATCGATATCCCTTTTGTAGTGCCGGCAACAACCCGAAGGGTCCGATGTCTGTGGGTATTACGTGTGTTTCCACATTCTAGCCCTTTGCAGCAACCCAAAGCACGGTGATCTAGCGGTACGAAACCATCGCCACTACTAATGTCTAGTGTTTAATCATGCTATTCGCCCTGAGCATAAGCTTCATGTTTGCAGGAAGGGGCGAAAATCATGGCAATCAAACAGTTAGAAGACATGGACATGGCCCAGATTCGGTCGCACATCGCTAGCTTCCTAAACAACGAGGTCATTAGTGCCTAAGGACGCTTCAGTATCTCGGCGGCAAGCTAGGAACTTAGGATTGTAATTAGTTAGATCATTACTTAGGTTTCTAGTTAGGTCATTAGTTAGGTTTCTAGTTCGAAAGCTTCAAACTTTGTAGTTATCTTTCGAACTTGTGGTCTCCAATGATAAGTGCACTTGGAGTTTGTAAATGTCATTTACTTTTTCTCTCGGTGCTAACGTATATATGGATGTCAAATAATTCTATCTTCTTCTTATGAATGTCACTATTTAACAAATGAGACTTTTTTATCAACAGATATCGTGTACGGAGGCTGCAGCGAGCGGTTCTATTCATGTGAAGAACTTAAGAGATGTTTACTTTTTTCAGTTTGATCAATATCATTACTGTGAATTGAGTATATGTCACAAATGAACAAGTTTTGTAATATTACTTATATGTGTATGTATGTGAATGTTTGAAGTTTATGTCTTGTGATTGATGCGAGAATGAATGATTGAATAGTGTGCTATATAAATCTGTTGTATACGTGCTGTGCTATAGAAAATTCATATGAACTGTTTGCTTTTTCAGGGAGGCTAGTAAATCAGGCAAAATAATGCCTGTTTAAAAATATATCCGAGGCGGTTGCAACTTAACAACCGCCTCGGATATCTTCTAATGGAGGCGATTAAGCTATCTTCACTGCCTCGGATAAGGAGTTATCTGAGGCGGTTAAGTTATTCTGAGTGCCTCGGATAACTACTTATCTGAGGCGGTTAAATTATTCTTACTGCCTCGGATAACTCCTTATCCGAGGCGGTTAAGTTATTCTGACTGCCTCGGATAACTCCTTATCCGAGGCGGTTAATAAAATATAACCGCCTCCGATTACTCCTTATCCGTGGCGGTTGCCGCGTTTCAACCGCCTCGGATAAGTCTAATCCGAGGCGGATGCATAACCGCCTCCGATGCATATACCCCCATATCCGCAACCACTCCGTGGAGACGGCTGCTATAACTGACTCGGATGTGCTATTTCAACCGCCTCGGATATGGATTTCTGTACTAGTGTCGGCATCACAAAGACTAGTCGAGTATGCTAATTACACAACAAGGACTGCTCGGATAGGCTGGATATTTTTTAGACAATGGAAGGATCATCCTTCTAGCCTAGACATCATGCAGTACACACGGTCTAATTGTTTTTAAGCAACGTCTAAAATATTGAGACCAAAATGGACTTACAAATGCTACGCTGTGGCCACCGGCAAACCGGGCGGGATTTTTCTGGTGGAGTGAATATAAATTCAGTCACCGAAACAGTGTAAGATATGATGACATAAGGACAAGCGAATATCAGAATCCTGGAAGAATCACGGCCGGCCTGCCACAGGATTGTACCAATATCCTCTGGATTGGCGCTCCATCACCTAAGTTTTTGTTTTCTTTTTGTCAAGAACCTTGTCACGATTTTTGAGTTTTCCTGATTTTGTTTTGGTTATGTGTATCCTAGCTCTACAGATTTTGGAGTGAACTCTTATGGTTATATCGTTTTGGTGTAACACTAAGAGTCAATAAAAGCTTCCATTATCGAAAAAAGAACTCCCTCCATTCAGGTATATAAGTCATATTTTGATTGGTTAAGTTAATACTTCAACCAATAATTACTTCATTAATATGTGGTTTATGTGATGTAAAATCACAAGTTCAAGTAAGTTTTTTGAATACGTATCTAATGACATCAATTTTATGTCACATAAATTATATAATAATAGAGTAATTATTGATTAAAATTTTATCTTAAGTAATTAAAATACGTTTTATATATCTAGATGGAGAGAGCAGTAATACAGGGTCGATGTTGCCCGGTCATGGCTATGCCTATACATATATATAACTACGCTCAGCTGGCCACGATCATACTATTCGATTTATTTTAAGTTCGGTTCCGCCGGTACTAGCAGAAAACAAGAGAAGACTTTCTGTCTTTATAGTTTATATACACGCATAAATCAAATGAATTCGTGAACTGTACTCGCTAATGATAACAAAAGCTTAGTTTATATACACGCACAAATCAAATGTATCTGTGAACTGCACTCGCTAATGACAACAAAATCTCAATTGTTAATAGGTCATATCGCTTGCATTCACATACTATCCAACGTTAAAACTAAAATGATCTACATAAGAATCTTAATTAAACGATGATGCTTGCTTGCAAGTCTCATATTACTTGCACGTAACAAAACTTCTATACCACACATATACGAGAACTGAGTCAGGTACAACGCAAACCTCTTACAGCATTGTTCGGGCGCCATGGCATCCAAGAAGCAAGCTGACATCGAGTCCCAGAAGCCGGCGCCGCTACAGGCCGTCGTCTCATCTACTGCCGCCACGGCTGGGGCTTCTAGCTCTGTGGAGGCACCTGCAGCTGCCGTTTCAGTTGGGGTGACCAACGGCCACGACGCGCCGGAGACAGAGCCGTTCCTGCGGCGGCCGAATGGTGTCGAGGAGGAGGAGGAGGGTGGTGGCGCGGATGACGAAACGACGCGGCTGGAGCGGGCGATCGCGCGGGCTTTCCGGAGCACGGCGGAGCTGGCCAAGCAACTGCCCACCGGCGCGGTGCTGGTCTAAGAGGTGCTCTCTCCGGTGTTCACCGACGGCGGCAAGTGCCATGACGTGAACCGCGCCATGACGGCCTGGCTCGTGGGGCTCTGCGCGGCTGCCTGCTTCCTCCTCTGCTTCACGGTCAGCTTCCACGACGGGAAGGGTTCGGTGAGGTACGTAGTGGCCACGCGCGCCAGCCTGTGGGTCGTTGACGGAACCGCGCCGCCGCCGCCCGCCGTCGCCGGCCGCTACGTACCGGCTCAAGTTCATCGACTTCTTCCACGCCGTGCTGTCGCTCGTCGTGTTCCTGTCCGTGGCCATGTTCGACAGGAATGTGGGCGCGTGCTTCTACCCCGTTATGTCCTACGACACGCGGCAGGTGTTCACCGCCGTGCCTCTCGCCGGAGGGCTTGTCGGCCCGCTGCTGTTCGGGATGTTCCCGTCGACGCGGCACGGGATCGGATTCTTGGTGCCCGGCGCCGGAGACACATAGATTCTTGCGGGGAATATACCTACTGTCTGCGTGTGTGCGTCTGTTGTTTTCGAGTTATCAATCATTGTGCTGTTGTTGTAACAGATCGTCAAAGAGGTATGGTTGCTTGGGATCTACGGCAGGAAGTGTTTTAATTACATTTCGAGTCGTGTAACCAACGAATAATATGTACAGAGTGTTAAAAAAAGTTGTCTGTTTCCTGAATTTTTTTTAGCTCTTCATCTCATTTTAAGCTTTTGGATCAACATCCAACAATCTTCATATTCACTAAATAACGCGTAGTTTTACAGACTAAAAAAACAGTAACATTTTACTAAAATTATACACTTTTAGAACTACAACTAAATGACATATAATTTTACAGACCAAAAATTACAGTAACTTTTCACTAAAGAGAAAAGCATATATTTTTAGGACTGAAATTTTAGGCTACATAACGTATTGGATGATCGAGATTTATAAAAATTGAAGGTGATTATACTTTAGCAAAACCATTAAAGAAAGAGTGGTGCGATTATTACAATTTTCAATTCATGTTTGGTTTAGTATTTGCATCGGAACGAACCAATGGAGTAGCCCGTGTAATTTACGTGCCTAGATTTTTATCTCCTATCATTTCTCGAGTTTGTTCTTATATATATATATGACAGACACGGTTTTTTTATGGTTGTTGTAATCTTTAATTTATAATTTTCTTTTGATTCTCTAATTTGCGTTTTCCTTGCTTTGCTAGTCTTGACATAATTTTGTGTCAACGTATACTCTTGTTGTTCAGGAATATAGATCACGTCATGCAATGCTTACACTAAAACTTCTCTAACTAACTATTTGTATATAAGATTATTTAAATTGGTTAAGTAAAAATAGTATTATTAGATTTCTCTTGACATTTTTTTTTATTATATATATTACCTCCACTACTACAAATCAGTTAAGCAAAAACTCCCTCATGGACGGGTTCGGTTGTCGTCTCTGATTAGTCGTCTGTGATGACGCCAGTCATCAAAGACGAGTCATGCCCGTAAGTGGTTACAACACATCAAAGACGGGCCCACGTCATATAACCCGTCTGTGATGACCTATTGCCCGGACAGTCAAGTCACCGACGAGCTAGGTCATTACAACGGGCCATATGACTAGCCCATCTATGATGAATATACCCTCTAGGCAGGGATTGCCCCCACCTCCACCTAAAACAAAACACAGATATATCCATGACCCCAGCAATACCAGCATCAGAACTCACACATAAATTTCCCCAATTGACTAAAACCCCCCGAATACGGACGAGTTCCTTTGTGGTCATCTGGATAGTAACAATAGTCCACTTCTGTTGGTTAGAAGATTAAATTCATTCATCCATAGAAATAAACAAATGAATGAAAAAATTTTACATGACATACCTTTTTTTTCATGTGTGCGATGAAATCATCATAAACCAACTCCATGTGGTGGAAGGCGTAGAATCCACACAAATTCATTTTGAGAGGTTGTTCTTTGCACTGAAGGAAACAAAAATTGGTTCATTAGTCAATAGCATTAATACAAAGTGTGCTAAAAGAATATTTTAGTTATCAAGTAGCTAGATATATACCGGAAAGTCGAAATGGTGAAAAAGCTTCGACGTCTAGCTCTTATGTTTTCCTCCACAGGCTTTGTACTCTAGCTACATGAAAAGTATAGGTTACCCTCGGCATATTATGGGGGGATTAGATTTATTCTTGGAGAGAGATATTTGCTTACTCGTTTATCATGTCGCAGATAGACTAGCTGCGATATGACTTCGTACCAATGTACGAATCAAGGTAAAAAAACCTTGTTCTATGCCAGACTGGTTGTGACCAAAACCCAGTGATAGCTGCACACGGTAATCAAGGTCATGAATTATACCAAGTTCACAAACTAAAAACATTAATCAATGACTGTAGCACTTACCCTGGGTTGTAGGGAAACATGATGTATTCAGCACCCTTCTGAGCCACCCATGCGTCCATGACATATTGGAGGACGTGGTCAAGGTTATCCCTGATGGCTCTCTAAGTGACCCAGACTAGGTCTAAAAAACCTACCGACAATTTCTTTATCCTAGCTTCGTTCATGACATATATGCATATTTATATGAAATATAGATTATATTTGTAATTGGTATATTTGTCCTGGCGTGGATGACGGGGCAAGGTGGTTGTTCGAGTGGTGTGGATGATGGGGCTGTTCGAACCACGGGGCAGCATGGAAGACGGGGAAGCACAGACGATGTGAAGGACTGGAGTGTGACTCAGGCTTGGTGGAGCAGGCAGTGGCGCACTGCCCCAGGGAAAAGTGCTTCGGGGCGGCAGCGGTATAGGGGCTCGGGAGACCCTAAGTCTCACGCGAGGGTTATGTTCTATGCGATGTGTGGGTAATTAAGTCCCGGGGGGACTACATTCTGAGTCATCAATGACGGGAGAGGTTACTGGCCCATCCGTGATGAGTCATCACAGACAGGAGCAAACACCAGCCTATCTGTGATGAGTCATCACAGAAGGGCCTGTAACGACGCCCGCCTGTGATGAATTGTCTACAGAACATAAGCATAACAGAAACAGAACAGAACATAAGTAGAACATATAAATGGCACAATGAAGTAGAATAGAGACACACTTGTAGGCAGTGTTTTCTAGATTGTGTACCATCTGCTTTGCAAACAAAGATTTAAGCATAAATGGCTTTGCAATCAATTGATTAAGCATTAGTGGCTTTGCAATCAAGTATTTAAGCATGAAAGCCATTTTATATATAATGAAATGTAGAAGCTAATTCTGTCATCCAAGTTGCTAAAATTGACTTCTACATATGAATGGTGCATAGAGGCAACTCTCATCTTTGCACTTGTTTGTTTACTCTAAAGGTTATGTCTTCATGATGATCGTTGCGTAAGTAGGGAGCTTCCTCATCATGTTGATCTTCCTCCACATCATCCAATATCCTATCGAGAGGCTCCTCATTGAATCGGTTGTAGTCATCCTCATCCATGACATCCTCAAGTCCTACAATGCTCCTTCTCCCATTCCTAACTACGTGGAGCTTTGGGTTTGCTAGGTCGATTAAATAGAAGACTTGGACAATTTGTTTGGCATGGATGAAAACATGCTTGTCGACCTTCACATCTCTAAGCCTAACTGATGATGAGTAGTACAAGACTATTGTATATGATGACAGTATCCATATATAAATACAAAGAGACCTAAGGGTACCCTGATTACCCGGGATGTTGTGTACCCCGGAGAAGAACTCTAGATCGATAAGGAGCCACCCATAGGTATCCTGGACTACTTAAACTAGGCAGTCAATCCAGATGTTTAAGGATGATGGACTCCTACTTTGAGAAGAGTTTGTATCCATTACGATATGGTATACTCTCTATAAAAGGACTTCGGAGCCCTACGGAGAGGGGGAGCTTTTACAAAACATCAAAGCCTTGATAGAAGCCAGAAGATTAGCTTGACGACTTCTAAGCAAGTAGAAGAAAAGATCAACTGCGACAACCACCTCCAACTAGCTGTAGATCCCATGTAGGCTAGACACATCCCCTTGTACCTTGTCTCAGATCAATATAAACTCTTAGGACATAGAGTTGTTATCCTGAGGGAGGCCTGAACCTATATAAAATCCCTTGCCAATGGGCAGGTTCATGTCAGCTTCTAGTATCCTAAGGGAGGTGCTACTGTTGGGGCAGGAGCTCTGACCTCTTGGGCCAAAGGTAGGACCGACACCGAAGTCGGGGGCTTCTCAGCCTCCACAACCGGTCTAGCAGCGATCATGGCGGCCTTCATCGCTGGAGGGTCAGTCCGTTCCACCGGATCAATAACCTAGGCGGGGGCTAACCGCTCTGCAGAAATGACTAAGTCAGAAACAATATCCCCTAGTCAGGAAGAGGTTATCCGAGAAGGTTACTTACCTCGGCCGCTTCAATCGAAGTGGAATCTTGTGCTTTGGGAGGCTCAACCCTCTCTTGGCCAGAGTCATCCGAGGAGCCACCTCCTCAATCCCCGACTCCTCCACAACCGGATCTTCCACGGCTAGGAGAACCGACTCCTCCCAACGAGTTTCCTCCACCCTCTACACGACACATCAGCATGAGACTCTATCACCACGAGAAGAAAGTCCATCTCAACATAGTTTGAGAAATTCCTTGGCGGAGGATCTCGAAGGAGAAGGAGGGGTAGGAGCTGGTGACACTGTCAAAAGAACCTTCACCGACTGGTTCTTCTCGAGCGTTCTGGTAGCAGTGAACTTCCTCCTCCGCCTAACTCAAAACGTGCCCTCTCGGCCTCCAGATTAGGCATGCCCCGACCGACGTGCTACAAGAGTTCCCGAGTATGGCTACAAGTTACTCTAGTGCTACTTGGAAGATAAAACGACACCAGGGTTGGGTAAGACTCACTGATAGGATTGCTAGTTGGTCCTAGTGGGACATCCTGGGAAGCGACATCGGCACGTCGAAATGATTTGCCGGTGGCACCTTCTCAAAAAGGATTTTCATCCTAAGGTGTATCGTCGATCGCGGAAGGGCTGCGAGGAAGTTAATCAAAATTGGAAAAGGTTCCCTTCAAGTGTTGAAGTCCTTGGAAGCGAAGGTTACTTGTCTTACCTCCGCGGGTTGAGTATAGATCACCTAAAGACTCCCAGGTGTCTGAAGCCCTACCGCGTAAAGGACTCAGGCCCCGCTTGATGAAGTCTTCAACGACATCCCACGTTGTCATACCTCATTTTTTGAGATCAGCAATCTCATCGACCAGTGGCCAGAGACGAGGGCTTAGTTCCGGTTCCTCCAACCATGCTCCGGTTTGGCACGACACAGACCCCTGAAATCTCATGCCTTAGGCAGGAAATGACTAGCAATAGAACCATCTCTTATGCCAGCCCGACCACGAGCTCTTGCTAGGGAAGTCAATGTATTCCGCCGACTTGCCTTCCCAAGTCACAGACCAACACCACCGACAACTCTACTCCCAATCCTCTTTAGGTTGTAGAAGGACTGGAAGAGACTGAGGGAAGGGTGGATCCTGAGATAGGCTTCGCACAGATGAACGAAGACACTCAACATCCACTCGAGTTTGGATTGAGATTGATGAGCTCTATCTCGTAGAACTGGAGCACGGTGAGGAAGAAGCGGATGGAGGAAGGAAGAAGCCGCACCGGAAGAAGTCTGCAAAGACCACTATCCAGCCCAGATCAGGCTTGGGAGTTTCCTTGTCGTCGGTTGACCGGAACTCAACCCGAGATCCTCTAGATCATCCAAATGCTGGAGGGTGATCTCTGACTTCAACCATGGGTTATCATCTGGCGAGGATGAATTCTTCCCAGCAGTCTCTTTCTTGCATACGCTTACCATGTCATGATTGTATATGTTGTCTCCCTTGCCAATCATATGCCAATCATATTAACATGTCATAATTACCCGCCGCTCTTCTAGCCAGTCTGTCCTTGAACCAATTGTTGAACCCTCTATTGTGCATTTTCATGATCTAAGTATCCATTGCTTCAGATTCTTTTGCTACGGCATGTAATTATGCGTCTCGATGTATGGAGACACTATAGCCATGTGTTTCAAGACTGTGAAATTGACTAAAGTATGGGCTTGCTTATGAGGAATGATTGTTCTCTTTCTAAGTGTCCCTTGACACTCAAGCCTCCCCTTGTGCCGAGATCAAGACACACCTATCGGCTGCATATGAGACATATAGTCCACATAGAACTCAACAACCTCTTTGGTTGCATAGCCTTCAATAATGCTACCCGCTGGTCGAGATCAGTTACGCATGTAATGTATCAAAATTCCCATGTATCTCTCGAACGGGTACATGCTACGTAGGAACGCAAGCCCGCACATCAATATCTCATTCACAAGGTGAACAATGAGATGGACCATGGTATCAAAAAATGCTGAAAGGAAATACATTTCCATTTGACATAGTGTCATCACCACCTCTTCCTGTAGAAGTTTTAGGCATGGAGCATCAATCACCTTCTAAGAAATTAGGTTGAAGAAGGTATACAGGCTCATGATTGTCTCTTGGACCTTTGGTGGTAGAATCCCTCTAATTGCAACAAGGAGGATTTGTGTCGTCATCACTGGAAATCGTGAGACTTCATACCGATTAATTTCAAATCTTTGATCGAAACAAGCTTCTTGATGTTGGTGCGGTAACTAGACAGAACTTTCACAAGATGAAAGAACTTGCACAACACTTTCCTCTCCTTAAGGGCCAGTGAGTGACTAACTGGTGGAAGCCTAACTCGGCCTTTACCCTTATCTTTCGGTGTTAATTCAAGTCTGATGTCCATTTCTACCATGTCAAGTCGTACCTTCATACCATACTTTGTTTTTCCCAGAATGTTAAGTAAAAGACCAATCAGGTTTTCACGTATATTCTTCTCTACATGTATTAGATCGATGCAGTGATGCATGTGTAGGTCAGGCCAATAAGATACATCCCAAAAACTTGATTTCTTCTTCCAGATACCCTTCCTCAGTTTTTGTCCTTTTCGAAACACAACACTAATATCTTTGACTATATCATAGATTTTTTGGTGGTTTTTAGTTTTGGACATATACCATGCTCCTTTTCTCCGTTAAAGGCCTTTTCCATCTTTCGGTATATGTGTTTTCTCAGCTGGAACCTATGGTGCCCCATGTACATGGATTTTGCGATAGTTGTTTAGCCACAAACTCAAGGTTTCATCCATGCAAGTCTGCTTACTCATTATGGAATAGGATACAGTCATTCCAAAAGGCATGTGTATTTTCTACTTCTAATCCAAGGGACAGGGAACCTTCTTGTCTTTGTACTTGCTTGTGACCAACATATTCCCCCCCTCCTGAAAGCATGCCCTCAAAGAGAACTAAGCACTATGAAACTCTTATCAGACCAACCGCTGGTTGCCTTCAGTTTTAGCAATGCAAGCACAGATGACAATCATGTGTATTTCGGCTTGCATCCCACCCACAATGGTCTCTCCACATCCTCCAATAGGCCCAGGAATTTAGCATACTCTTTTCCACCAAGGTCCTTCCTTATGCATCCAACAGCATCTGGTCTAGATCATTGCCCCTATCAGGAAGCATATCCTCATCGCTCATATTAGAACCAGAATCAAATTTGATGACATCTAGCATATCGTTGACTTCATTGACTTCTTGTTCCACACTGTGATGATTCCAACATATGTATCTCCCAATGAAACCTCTCCGAATCAAGTGTCCCTAGTTCTGGTGTGGATGCTTATACATCTTCTCGTTCTGGCTGCCAATACATGGACAATACGTAAATTCCACGCTCTTTCTCAACTTATCATCCTAGGTGGCTCTTATGAAGTCAAACACACCCATCAAGTACCCTGGGTCCATAAGATTATCACCGTACGTCCAACTTCGGTCCATCTACATAACATCAAATTCTAGTCAAAAGTTCACTCTGATTTTAAATTTGTCCTATTGGATGGTTCTAAAGAAATGAAGTGGCAAACCTACAACAATGCTTGTATAATTTAAGTGGTGGGTGACCTTGACTTGTTTTGGTCTCAGCTTTGAATCCCAAAACTTGTAGAATTTTATTGAAATTTAAGCCCATATTTCTCAAATGCTTCAAGTTGTATTCGACCTACCACTCCTAAGCACTTGGGAGTTAAAACTAAGACCTACCACTCCTAAGCATACCACCATACCATCAAAGCTACAAATCATGTTTGTTTAATTAGAATAGCAGTCACCACATATTTGATGACGGAGAGTGAAGGAAAAAAATAAAAAATAAATTGATGCCCCATAACAGAAGAAGGGATGAGAGGGAAATACAAATTACTAACCTTGGGGACCAGCTACCAAATTCTAGATCTGCTTTCACCAAAATTGCCTCCTCTTTGCCGCAACAGCTCCCCCCTCCAATAGGTCTAGGTGCAAATAGATCCCAGTGCACTTTTGTCTAACAGATTTGTACAGTCATCCTAGACAGCCGTCACTTATGGCGTCTGCGATAACTTGTCGGACGGGCCGATACCTGCATGTTGTGTTAGCAGACCACATCACAGATGGGCCGAACATGGGCCTGTCTGAGATAAGTCATCCCAGATGATCTGTCTCTAGGACCATCTGTGATGACTATCTAGGATCGACTAGTCAACTCTGGGATAAGTTATTACAGACGGCTAGGTTTTTGAACCGGTTGTGATGATGTTATCACAAATCCGCACCTTTGCCTATCTGTGATAAGATGTCTACTATTAGGATTTCCATAGTAGTGCTCTATTCAGAAATAGATGTCATACATTGCGTGTCGTCATACATCTCTAACAGACTATTAATATTTAGTATCATTAGATTCCTCATGAAAAATATTTTTATAATATTATAATTTTATAGTCAAGGTTGTGTGCACACTGAAGACCGTGCCAAAACCTAAAATGAAATGTAATGTTGAACAAAGTGAGTATGTTTTTTCCCCGAAATGAAGACCTATCTATGCCACTAATTATGGAGCTTATTTTAGGTTAGCATAAGCCGGTAGCATGAGGATGGAAGTACATATATGTAATTTTGACAAAGTTTGATCTCTGTTTCGCACAATATCACCTCTTAGATTAGTTGCAACTCTTTGGTTATTTTTCAACGATGACAATGTAGAACGACCACTATTAAATAATTCAAGGGAACAAACCTATCAATATATCTGTCATTTCGTATCTTCTGATCAATTCTTTGATCATAGTATTACAAAGAAGGAGAGATGGTGTCTTTGAATTGAATAGATATATTACTTTATCACCATGTAGTCCACGCATGTTTTTTTACCTGAATTACACATGAGTGATCTCGTTGAGGGTACATTCTATGATAGGTGTGATACGTAGCATGCGTACCATGCCTGCTAAGATAGAGACATCCTTCTAGTGAGCAATATCAATGGGCCATGACTAGAGATGTGGCGTTGGTTTCTTGCTGAAGATATGTTGGATGCTAGAATATCATCTAAAATCATCGAGATACCTAATTGATATGAAATTTATAGTCTCTCACGCTATCACACATGGAGGCTTATTTTAGCCTTCTTTTAGTGATATATGATTGATGTGAAATTTCTAGTCTCACACCCTGTCACACATGGCAGCTCCTTTTAGCCGTCTTTTAGTGATGTAATGATTAAAAAAGTTGAACTTCTTGACCTTATTCCAAAGATATTATATAGGTCATTTTTCCACTAAGTAAAGAAGTTAAACGTAGCGCGCAAGGTGAAAGAGATCTCCTATAGCAGCTAAAGGTGGCAGCAGGTCTTAAAAACCATAAGCAGTACGTGACTAACCTATACAATTACAAGATTTAGGCCGGGAGTTGCTTGAATGCTTGTGATGTGTGTTCATGCCGATTGCTCAAAGGAAATTTTTTGCTTGCATACTGTTCGATGAAATGGTTATACGATTTGAATGTGGAGATGGATGCCTATAGTTGATCTAGGAATTGTTTGCCAAGTTGTCGTAGGACTTGTTTGATTTGTCTAACGGAGATTCCAAAGAGAAGTTAGGTACTAGATTGGTTTGTTTCCATGCATATTGTAAAGAATAGGAGTATGTTTCCTTCTTCTTAACATGTAGTTATCTTTAACGCTTAGAGTTGTGAATCTCTTTTTCGAAAACAAACAGGGTATGGGAATTTGGATCATGTGAAACCATTGCTGATCCTTACCTTTGGCCCACCTCATGAACTCATATGCAATTTATTTTCTAATTAATGTGAGAATTTCTCTTTTTTAATTAATGTGAGAATTTCTTTCCTCAAAGTAAAGAAGATGTCTTGAATTTCACCTATTCTTTATAGATAAATAGATATAGATATAGATTGTTTGACATATACTACTAGAGATATGGATTTTAGTCACCAAGTAAGCCAAAAATTGGTAACGAATGATTCGTTGTCACCAACAAACCTTTGTCGCATCTTGGTGGCTACAACTTAGTTGCTAAAGAATTCTAGTAACCAAGTTTACAACCATTGGTTACTAAAGGACATGTCAATAGTTACCAACAATATCATGGTAACAATAGGTGGAAGCAATAGTTACCAAGCATATGCTGGTGATTATTTATGTTCAGTACCAAGGGATGCTTGGTAACTATACAAATTTTGCCACCACGTACCGGATAGTAACAATTAGTACCTAGTAACCAATAACACTTGGTAACTAAAATAATTTAGGCACCTTGTACATGTTGGTGACTAGACATATGTTGTAACCAATGACCTAAAGACCTTGGTGACTGGAGACATGATATATAGTTACATCACTATTACAATAGACATTATCATAGGTTGCTATTTATGATGTGCAAAGCATCTCAGAATTTTAGACAATCAACATAAAAATGTCAGGTTCAACACATTTTCAGTGTTTAGCACACAATATTTAATTAACATGTCAACATTAGTTTAAAAATGATAGCACCTCTCAAAAGTTTGAAAATATTTCACCTCCTTGACACTCCATCTGACACCAGCGAGCCTATGATTGCAAAATAGAAATAGTAAGCTCAAGTTCATCAATGTACTATTTTTAGCAGAGGTAAAATAGCATGTTGTATACTAGCTCCATCAGAGGAAGAAGCACCATAAACTAGCCTCAAACAGCTGTTGAACAAGATAGACACGTCTTGGCATCACTCACCCACACAAACAAACAAGGTATTTAGCCAGGCCGTAGGATGCAAGTTTCATTTAAAGTGCTGTTTCCAACAATACCTCTCAAAAGATCTTGAAATATTAGACATGCTGGAGACCCCACTTGACATGGTAGAGCCTATGATGCAAATTGTAATATTTTATCAGAGGTAAACCTGTAAGTGCCAAATCACATAATTTTCTACGAAACTTCATTTCATAAAATAAGTTGATATTGATGTGTGCCTGTAATATAATGCACAAGTTTCTCAAAGACAATACGATATGTTGGCATGTTGCATACCAACTCCATCAAAAGAAGTTGTTGGAGTAGTTCCATAGCCGGGCCTCAAACAGCTATTAAACAAAATAGTCATGTCTTACTAGCTTGTATCACCCTCAAATAGACAAGATACTAAACTAGGCTTCGGGGTCCAAGTATCATCCAGAATATTAGACCAAAGGGAAAAATTGTAGTACCTCTCAAAAGAAGTTGTTGGAGCAGTTGTGCAATCTATCCTTGGTGCAAAAAATTCATCTATAGGGGGTGAGATCCCTCCCAATTTAGACACAACACTTTGCAACCAATCGATCTGAGCTTGTTGAGATTCAATTCGAGTTATTTGAGTTTCAGTTTGAGTCTGT